>JARHVA010002091.1:2217500-2828503 GCA_037957365.1 Torreya grandis | reverse complement strand
CAAGTCTTAGACAACCTTTCAAGTAAATAGTACTTTTCCTTCTTAGATGGATTTAGTGGATACAATCAAATCAGAGTTGCTACTAAGGATCAGGACAAAACTACATTTACTTGTCCATGGGGTACCTTTGCTTATAGGGTATTGCCATTTGGACTATGTAATACTCCAACAACCTTTTAAAGAGTTGTATTAGAAATTTTTGTAGACCTAACAAATGACTGTGTATGGGTATATATGAATGAATTTACTGTGCATGGAGATAAATTTGATAATGCCTTAAAAATTTTGGATAGAGTATTAACAAGATGTGAACAACATCACTTTTCTCTTAGTCATGAGAAATGTCTACTGATGGTTGATGAAGGGATTGTATTAGGACACCATATTTCAAAAAGAGGAATTCAAGTTGACCAAAAAAAAATCAAGATTATTTTAGATTTGCCTATTCCTCAAACCCCCAAAGATATCAAGTCATTTTTAGGGCATGCTAGATACTATAAGTGATTTATTAAGAATTTTAGTAAAATCACTACCCCCATGTTATAGTTGCTTTCCAAAGACTATGAATTTATTTGGGATGAATAGTGTCAACATGCTTTTGAAGAAATTAAAGATAAATTAGTAAATTCCCTAGTATTACAAGGACCTAATTGGGAGAAACCTTTTCACATCCAAACTGATGCCTCAAATACCTCAATTGGTGCAATTTCGGGATAGAAAGATGAAGAAGGAAGAATGCATGCTATTTAATACCTAAGTAAAAATATTACTTCCACTGAAAGAAATTACACTACCATTGAAAAAGAATTTTTGGATGTGATCTATGCTATAAATAAATTTAGACATTACATTACAGAGTATAAAATATTTGTACATACATATCACTCAAAAATTAAATATTTAATGAAAAAACTAGTGGTTGGAGGTAGAATAATTAGATGGTTATTACTTCTACAAGAATTTGATATTACCATTGTGGACAATCTAGGCAAATCTAATGTGGTAGTTGATTTCTTGTCAAGACTGACCACTACAGGGGATCAGGATCCAGTCAAGGACAACTTTCCAAATGAACAATTGCTTTTTTATTTCAACTAATACACCATGGTTTGCTAACATGGTAAATTATCTTGCAACAGGGAAGTTTCCTCTTTCTTTCACTAAAAAACAAATAAAGAAGTTAATCAAAACCAGTGCACAATTCAAATGGTTAAATGGAATGCTATTTAAATGTGGTCTTGATTTGGTTTTACGCAGGTGTGTGAGAGAAGATGAAATTTTTGACATCCTCAGGGAGTGCCATTATGAACCAAGTGGAGGAAACTATTTAGTGAAAATAAAAACTCACAAGATACTTGGCACTGTTTACTATTGGCCATCTCTATACAAAGATGTGAAGAGATATATTAGGCAATGTGATCCTTGTCAAAAGATGGGATAGCCAACCATTACCAATGAAATGCCTCTGCAACCACAAGTAGTGATTGAACCATTTGAGAGATGGGGATTGGATTTTTTGGACCCTTTAATCCTCCTTCACAAGGAAAAGAACACATTCTTGTGTGTACTGATTATGTAATAAAATGGGTAGAAGTGCATGCTTTAATGAATGTTACTAAAGTAGTTACTGAATTCCTTTGGCACAAAATTATGGTAAAATTTGGAGCACCAAAAAGCTTAGTTTTAGACTAGGGACTACAATTTATGTCCAACATGATCTAGGCCTTCACAATGTATTATCAGATCAATCATAGGAAGTAATTTCCCTATCACCCGCAAGCAAATGGATAAGTTGAAGAAAAAATAGAGAATTTGAAAACATCCTCACTAAAATAGTTGAAGCTAAAAGAAGAGATTGGGTAAAAAGACTACCTGAAGCTGTCTGGGCTTAAAATATAACTTGGAAAATGACAACAAGATTTTCACCATATGAGTTAGTCTATGGAAAAAAGCCCTTGTTGCCTATTGAGTTTGAAATATAGATATTGAGGACATCAGCTAAGATGGTAATTGAATTGGATGTAGCTCAAAAGGATTGAATCCTTCAACTCAATGAATTGGATGAATTCAAAATGCAAGCACTTCACTAGACAAAGATAATTCAAGGTCAACAGAAGCAATGGCATGATTCACATATCAAAGAAAGACAATTCAAAGTAGGAGATTAGGCATTTCTATTTGATTTTAAGTACCAATAATTCAAAGGAAAATTAAGAACTAGATGGTTGGGACCTTATCAGATCAAGTAGATATCTGACAATGGTTCTATCCAGCTACTTCTTATTGATGGTATCATAAGAGTACTCTTGGTCAATGGACACAGGCTAAAACTTTATAGGAAGCCTCCTACTAAGGATGAATTCTTGAAGTAGATTGAAGTAAACAAAGAACTTGATCATATGAAATAACTCAGTTCTTCCAAAATGATCAAATAATCAGATGAAAAGATCTAGAATAAAGGGAAGAAGATGAAAACCAGTAAATGGCATTCTCTTCTCCAAAAAAAACAAGATCAATTGAAAACTAGTAATAACAATTGATCTTCTCAAACAAATGGCTAATTCAAATAAAATTTTTTTATAACTATTTTTTAACCACTTTTCAATAATGATGAGTCATCATGATGGAGGGATTACATCATCAAGGATGGTAATTATGTTTTTAACTTGTTAAAGGTTAGATTGAAAGTTTGCATGTGTGATTAGACTTGATTTAGAAAGATTAGTATGATGAGTCATTTATTATACATCATGGTTAAATGTGAAAAATCATGAGAAGGATATTGATGATGGAATGAGTTGGTGGATAATCATAAAGAATCATTCTTGAACCAACAAAGTAAAAGCTAGCTACAAAAAACTTTCAAAAGAGATACAACAAATTACCTCTATCAGTTTCACAGCTAAACACAGTAGTTCCACAATTAAAATCACTAAATTCTATAGCTGAGTATAGTAATTCTACCACTAAATTCACCAAATCAACAACTGAATCCACTAGTTCCATAGTCAAAATCATCAGTTTCACCAATAAGAGAAACAATCTTCAACTATCCTGTGTAAAATTCAAGAAGCATGAATCATGGGAATCAAAAAGAAGTCAGAACCAGAAAATGATACCCTTCTCCTTTCCAATGAAGAAGTAGCAACCATATTTCAATAGGTAGGTTGGCTAGAGTTTCTAAGGAAATTTCCCAAGTATAATGATGAACTAGTAAGACAATTTGTTGTCAATTTATAACAATTAAGGACAAAAATTAGGAAGGTTTTTACTCCTTTTTATATGAATGTAATAAGTGAAATGTCTAGAATACCAATAGTGCACGTCCCAAACCTTGTCAAGGGGACAATAAAAGACCTGGTTAAAACCCTATTGAAAGAAGGGGAAGTTAAACCCTAGTATATTTATAATACAAATAAAATCATTAAAGAAGTCAAAAGAGCCAGCCTACCCAAACCCTTTGATAGAGTAGCATTTTGGATAGTTAAGTATTTAACTTGTGATGGACAATTTGGGATAGTAGGAAAAGAAGTCCTAAAAATCCTTATACACCTCAGATATGGAGCTAAAAAACTAGTATATATAGTAAACCTTCCAAGGTTTCTTTTTTACTCCATCCATACAATGGCCCAGAGGGATTCTTAGGGTGTAGGAATAATTAGACATCATGGGTTAGTGCATTTAGTATGCCAGCACCATTTCCTTTTAAAGAAAAATGGGGAGGAAATGTGAAACATATTTCTTGGCAAATTTGGGCAAAACCTTGGTATTTTTAGAAGAACAATAACAACTCCTCCTACCTCTTCAGTTCATTTAAAAATTGATACCATTGCTGAAGAAAATAAAAGATTAGGGGAAGAGGAAATACCACAAAAAATAAAATCTAAAAGAAAAGTTAAAATTATAAACCCTCCTATGCCTTCTTAGGACATTTATTCTTTTGCAAAAGCTAAAGAAGAACTGATACCTGTCTCTGACAGTGACAATTCACTTAGGCCTGAGCAAAAGGTAAACATTAGAAAAAGTTCTAAAAGGAGACCTATATCTGCACATTTTGAGGCTCCTCAAGAAATAAGACATCATAAAAAGTCTAAAGAAAGTCTAGAGGAGATGGAAGAATAAGAAACACTAGAAATTGAAGCTATTGATATTTTAGATAGCATGGCCATGACTCCTCCTCGACCAAGTCAAACAGAAAAGGAAGAAGGAAATGAAAGATTTGAAGAACAAGCTTTCCAATAAATGAGTGAGACAATAGCACCATCACATGTAGAAGATGAATATGCATCTTGGAAAAGAAAAGGGAAATCCCCTATGGTGGAAGAGGAATGCTTAATTCCCCAAGAAATTTTAGAGAAAGAACAAAACCAATAGATTAAACAAGATCTATTTTGTCTAGAGTAGAACTCATTATCAAGGAAAAAGATGAGGAATTAAACTTCCTCAAACTCAAATTAGAATAGAAATAAATGCTCCTTAAAGAATTAACAAACCAATTCATAACCAAGAATGAGGAATTAAAAAAGATTAAAAGGAAATTAATGGAGAATGAGGAAGAATGTACAATACAAACCTCTATGTCAATAGTCTCTGCACAAACTAAATTGACTTATCTTCCACTCAAGTAGTTATGGGATGATACATGCAGAGAACTCAATGTAATCAAGGCATCCAATATAGACTTGAAAGGCAAACTAGTAGAAGAAGAGAAAGCAAGGAAGGAATGGGAAGACAAATTTTACAAGGAGGAAAATGATAAGTATAAATGTCTTGTGAAAATATAGATAATTTGTATGTTGAGTGAGAAACTGCTTGCGTGCAAAAGACCTTCTCCTATTAATAAAATGTTTTTATAAGAATAATTCATTCACTAGTAGTTGGCAAGGATAGCATGCGGCCTTCCACATTAAATAAAATATGAAGCTAATTTCTCGGTTACCTACTCCTTAGCCAATACAGAACAAAAAAATCTTCTTTGTGAAATGTCTAGAATACCAATAGTGCACGTCCTAAACCTTGTCAAGGGGAAAATAAAAGACCTGGTTAAAACCTTATTGAAAGAAGGGGAAGCTAAACCCTAGTATATTTATAATACAAATAAAATCATTAAAGAAGTCAAAAGAGCCAGCCCACCCAAACCCTTTGACAGAGTAGCATTTTGGATAGTTAAGTATTTAACTTGTGATGGAAAATTTGGGATAGTAGGAAAAGAAGTCCTAAAAATACTTATACACCTCAGATATGGAGCTAAAAAACTAGAATATATAGTAAACCTTCCAAGGTTTCTTTTTTACTCCATCCATACAATGGCCCAGAGGGATTCTTAGGGTGTAGGAATAATTAGACATCATGGGTTAGTGCATTTAGTATGCCAGCACCATTTCCTTTTAAAGAAAAATGGGGAGGAAATGTGAAACATATTTCTTGGCAAATTTGGGCAAAACCTTGGTATTTTTAGAAGAACAATAACAACTCCTCCTACCTCTTCAGTTCATTTAAAAATTGATACCATTGCTGAAGAAAATAAAAGATTAGGGGAAGAGGAAATACCACAAAAAATAAAATCTAAAAGAAAAGTTAAAATTATAAACCCTCCTATGCCTTCTTAGGACATTTATTCTTTTGCAAAAGCTAAAGAAGAACTGATACCTGTCTCTGACAGTGACAATTCACTTAGGCCTGAGCAAAAGGTAAACATTAGAAAAAGTTCTAAAAGGAGACCTATATCTGCACATTTTGAGGCTCCTCAAGAAATAAGACATCATAAAAAGTCTAAAGAAAGTCTAGAGGAGATGGAAGAATAAGAAACACTAGAAATTGAAGCTATTGATATTTTAGATAGCATGGCCATGACTCCTCCTCGACCAAGTCAAACAGAAAAGGAAGAAGGAAATGAAAGATTTGAAGAACAAGCTTTCCAATAAATGAGTGAGACAATAGCACCATCACATGTAGAAGATGAATATGCATCTTGGAAAAGAAAAGGGAAATCCCCTATGGTGGAAGAGGAATGCTTAATCCCCCATGAAATTTTAGAGAAAGAACAAAACCAATAGATTAAACAAGATCTATTTTGTCTAGAGTAGAACTCATTATCAAGGAAAAAGATGAGGAATTAAACTTCCTCAAACTCAAATTAGAATAGAAAGAAATGATCCTTAAAGAATTAACAAACCATTTCATAGCCAAGAATGAGGAATTAGCAAAGATTAAAATACAATTGATGGAGAATGAGGAAGAATGTACAATACAAACCTCTATGTCAATAGTCTCTGCACAAACTAAATTGACTTATCTGCCACTCAAGTAGTTATGGGATGATACATGTAGAGAACTCAATGTAATCAAGGCATCCAATATAGACTTAAAAGGCAAACTAGCAGAAGAAGAGAAAACAAGGAAGGAATGGGAAGACAAATTTTACGAGGAAAATGATAAGTATAAATGTCTTGTGAAAATATAAATAATTTGTATGTTGAGTGAGAAATTGCTTGCGTGCAAAAGACATTCTCCTATTAATAAAATGTTTTTAGAAGAACAATTCATTCACTAGTAGTTGGCAAGGATAGCATGTGGCCTTCCACATTAAATAAAAGATGAAGCTAATTTCTCGGCTACCTACTCCTTAGCCAATACAGAACAAAAATTTCTTCTTTGTGAATTTTACCTTTACAATTTTATGCTAGAAAGAAATACAAGTTTTATGATCAATTTGTATGTAGGGGAAAGTTAGCTTAACACATTTGTCTCTATTTTTGAAAATCATATTGCATGGAAGGAAAGGGAGTCAGAGCATTGGTCAAAGGCTAGTTCATTCGGCCTTTGTATGCAAATTCATTATGGTAACCCACTTGACTTTTCTACACATTTCCAATCCCATGCACTTAATGACAAGTTTAGGGGACCTTATCTTTTCAATTTATAGCAAAGCATGGATGTCTTCACCTCTTATTAGAAGGCAAATTTTTATAATATCTATGATGCATGTTCAAAAAGATGGGAATTTCTCCCAGTAGCATTAAAAAGAAGGGAAGTAATATCCCCTTCAAATTTGATCTTGAGTCTAAAAAGGGCAAAAACTTTATGCACAATAATTCCTCATATCAATGAAACTCCCATGTGCATATGGATAGGCATGTAGAAAAGACCACCTCTACTTCTCTCTCCCATATCTCCTTGGCAAAATAGAAAACTTCAAAACCTGACTCAATTTGAGGAATGGAAAAATAAAGTGGAAGCAAGAGTAGGGTATAGTACCTCTAAATCTAAACATTAGGATATTAAGTTCTAGCCATTTGATCTAAGCTATCAAATGGAATACATAATATACAATCCCAAATTTGAAGAGTAACATTTGTAAAGGGACTTACAAACAAGTAAGTATGGGGGAAATGATGAGGCTAGGATATGCCTGGTTAATGTATAATAAATGACCTCATCTTACTCTCTTTCTCTATTAAGTTTGATTTAATTTTGTAAATTTTATTTTGATCTGAGATGAGTTAGGATGTAATTATCCATCTTTTGTTGATTATGATTCTAAAATTAAAAAACCCTATAATTCCTAACAAGTGTGTTGGAAAATTCAAGTTTTGCAATAAAATAGGTCATCATCAGGCTCAAGAACAAATATGAAGTGGATTACATGTTTCTGGAAGCATTGGAATCAATTCAGCTTAGTTACAGAACTCCACCATACTATTTCAAGATTGTCGCATCTTCAGACTTAGCTCTGAAACTCTATATTTAGCTCCAAAATTATCTGAATTAGCTCTAGAACTCCTAAAAATAAGCTCTAGAACTTTTGTGGCTAGATATGGAACTGATAAGTATCTATTCCAAACAGCCAGTGATCTGATAGATCAATGATCCCATTAAATTAGGAGCAGCTTCCTAATTTCTTACTTGCATATCCAATATATTTATCACACAGCTGGACATCTAGCCACATCTTGATTCAGCATCTATTCTGGGCATGATTCAGTTCCATCATATATATGAAATAGTTACAACTATCAAAGCATCTATATATACAGACCTGGGAATTTAGGATGTAGTATGAAAAATCATTGAATAATAGAGAGATAATGATAGATTAGTACATTTTTTAATATAGAATATTTTATCAATGAAATAGCCATTACCATTTTGAAAGCAAATTAAATTGTTCAATCTTGTTTCTAGGCGGAGAAAGAGCCCACTCCTCCAAAGAACTAGGATCTTCATTTTTTGTCAGTATTTATATTTTATTCAAGAAACTAGGTAACTATGTTAAATTTATAAATTCTTCCAACTCCTTAAAGTTAAAATTTGTTGTAAATTTATTCCAGTAAGCGTCTTAGACTAAATTCTCATTTCTTTGCAATCATTTTCCAGCAATTTATTTTATTCTAAAAATGTGTGTTTATTTCCACCAATCTATTTCATTCTGCAAACATGTGTTTATTTCCAAGAAATCTATTTTATTTTACAAATGTGTGTTTATTTCTAGTAATCTATTTCATTATGTAAATGTGTGTTTACTTCCAGCAAATTCTTTTCTATAAATGTGTTTTTACTTTCAACAATTTTCATAGTTTGATTCTAGTAAGGTTTTGACCAATAAATTCTTAAGACATTAAAAATCCCCCCAAAAAAAAAATACCTACAATCAATTACTAAATCATTATGATTCTTCTTGTTGCATATAGCTTTAGACACAGACTTGGTTAAATATGACATCAACAGAAAGTTGTTTAAATGTAGGGAATAACAACACCCAACACTTAATCAATAGGAAGAAGGTGCTAGTAAAAGTATAAAGGGATCTTGATGATAATGATCCAAATTTAGACATGTGTAACTACCCCTTGAGGTGAGAAAACTCAATAATTGATCAGCATAATTTATTTTTTAGATGGATTCTTCATCAAAGTTAACCTATAGGTGTGGGAAGACACTTAGTTCTCATGGGAAAGGGATCAATTAAGCCATTTTTAATGTTAGTAACCAATGAAAAGAGAATTATTTATCTAAAAGTGGCATACATGTGCTCTCTATAGGTCAAATATTGACAAAATTAGACATCAATGCCTCAAATGTCCCATTTAAGACACATATCCACTCAAGCAACACATGTGAAGAGTAATGGAGACTGTTATAACTACTTTAGGCCCACCTTGGTCTCTTTAAGGATGCTCCTATACCTATATTATTATCCACTATTTTTCCCATAAATTCAACCCTGTACCCTTACCATTACTCCATTACCATCCCCAACTAATCAAGATCAAATAGATGACAACAAGGTAGATAGGTTGGGTAAGATGGATGGACTGCTCAAGGCCCAAAATAACAAGCTAATATCCTTGGAGAGGTAGCATATCCACCATATAGGAATTATCAAGCCCCATACCAAGCCCATTATCAATCCCATAAATACAACATGCCTCTTTATCAACCTAACCACAGGCCAAGTGTAGATCACATAGGTAAGACTATATAATAGTTCTAATCCTAATACTACCATTAGTTCTAGATCTTTGGTACCAACTCAAAACAATTATGCACAATAATTTAATTATCTGATCCATGGGGACAATCAAGTGATATGAGAATGGCTCTAAGTGGTGAAGGGTGTCAAACATCCAATATGTAGTAGGGTCCAATATGTTTCCTTATACCTCATGGAGTCACTCCTTTCACCTAAAATATCCCATGTCAATATCCCTATGTGGGATGCTTTACTCATTTTATGGTAAAAAGACCTAAAATAAAAACTCTTCATACATCATGTCATGAATAAAAAAGATGATAAGGTAAGTGTAGTCTTTACTAATTTTAGTTAGCCTCTTGAATCCAAATAATCTAAGGTAGTAAAACCACCTCCATCCTACCTATTATTCATAATAGGATATTATCTTATTCATAATTTCTTGATAGATAGTGGTGTCAGTACTTCTATCATGCCCAAATCCATAGCTGACAACTTGGAATTTAAGTTTAAACCTAATGAAAGAGAAATTTGAAATTAGATGGGTCCCCCACCAAAATATAGGTGTTCTTAAGGACCTAAATATTATGTTGGATGTTTTTCCTAATTGTACCAAATCTCAAAATGTCATGGTAGTTGACCTTCCTCCCTACTTTGCTCTATGTTTGTCTAGGGATTTCAATGCTAAAATTGGTATCTCTCTTCTGATTGGTCATATATGGTCTTTAGGAATAGGTATGGGACAATGGTTACCATAAGGTCTAAACCTCTTTCTATGTTTGATTTAGATCCCTACATGCCTAACCTATATTATGTCAATTACACTATCTTAGATAAGGATGAGAATCTCAATGATCAAGAGTCTAAGGAACCACTTAATGACATCTCAGATATGCTCCCTAATGATTGATTAGTAGTTAATCATGGTTATGAACCTTATAAGACCACTAAAGAGGTAGGCCTAGGTGTGTATTATATGAATGAATAAGGATATGTTATACCTAGTCTCACTAGCCCAAGTCAAGAGTATAAAGGTATATAAAATTTGTTCTTTAATGGATCAAGGTCAAAGAATGGGAGTGGGGCAGTCATTATACTTGTCTCCCCTTCCAAAAAAAGGTATTATTTTATCCTAAGGTTTAATTTTATATGTACTTATAATACTATATAATATGATGCCCTCATTCATGGGTTATAATGGGTAAGGAGAAGAGGTATTAAGCTCTTAAAAGCTAGTGGAGACAGTGAACTAGTGGTGTAAAAGGTAAGGGGCATAACTATAATAAAGAGTAAACTTTTGAAATCATATAAACATAGATTTTTTGACCTCTTAGAGGGCTCAAAATCCTTTGATGTTCAATTCATACCTAGGGAATCAAACCATCATGCAAACTAGTTATATGCCATTAGTGCAAAATATGACATAGTTGATCAAGTCAAATACTCCAAAGGTAAATCAAAAATAACAGTGGTGTGTAGGCCTTCAATCCCTGATAATGAGGTAATTTGGTAGTTTTTTGAGAGTGATAGTCATATTTATTGCTTCTTACAACATGAAGTAGAATTTTTCTCAAAGAACCAAAGTAGACTACAACATCAATTTGGAGATCAGATTGTCTAGTTGAGGATATATAAGTTACCCAAGGGATTGGTGACATTGGATAGTATATTAAATGAGGATGACTAGTTGAGGAAATACAAGGTAAGTATATCCACTAAAGAGGAACATTAGAGAAGGTTGTTATAGTCAAAGATAAATTTATCAAGCTAGGGAAAGTGATACCAAAGGTGAAAGAGTTGCCTTCATATCAATATGTCAAGAGTTTGTAGATGTCTTTGCATGGGATTACCATGAATTGAAAGGGTTTAACCATAGGTTGGAAAAACATACCATAGATTTGGAAGAGAATGCAAAACTAGTGAGACAAAAACAAAGACAAATCAACCCCAAAATTGAGGTAGTCATGAGGAGTTAACAAAAATCATTGAATCCAAGATCATCTTCACCATTAACCATTCCTCATTGGTGTAAAAACTTGTCTTATAAGGAATAAGAATGGGGAGATATGTTTCTTTGTGTACTTTATATATCTTAACAAGGTGTCTTTGAGAGATCACTATCCCATACCATCCATGGATTAGATTCTTCTAAAAGTTATAGTCTCTTAGAGGTTCTCCTTTCTTGATGGATACATTTGGTATAGCTAGATAATATTGAGAGAAGATAATAGACACAAAATTTACATCACAACCAAGTAGGTCACTTATGCATATATGATGATTCCCTTTGGGCTATCCAATTCATGGGCCATCTTCAAAAGGGTAATCGATGTATCCTTCCAAGGGCTCATTAATGATATGGTGCTATTCTACCTTGATGACATAATTATATTATCAAAGGAACCTAAATCTCACATGACACACTTGAGATTAGTGTTTGAAATATATAGATAGTTTGGGGTCTCTTTGAACCCCCCAAAATGCATATTTGTAGTCCATGTAGGTAGCTTCTAGGACATTGTGTCAAAGGATGGCCTCTCCATTAACCCAAATGGGATTGAATAAATCCTTGCCTTGCCCTTACCCAAGAACCAACAAGGGTTAAAAATATTCTCAGGTAGAATTAACTTCATTAGGATAGTCATTTCAACATTTTTAGAATTGGTGAGACCACTCACTCACATACTCAAGAAGCATAAGGAGTTCTCATGGAGAAAAAAAGACAAAAGAAGTTTTGAGGCCATTAAGAAGGATATCTCCCCTGCTCCCACCCTCTACAACCTTGATTTTATCTAATATTTTTTCATTTATGCCTTCTCTACAACTAATTCCATTTATTTTATGCTCAGGCAATCAAATGATGAAGGACCAGAGATATCTATTGATTTTTTCAATCAAGCATTAGAAGGGTATGAAGAAAGATACACCTTTGTTGAAAAGCATGTCCTTGTTTTCATGAGAGGGATTAAAAATTTTAAGCACATGTTTTCTAACAACAAGGTTAGTGTGATGGTGGTTTACCCCAGTATAAAGGATTTAATACTCAATAGGGACTTAAGTGAGAAGAGAGATGGTTGGGTGACTAAGTGTATTTAATATGATATTAAAGTGAAGGTGAATAAATTGATAAGAGTTAGGGGAATCTATGAAAATATTGTAGTAGAGGTTAAATAATATAAGGAGATAGTATTTTCATTCCATGACATTCAACAAATATCTATAAGCATTACCCATCTCAGCTACACCCAAGATGTAGTGAAGTTCCTTCAAACATGACAATGTCCTATGGGCTTAGATAGAATAAAAAGGAGACACTTTAGACTAAATTACATCCATTACATATTTTTAAAGGTAAAATCACTAAAAATGGGGTTAATTAGTGATCATAAACAATCCAACTTCAATTTTTATCTTTACAAAAACTTAATCAGCTACCATAAGCATTCATGAAGCATATACAACAATCATAGCAATCAAAAAGAGAGATAATGCAAGATTAATAAAATAACATAAGACATACATGGGAAACCCTCTTTAGGAATAAATTCAACTAGAACCTACATTTTTAATACTTTCATATAATAAAAAGATCCAATTTAGACCATCTGCAAATGATCAAGGAACTGCAATCTCTCTTTAGTGAGACTACAATACCATAAGGTGTTGTCACACCTATCTAGCTGAGTTGAAAAAATAATTAGACCTTTTAGAAAATATTACCTTGAAATGAGGTTGAAACCACCTTATATGCTAAGCTACCACAACAACACCTATGAACACTTCCACCTTTACATTGATCTATTCAACACCTAATGATGGATCACTAATTATCACTTTTCACCTTCACTTATACTCAATTTATAAGAACACTATTATACCAACAAAATTATGACCTATAAGTCATAAAAATCTTCATAAAATATATATTTTATTCAAATCATGCTTAGGGTACTCTATCCCTCCTTCACTACATAACACACACACAAGCCTTTCTCAAAACTCTCCCAAGTCTCGCAACCAAAGTCTAGAACCCATCATCTTTCATTCCACTATTTATAGATAAATCTTGATAAACACTAGCTTGGTTGGCCATCAAGCATGAATTATCCCTTAATTAATATATCACACGAATATAGACATCATGGTGAAGGTTTAGAATCCATCCCTGCAAGGTATCATGAAGTTGATTCAAGGAGGACTAATGACAAGAATGGATGACTTTATGAGTGCTTAGAGAAGCATGGATCATGAGATTAGAAGTATAGGGTCAAGAATGACAAAAATAGAGGTTATCTAGTTATAAAATAAGAGGATGATAGATGAAATAAATAAGAAAAGGTAACATGAATCCTTACTAGTGAGAAAAGTTCTTCTACAACAATAAGATAGAGTTCCAAAGTCAACATGTAGAAAAAGTCTTTTTAGGACTAGATGTAAAATAAAAGGTAAGTGTTGTAATGTTATCATTGATAATGGAAGAAATGATAACATATTCTTAAAGGAAATGGTTAGTAAGTTGGGTTTGAGAAGGTTAGTACACCCTACACCCTATAAGGTTGCTTGGGTTTAGAAAAACCATCAATTTTTTGTTAAACAACAATGAAAAGTTCCATTTCAGATTGGTAGCCTTATAGATGAAGAATTATGTAATGTAATGCCTATATATGTGTGTCATTTACTCCTAGGTAGTCCCTAAAAATATGATAGAAGACTAGTGTATAATGGTAGGTTGAACAAATACTTTTTGGTGAAAGATGGAAAAAGACATACATTGGTGCCCTTAATAGATCAACATATAGAGAATGAGAAAAGAAACATAGTATTTGGGTTCAAGGATTTCCTAGAGAATGTCAAGTTCAATTGTTTGTGATAGAAACAATGAAGACAAAAGGAAAGAGGAGTGTATCCTTGGAAATAGAGGATGAATATAGTGTTAGCAAGAAGGTGCAACAGTTAGAATCCAAAGAAATGGATCAAGAAACATAAGTGAAGGACAAGGAACAGGCCCAAGAAAGGATTTAAGAGAATATGAAACTCATAAGAATATAGAGGAGTGACCAAGAAGATGAAGTGTGTCACCAAGGTAAGTGTGACATCATTAAACTACCATAAGGTAGTGAAGAAGAAGAAAGAACATGGAATATGATCATTGAAGAATTGATGCAAGGTCATGAAGAACAAAATCAAGTGAAGAAGCAAGAAAATGTACAAAACTATATTTATTTGCATGATTTGATAAGTAGAGAGTGTATACAAGAATCTAACATGCATAAAAAGGTCAAAATTCATGTAGATAGAATAAGGATGAAGAAAAGTGCAGGTCAACATCAAATTTTTTAAGCACAAAGGTTGATAGAACCTTACCAAGAAAGAATGCAAGGGAAGGAAGTAACTTGTGAAGAGATGTCAAGTGAAAAGAGAAAGATGCATGAGGAAGGAAAGAGGTTAATAACCCATGAAGCATTGGGTATAAGAAAGAGTGAAGGCATGAGAAAAGAAGGGAATCCATCCCTTGTTGGAGATTTGAACCTAGTGGATAAGATGTAAGTGGTAGAGGCAAATAAGCCTCAAGATTTGGCTTCTAACCTTGTTGATGTGAGTGTAGGTATGGAAGAGGTCTCAAGTGATGAGACAAGGAAAGAAGAAACAAGACTTTTTACAAGCCTCAATAAGAATGAAGGCTATGTGAAGAATGAAAATATGCTAAGGGCATCCAAGAAAGTGAAAAAACTTTTGGTTTCTAATAATAAGCAACTAATCATTTTCATGTATGAAGTATATAGGGAAAATCTCTAAGTGAGAGTATGCAAAAAAGAGAGATAAGTGAAGATGGTAAAGAGAAGAATAGAAAAATGACTATGGAATCATTAGGATGGTTTGAAATACCTCAAGAAGGTGTTGAACAATGTAAGGAGTAGTAACATGATGCTCAAATATATGTGAAAATAGAAAATATGCAAGTTATTACACTTGAAGAGAACAAAGTCAATCAACTAAGAGGTATGTTGTAAGAGGAAGGTGTCTTGAAAACCATGGAACATGAAGAGATGAAGTTATTAACCATAAAGAATGGATACCTTGGATGTTATTGTGACCATGAGATAAGAATCTTGAAATAGTTGGATCCTAGTGATCAAGAGTTGCTAATTGAGAAGTAAACATATTATTTGGTTATCATAATGAGGAAGATATAGAACTTGGATTTCATGTAGCAGCCAAGAGAGAAAAAAGAACATAAAATTGGTGAAAGAGATTCAATGAGAGAGATTGCAGGTTTGGAAGAAGCAAACAAATAGCCATATTAATAAAAGAAGAAGGTTTCAAATAGGCAAATGGCCATGAAAACACAAGAACCAATGGAACAGTCCATAAGAAAGTTTGGAGGAGAAAGAAATGAATTGAGTATTTCAAGTAGAGAAAATGGTCATGACTATGAAATGATCAAGTGGATGGAGAAGTTATTAGTGGAAGTGAATCAAACACACTAGCTATGTTGTCAAGCAAATGGCAAGAAAGAGATGTTAAAGGGTAGAGTTTAGTTTGAAAATAAAATAACATGAAGGAAAAATCATGTACATATCCTTTTAAATCTATTGGGAAGTAGGTTTGGACTTGGATTTTCTTCATAAAACTCTTAGTTTGAAAAGAAAATAACATGAAGGAAAAATCATGTACATATCCTTTTAAATCTATTGGGAAGTAGGTTTGGATAACTAAGAGTTTTATGAAGAAAATCCAAGGTGAAAACACAAGGTTTAAATCTCAAGAAACCACAAGTGGGAGGTATGATAAACCTTTTAATAGGGATGGAACACAAATTTGATTTGATTTGTTTAAGCAAGAAGGAGATCATGATATATTTTTTTATGAAACATTATGGAATATAATGTACAACAAAATGTTCTTATAAAGGAACATGAGAATAGCCTAGAATGTGGAGATCTCTCAAGAAGAGATGATGGAAACAAGAATGACCAAAAAAATGAAGAGAAGAAGGTGGTAGTCAAATAAAAATTTGAGTTCTTGATACATGCAAGGAAATTAGACATCTATTTTGATGATTTCCGTTACATAGACAAAGTGAAGAGTGCTTATGAAGAAGCCACAAGTGAAGAAGAAAAGAAAGAAGTGGTGAAATAAGTGGGGAAGGCACTAAAATCTCAAAATTTTCTATCTAACTTTGGTTTTAGTGTTGCATGTGTAGGTGAACAAAAAGAAGTAAGAGTGCTTGAGAATCCTCTTAATGTGATTATTTTTTAAAATGGCAAGAAAGGGAAACCATGTAGAAAAGAGATGAAGGTTTTTGAACAAAAACCTCTTGAAAGACACAAAGGAGGATATTCACTTTGGAAGATCAAGTGATTAGTAAAAGAATAAAATGTGGAGAAAAACAACATGTTCATCTCTATGAGCAACTAGTTAAAGAAAATTTCAAGTCAAGCAAAAGGGAAACATCTATAAATAAGAAGAAATTAGAAAAGGGGTAGATTGAATGGCTAACTGCAAGTAAGTTGTTATAAGTAATCTTTGGGATAGACATGTATGTCGTAATAAAGAAAATTCAAGGTTTGGTTTGAAATTTGAAACAGTGTTTGTAAATGGAATATTCTTGTTATTCCATGAAAAAGAACATAGGAACAAAGATAAAGAAATTATAAGTTTGATACAACTATTGATATCAATAAAGGAAACTTGGAAACTTAATCATGACAACACCAATGCTTTGAAGAAGGGTAAAGTGGAGAGTCAAGAACTCAGCAAAGGTATGATCATCTTTGATCAAATGATTGTATATACAGATCTCAGATGGAGGAAAATTGGTACTGAAGTAGAGAGGAACTATTCATTTGAAGAACATGCAAAAAATAGTAAAATATTGACATCCTAAAGAAGAATATGGGATATAAGTTCAAAATAAAACCAAAATAAATAAGGATGAGGGAACAAACAAACAAGGATCAAAGATAGAAGACTCTTGAATAGCAAGAGGACAAAGAGGACCAAGAAGCAAACAAAAAAGATGAAGGCTCATGGATAGGAGTCCATGAAAATTTTCTAGTGTGGTACTCTAATGTAGGAGCATCAAGGAGAGATAGACATATTTCAAGTGATATTAAATGTGTTAGGTGTCTTGTGGGGTGTTGAAACAAGTTTCCCACCAAAATCTATAATTCAAATTTCCAAAATATGTGTAGCTGGCAAAATGAGCCCTATTTGTGCATGATAAGGCCAAAATATGTAATTTACACCTCATTAAGAGTTGGAACTCTTATCCATAGGAGAGATATAGATGACTAGAGTGATATAGATGTAGAATAGTAAGTTGTTAAGGAGTTTTCTAATGAAGAAATATTGTTGAGGTCAAATAGGTGTAGTTAAATTAAGCTAGGAATAGGATTTGGTGTGTCTAAGTTTGGTTTTCACTCTTGAATGTATGGATTTTTTATTGAAATAGATGTAATATCATCTTTGAAGGGTGGAATAATTATATTAAATGTCTGAAGAAAAAAATATAGCATTTTTTCATGCTTTTTTCATGACTGTATGATAGAACCAGATAGGGTAGCTAGGGGAAAGTTGATAGTCAGTATTTTCATAATTTTTTTCCTATTTTTACCCATTCAAAAATTTGGAGGAGATCAAGATAATCTCCACAAAATTTATTTCAGCTCTTGAGACTCCCAGATGAGCCCTGTGGCTTCAAATTTATGTTAACTAGGCCCTAACTAGGGTTTTATTGATCTGACAATCCATATAGTGAAAATTATTAAAAATTTGTAATCCTTGTGAAATATGGGTCATCATCAAATATCCAATTTTTCAAGGCTAAATCTTATTGGTAAGTGTACTTTCCAAGTTGACCTTGCTTTTATACCTTGTATGCATAGTCAAACTAAGACAAAATGTCTTCAAGGTGTTTTAGGGTTTAAAAATGAAAATTTCTTGATTTGGATAGTCATGAAATGTCATTTTACACTTACTATATGATTTTTAAGCACCATATCATCTTTTTACTCTCTATACGTCTAAAACATGGTGCTTTAGAGACCTAACTGGGTCTATCATAGTCACTGTAAGTACTATTCCATACAAAATAACCATAGGTGAAATTTAAGTATGTTGTGTAATTCCTTAAAGGGTGTCAAGATAATCTTTGAGTTTTGTGTTATCTGGAGTTTTGAGGAAGTTATGAGGAAAAGATAGGGAAAATTGGAATACAAGCCCCAAGCCTTGCCAAAGAGGGAGGTTAGGCCTTGTGATCTAGTACACCATTTTTGATCATTCAAAGGTCTAAAGTTAAGTGTAAATAGGCTAGGTAGGTTGTTTTAGTATGTATTTAGTTCTATATGAATCCTTGTATGTTATTCCACTTTGAAATCCAAGTGCAAGACTAATGAATTGTATATTTAACATTGTCTAATGAACTTGTTAGTCAAGAAGACAATATGTATAGTTTTAAGTTGTGTTGTTGGTGACACTAGATGTGTTGAGGTATCACACTAGTATTGTTTAAACCTTTGATTAATGATGAAGATGGTTACCTTAAAAAACTATGTGTCTAGTTTATAAGCCTTTTTGTATTACTAATGGGATGTATAATCGATGTAATTTTATAGTTTAAATCCAACTATGCTAAGTGAAGTTTATACATGCTTCTAGTTCACATCATTAATGGAGTCCATACAAAAATTAATGACACCTTTCATAACTTGTATAAATACTAAGTATAGAGTCTATGCCAAGTGTTCCTATCCTTTCTAGAAGCATGAGCCTATTATGAGTGCTTGAAGTGAAAGTAACCCTTTGACCTTTCAAGCACCTATATAATGCTAGACTTAGTTTAACAAAGTCTTGCACCCATATGAATCTAGGATTATTATATGAAAAGGCTTGTTCCTATGGATCTACTTAAATAATTATTTGAATTGATCAAGTCTTATAATTTATATCTTCTGTTATGGCATAACTAGCTAAATGCGGGCCCTGATTCATTCTCAGCTACACTTAGGAAGAGCGCATAAGGCTCAAGCCATATGTGGATTGATTCTGACATAGCTGAGTGTTAAAATGTTGAGCATAAAGAGATTATCCCATATTTATTCTTGGTTATAATAAGCCAAGAATTGACTAAGATAACTTATAACTCCCTTTTATGTGACATTTTTGGTTCCATTGTTGGGACTTGTGTTGAATTTTTTTGTTGAAATAGTGCGATAGAATGATGTACTGACTCTCCTTCAAAACCAACAAGTGTTAGTTTCAAAAAATGAAAGATAGCTTTGCACTAAATCATCCAACATGATAAGAACAATATCCACTAGCATACATATCTTAAATAAATCTATGTAAAATACACTGATAGATATCATTCTTGAGGTACTCACAATTCAATATGATATACGTACCTCGAGAATGATATCTATTGGTGTATTTTATATAGATTTATCTAAGACATGTTTGCTAGTTTATTTACTAATTTTGATTTTGTAATATAATGAATGGTCAAGTGAAAATAAATTTTACAATAGAAACAATGAGAAAAGTAATAATTTTTAAAATATTTAATATAAAAACTTTGTATTTTATCTATGCAATATGAAATGATAGATTAATTTATCTTTTTCTTACTCTTTTTTAATTTTTATTTACCTCACTTTATATGAATTTGTTTGTATTTATATATTTTTTATTTTATTAAATTTTTATGTTAGTTATTTTATTTTTATTTAATCATATTGTTTTGAAATAACAAATTTTTTTAATTTTTATTTTATATTGTCAAATTTTAAATAATTAAATATTAACATTTTCATCCATTATAGCTCCCAACCTCCCTCTAAATATCATTGTAAGAATTGATATAATTCTTTATAATAATAAATATAATTAAATTAAAAATATATATAATATAAAAATACTTTTATAAAAGATTGAAGATTTAATAATTTTTTTTAAAAGACAATGGGATTAGAGCTGAGTGAGACCACAATAATTTTAAATAGAACCAACTTAATTCCAAATTTAATTTATTATGGTTATCTTATATACCTTAATGAAATGAATGTTGGAAGTACAAAATAATACATAAGTGAAAGTTATTTTATTAAAGTGAACAGAAGTAAAATATTTGTGATTTCTTTTAAATGGGCAAGGGAATCAATCATTTACTTGAGGTATTTAATTATATATGAAATATAAAACCTATATATTTTATCTTTATAAAAATTTAATTTATAATTTTTATTTAAAAAAAATATATTATTAAATTAAATCATAAAAACACTTTTTATAGGTGTTTTGATAAATTAGCATAAATTATCTAAGAGATGTTCTAATAAATTATACTTTTTGTAAATATATATTAATTTAATTTTTTTAAATGGTACCTTGGTTCATATTTCCAAAAAAGTTGACTTGTAATTAATTATTAATTATACTCTTCCACATCTCTCATGTTAAATTATTTTTAAATGTTTTTATTAAGTTGGCTTCCAATTAATAAATTTCCAACCCACTCATGCCATTACACCCTTTCATCCATACCCCTTGCCACCAACCCCCCCCCCAACCATCCCCTCCCCCCCTCGGATGCCACTATAGAGAACACCTATCAGTGTAAAGAAGATGGGTTCAAACTAACTTTGTATAAAGTCTTTTTCTATGAGCTGCATGAGCATGTGTACCGGTGGTTGGATGCATATTCAACCCATAGAAGAAGTTATGGGTAGTTCCATGAGTGGACAAAAGAGCACCTAAAGAGGATTGAGACCTTGGATGCCACTTGGACTAGAGTAGAAGATAAATGGTGGCAATGAGTCCTGAATAGCTACATACTTGAGTTCACAATCCCAACATACTCGTGCCCTAAGGAAGTAGAGTATCAATTTTTGCGTGGCCCTACAGACACATTTATGAAGGAATTTAGTGCAAATCTCAAAACACTAATGGTGGATTATGGTTTTAAAACTTTGGGGATGGAAGGCTAAAGTTCTTTCATGTATGGGTAGCACAAAGGGGGAAAAGGGGATGTGTAGGTGAAGCGTAATAGAAGGAGATGAGTAGATTAATACCCAAGAACTTAGAAGATAGACCTATAATAAGAGATGATGTAGATTTATGGAAGATATGGAACCTAAAAGTGCTGAGAAAACCCTTAAAAAATGGGAAGGGGATGGGGAAGGATCTCTTGAAATACAATAGCATGAGGATGAGATATAAAATGAAGTAATGGATTGAGCTCAACACTTGACAAGTGTAAAATTCATTGGGTTCCTAAAGGATTTGGTTACCAAAGATATGTTTGATGCATGTACCTCATTTGAACCTATGGTGCATGATCACATACTAGATTCCCCACTTGAAGAGAGTATAAAAGTAATAATTGAATCTATTGATGACGTAGATCTTATATGTTTTGTAGACTTGGAGTGAAACTATTTGATTGAAAATATTATTCCATTTAATGAGGTAAGAACAAGTACCTATAGACCATTGGACACTAGCTCACCATAATAGAACTTTAGTGCAATCATACTGGCTCAGCAAATGTCTGACACTACAAGTAATTAGCACAAGATCATTGACGTCAACTAGACTAGAATTAATGATGGGAACAATGCCTAACCCAGTGGCTAGAGACATTGAAGGACTACCACTAAAATAGATGTTAAGGGTATAAGTGCCTCAAATACTAGCTACCCCCATAACAAATCTAATACAAGATGGATATATACTTATTCGATTATCATAGCATAGAGAATTTCATAAATCATGTGCTAAAGTGTGAAATATAGTGACACGCATAGGGTATAACCTAATTGAAACACAAGGTGACCAAATTTATGACTACTTTACTTGATTATGCCCATACCTGCTATAATAAATTTGACCATAACTAAACCATGGTTGATTATGATACCCTAAAGGATGCATTCCTAAAGTAATTTGACATTTTAGAGTTTGAACAATAGAGCATCACCATGTTAAAAGAGATTACCGAAGGACTCTTAGAAAGTGTACACCTATATAATGTAAGACTCAAAACTCTCCTATTAAAGCTCCCATATGATATTCGTCCTTCCCAACATGCACAATGGTTCTTTAGAGGGTTGTTCTTACCATTTTAAAGAGATCTTTCCATGATGACATTTATAGACCCTCGAGAAGTGCTTGAAGCCACACTCAGAGCCATTGTAGTTGAAAATGTAAATACTAAGATTGGCCCATTTATTGAGGCATGGATTGCATCTATGGCCTCTCAGCTCTAAAATATTATTGTTGTCTCATCATAGGATGCTTAAATTGGAATATGGTGTATCGACTATGAATATGAAGGAATTCATACACTCTGCTTCTAAGCTACAAAGTTTGTCGAGAGGTACATGATGTTCATAATTGCCCTTTATTGTAATGTTCCAACTAGGTTAACACAACCATCTATTTTTGGCTATGTAATTCCTACACCTATACCACTATGATTCTCAGGTGATTGATTACATGCATGAAAACATAGAAAGATGTGTATGGGAGGCCACCATAGTAGTCAAAGGGTAGACTAACCAAGGAAATGAATGTTATGGTCAATAAAATACATGCTTTGGGATACAATGAGGTACCAAAGAGTGAGGTGGAGTACACAGTGGTGGAAGGTTCCCACTACGCTCATGTTATAATGTGGGCTCAATAGATCATTATCATTGCAACTACCCTACACATCCCATATGTGGTCATTATCTAGGGTCCCATATGGTTGAAGAATGACTTGACTTATACAAAACATTGACCCAAGGAAATCCCATCATAGACAATGGTAAATGAATGATCAAGCATGAGATGAAAACATAAAAATGAACCTAAAAGGTACAACCAACCCATACATAGATAATCAAGGTGAGGCAACTACTTGCAGTGGATTCATCACTTAGCTCCTAGTTGTGCCAATACCTAAGTTATGCTTATAATATAGGGATAAGGGTTACACTAAGTGCATAATGTGGCCTAAACCAAAAGTTTCAACTTACCCAAACCTAGCATGCCAAAAATATGTATTATAGCAGGCCATGCATGTAGTCTAAAACCTACAAGGGGAGCTCTAATTAGTGCAAGACCAAGAAGTGTAGGCTACTACCTCTTGAAAGAAGTAGGGTAGCTAAGAAATTGAGATACAAGAATTGACTGAGATCCTTCACCTCTTATAAATAGAAACAATCTTCCCCTATTGAAGAACTTTCTCCTAGAGCATGAGGGACAAAATCAAGTTGAGGTCATTTCACCATGCATGGAGTGGGCATGTGAAGTTTAGCATACACAAAATATATAATATGACTAATAAATCTTGGTGAATGCCACTATTCATAGATGGCCTATCTATGAGGCCCTTATATACACATTTACCAAGGTTAACATGTGTAGCTAGGAATGCATGGGAGAAATTGGGTAGGCTATCTTTGAGACCTTCCCCTCATGTATTTTTCATGGCCAATAAGACTAAATTGTAGATGCTCAAAATTTTTAAAATCATAGTTGTAGATCTCATAGTTGATTAATTCCATATTGACTTTAAATTAATCGAGTTATCAAAGTAGGAAAACTATTCGGCACTTCTAAGAAGGCCATGGTGTTATGAAAACAATGTATATATGTACTTTAAAAGGTGATACATGAAATTTGATAATTGAAAAGTGTAATGTCCCCAATTTTCTATTAAAATGGTTTAATTAATTAATTAAATTATTATGGAAATAAAGTTGACTTCTTCTAGAAGTTTCCTGGAAAGGCTTTAAAAGAAGGGGAAGGCAAAGCATTTGGAATATCTTTTTTGCAAAAATTAATCTGAGTATTGTGAAGCTTGAATCGGTGATTCAGCTGAAATCTCTGAGGACGCAAACCTTCAGTAGATTGGAGAAGAGTTGGATGAAAACCCAACCCTTTTTAGAGGTGGATTCGTGACAGAATTCAGATTGGGCATATTGATCAGATCTGGAGCTTCAGAGGCCATTCACTGAGTATATCAGGGTTCAGCCTATGCAAAGGTTTCCAGGTATTTATTCATTATTTTGATTTCAGATTTATATATTTATATCATTAGATCAGGTTTGGTATGGAATCTGTACAGATCGGCACCAGGCCATACCAGCAGATCCAGAAAAGGAAAGGGCACAATTTGCAGTTGTGGGCCGCAGGGTATTACAGAGGCCGACATCGGTAGTTAAGTAACTGGCATCGGCATATAGACTGACATCGACTGATCAGCGACCGACGCCGGTAGTCAGGCAATCATAGGCAGTCACAAGCAAGCAAAGATCACCACCAGACGACTGATAGCAGCAGTGTATTGACCGACGTCGGCATCATCATCACCGACGTCGATGACTGTGTTTTTCTTGGGCACAACAGGCCGAGCACGCAGACCCAAGTTTTTATTTCCAGTTTGGTAGTTTGATATAATAATTGGGTTTTGAGACCACATCTGTAATAATTTTATGACATCTAGACTATATTATCAATTACATTCATATTTATATCTTTGTCCATTTGATTGAATGCTGCAAGTAGTTGAAATCAATTTTATTTGCATTCAATTCTAGTTTGGGATCTTTCAGTGGTATCAGAGCCATGCATCTTGCCAGCCTGTAGGGGTGAATATATTTTATTTCTATGCATCCTGGAAGATTTGATAGAAGCCATAGATATTTTACACGTAGTAGAGCTCAGTACGAGCGAGAGTTGGGTTTAGGACATCAATCTATCATGGCCGAAGAATAGAAGAATGCCCATAGAAACCAGGATGAGGAAGAAAGAGAGATGATGAGGACCCTCATCACTACCCAGCCCAGGATTGTCCAAGCTTTAGACCGATTACAAGATACCATGGAGTGTTTAGAGGTGGATAGACACAGAGGTAGAAGGAATAGATCAGTTTCAGTGACAGGTAGTCATCATACCTATCAGTCTAGTCAACATAGTCACCATTCCCATTCTTCAGTGGGGAGATCCCGTCATTCCTCTAAGTGAAATCATCATCATACACCTACTCCAAATAGACCATTACTACCTCAGTTTGTCCCAAGTGGACAACCAGTATAGGTGGATCCACCAGAGATGGGGTTCCAAGAGTCTGTTTTGGTAGCGACAGCAGAGTGGAGAGCTTTACCCCCAGAGGTTAGGGAGGTCTTTCCTCTTCCCCAATATTGTGCACAGCGTAGAGACACAGCCAGACTCAGGGGAGATTGGGGTAATAAACCACCACAGCAGTAGCATAATCATGACCTCAATAGAGATACGGGGAAGATTACATTGGCTTCATATAATGGCTCTGGAGAGACTAGTGCAAGAGCTTGGGTCCACAAGCTAGACATATATCTTTCTTTGAGGCCCATGCCTGAGTGTGAGGCCATTCAGTTTGTGGTGTTGCATTTAGAGGGGATTGCATATGATTGGTGGCACCATTGATTGGTCACCCAGGATCATGCTTTAGTTCACTCCTATGCTGAGTTCACTGAGCGACTTATTGCATGGTTTGACCGTAAGGATACAGAACTTTACTATAGAGAGTTGGCTCATCTTAGACAGAGTGGTCACGTAGAAACTTATATTAATGAGTTTCAGCATATTGCGGCTATGGTACCTGATATGCCTCAGAGACGGAGTGTGATGTTATTTATTGAAGGATTACAGGATAGACTTAAGGGATTGGTACGTGCTTTCCAGCCAGCCACTCTTAAGGATGCCATTGATGTGACATTGAGACTGGATACTATTCCCACTTCTTATCAGGGTGATAAGAAAATAGCTGCGGACTCTTAGCCTTTACAGAAGGCCAATGCACCACAAAATAAAGAAGGGTCATCCTCTATAAATCCTTAGATGAATCATGAGACTAGGAATGACTTGAGGAGGAAAAAGTTATGTTTTTCCTGCAAAGACCCATGGGAACCAGGACACCGTTGCATGGGTAAAGGAAAGGTTCATTTGATTGAGGTAACTTCTGAGTGTGGAGATGAGGAGGTTCCTGATATGGACATTGAGGATAATATTGAGCAGGTTCAGACACAGTTGGAGTTAGACACCCTGGAGCCGGGCATCAGCCAAAGCAATTATGGCTACTCTCTCCAGTTATCCTAACTTTCATGCCTTTCGGTTGAAAGGTACTGTTGACGCTGGAAAGTGCACCCAGTGGCAGGAACACGGATTCCTGCCCTCTCCCCGCAACATGGAAACCCCTCTCTCGCCTGTAAGACAGCGAAGCAGGAGAGGAGAGTCTCTAGATATGGGCTAGTTCCCTCTGATGTATCTTGTTTGTTTCAGGTAGCGTGAAAATAGGTATATAGGTATATACTTGGGGGGGTGAAAAGAGAGAGAGAAAAGCATGAAAACAAACAGCCTACTCTAAAAGAGGTGATACACCAAAAACATGAGTGACCTTCCAGATCCACTCTCAGAATCAGGGGAAATGTAAGTATACTCTACACATTTGGTAGAGGAATCAGGTTGCTAAGACAAAGGGGGAGGCTATAATGGAAAATACGTCACAGAGGTTTACCGAGGTGCTGTTGAATGCACGCTTGCAAGCAACTTACTCTGTTCTGTCCTTCTCAAGTATTGCTCTTCTCCTTTCAGCTGCAGAACTGGTCCCTGTAGATCGCTGGTCTGTTGGTATTACCTGTGAAAGCATGGAAGATAATGACTAAACACAGATGATACTCAGGGCATACACAGCGAATCAATCCAAGATGGAGGCAAAACTGTATTTTTATTGATTCAGGTGGAGAAAATGCAGAGCAGTGCTCTTTACAAAAGTTAGGAAGATTCCCTGAAAAATGACTAAGTCCTTGTATTTATAGCAGAAGAGCCAAGAGAAGTCTCATTGAAAAGCGTGAAAAACACTATTGATGACATCACAAGTCTACCAAGACCATGCTTGTTGCCTCGTTTTGTGTGTTGGTCTTCTCCTCCGGTGGTTGGGTGGGTTTTTTCTTGTGCACTGCAGGTGAATTTTGCTGCCCTTGTAGTGGGCGGCGATTTTGCTGCCCTCTGCATGAACTTCATGTAGGAATACCTGCCGACGTCGGCTGATAAGTTGCCGACATCGGTTCCCCTAATCTACCGACATCGTCAGAATTGTGCTGTGGGTGGCCCTTTCAAATTCCCTACCATAGGGCGGGGTTTTCAATTTCAATGCCATAGGGCAGGGTTTTTCAATTCGCCGCCATAGGGTGGGCTTTTTCAATTCACCGCCATAGGGCAGGCTTTTTCAATTCGCCACCATAGGTGGGCTTTTTCAATTCACTGCCATAGGGTGGGCTTTTTTAATTCGCCACCATAGGCAGGCTTTTTTGACTTTTGCACCTGCCGTTGTGCTGCTGACATCGGCGGTTCTATTGACGTCGGTCTTTGTAAGGTGCCGACGACGGCAATATTGCCGACGTCGGCCGATGTCCACAGCCTTTTCGTGTTATGCGTGGTGAATTTTCTGCCCTCTGCATGTCTTGTAGGTGAGCTCATTTTACCTGCCCTTGTAGTGGGTGGCAATTTTGCTGCCTTCTGCATTTTGTCTGCCCTCCTTTTTGCCTAAGTGTTGAAACGCTCCATTTTTTCTCTTCTTCTCTCCTTGCGTGAACGTTCAGAGATTCTGTCTTTCGCTACCTATTCTCTGCAACAACACTGTTGAAACCTGAAAGTGGACCTTGCAACCTGAAATGACTAGGAGCAGGTGTAGGAGGTGACCGAGATTTTGCCTGAGGGGCAAAATTGGGTCAACAAATTGGTGACTCACGGGGGAAGCGTGCCTGCTATGCTTAGAACCCAGTTGCCTTGCATATCCATTGGGTGCAGAGTCAGATGGTGACTTTGAAGCGAGTTCACAATAGCTTTGATAATCTCATAATCAAAATACACAGAATTTACCCCCAAATAAAAGGGAAACACACAAAGCTAAAAACAACTACCTTTGCAAACTGCACTTAGGGAAAATAGGGAAGAAAACAAGGGAAACTATGTACAGCCAAACCAAAAATTTAGTGACAATGCTTCAGGTGTATCCCATTGACTGGGATACGCAATTCTTCGCCGTCCAACTTGGAGAGCTAGAAAGTGTTATGCTGCTTGCACTGAGTAATCATGTAAGGACCGCTCTAGAGGGCATCAAATTTTGCATGTTTTTTGGGCTTAGCTCTATCTTCGTCCCATTTTAAGACAATGTCTCCTTCGACAAAACTTTTTGACAAAGACTTTTTGTCGAAATGTCTTTTCACCTGATGCTGGCGACTGATCATAGAGACCATGGCCTGGTTCCTTACCTCCTGGAGCTCCATTAGTTCACACAATATAACCTCCATGTTGCTTCCTTCTTCTAGCTGCAGCTGATGTGTGAGGTCCAGCGCTGGCAATTCGAGTGAGATAGGAAGCCTTACTTCCCTTCCATACACAAGCGTATATGGAGAATTTCTGATTGATCTTTTTGGAGTGATTCGATTGGCCCATAGAGCTGTTTTCAACTTGGCATGCCAAGTTCTCTGATTTTCTTCTGTGGTCCTCTTTATAATTTTGATCAAATTTTTGTTAGTGGACTCAGCTAGTCCATTCCCCTGCGGGTAGTAATTTGATGAAGTGCTAAGGTATATACCATACCTTAGCGCCCATTCACTAGTTTTGGTTCCCAGAAAAGCTAAGGCGTTATCTGAGATTATAGTGGCTGGGACCCCAAAACGTGTCACTAAGTCCTCATAGAAATCCAGGACTGCACTTTCATTCACTTCCTTCAAAGCAATGGCTTCCACCCACCTGGTGAAATAATCCGTAGCAGTCAGGACCCACTTGTGTCCGGCGCTAGAGGGAGGATTGATCATCCCTATGAAATCCAGGCCCCACTGCATGAATGGTTGTTCAACTTGAATGGGTTGTAGGGGCATGGTAGCCAATCGCTACTTTTCGTCAAAGAGTGCACACTTTTGACACTTCCTTACCCAGGCATGGGTATCCTTGAAGAGAGTGGGCTAGAAATAGCTAGCTCTCATTATTTTTATTGTTGTGGTCTTAGGGGCGAAATGTCCACCTGCTGGCCCATTGTGAAACTCAGCCAAAACCTTGTCAGTCTGATTGGAGTCAATGCATCTCAGGAGAATCCCAGAGAGATCCTTCCTAAATAATACTCCATCAATCAAAACATAGGGAAGGGACTGAAGTTTAAAATACCTTCTTCCGGCCCTACCGAGACCCTGTGGACATTCGCCCATAAGAAGGAAATGCCTCATGTCCAGTGTCCAGTCCCTTACGACAGCTGGTTCTTCTGCGGTGGCTGTGTCATGGATCAGCAAGCTATCTTCATCCTTTTGTCTCAAATCTGTGGCTAGCTGTTCACATAGGCCCCTTCCTCTCACCAACTTGGCGATCTTGATATCTATGTCGTACTCCATCACTTTGGTGATCCATCCTGCCCTTTTCTCATTTAAGTCTCGATTGGTTAGGAAATCCTTGACACCAAGATGTGGAACCATGAGATAGATCTTGCTGTTTGACAACATATATCTGAATTTTTTTAAACTGCGCACCACTGCCAGAACTTGCTTTTCTACGTAGGTGTACCTGATTCCAAAATCCTCTAACCCTTGGCTGAAGAAGGTGAGTGGTTGCTTGAGGTCATCACTGTTTGCTTGGGTAAGCATAACAGATATTACTTCTCTGTTGCTGAAGGTATAGAGATTGAGGTCTTTATTGAAGTTGGGGCTGATTAGAGTGGGAGCCTGGGTCAAAGCCTATTTGATAGCTTCAAAGCTGTCCTTTTTTGGCATTGTCCACTTGAATTCTTCACCCTTTTTTAGCAAGGAGGTTAGGGGTTTAACTATTTCAGTGAAGTTCGGAATGAACCTCCGAATGAAATTTATCCGGCCGAAGAAACTCTGAAGGCCTTTCTTGTGCTTTGGTAGGGACATCTCCAGAATGGAGCGGACTCTCTCTGGGTCAATAGACAAACCTTCCTTGGACACAATATGGCCAAGAAGTTTCCCCTCATGAACCACAAATACATATTTCTTTGGATTTAGGGAGATGCCAAATTCCCTACACCTCTCAAAAATCTGCCTGAGGTGCTTCATATGTTGTCCTACCTCTTTGGAGAAAACTGTTATATCATCGAGGTATACCAACACGTTCTTATTTATCAAACCACTGAAAGCCATGTCCATGGCTCGCTGGAAGGTAGCACCAGCATTGGATAGCCCAAAAGGCATCTTCTGGTAGGCGAACGTTCCCCATTTGGTGGTGAAGGCTGTTTTGTATTGGTCACAGTCACGCACCAGAATCTGATTATATCCTGAATAGCTATCCAGGAGGGAGAAGCGTTCGGAACTAGTTACCTTTTGAAGGATCTGCTCCATGTTTGGAAGGGGATAATGATCTTTTAAAGAGACTTTATTAAGGTCTCTGAAGTCAACGCACAGCCTGATCTCCCCATTTTTCTTTCTCACTGGAACCAAATTAGCCAACCATGAGGAATGTTTGATCGGAAATATAATGCCGGACTCAATCAACTTGGCCAATTCTTTCTGTATAAGGAGCTCGACCATCGGGTTAATAGGCCTCTACTTTTGTGTGACTGGTTTTGTGCCTTCATCTAATTCAATGGTGTGTTGGGCAAGCCTTAGATCGAAGCCTTTCAAGTCGCTATAGTTCCAGGCAAAGATGTCAGCGAACTCCTGACACAGCAGAATGAAAGCTTGCCTTTCTTGGAACGTGCAGACCTTACCAAGCGCTAGTAACTTGTCCTTGAAGATTTCAACTTTTTCATAATTCTCCTCTTTGGTAGTGATGCATGCTTTGTCATCTCTTAGTCAGTCCTCTCCATTAAAAATACTTTCAAGTGTGACCAGACCCTTAGGGAGTTTATTGTTCTTCAATTGAACAATCTGATTTCCATATTGCTGTTACAATTTCGCTTGATTGTGGACTGCAAATTCGGCTTCCTCCTTCAGGAAAAGGGCTATCTATTGGTCACTTTCGAAGACTTGCCAATTTGTAACATTGTCTGGAATTGAAGGCCGGACCACCACTTTTAAATGGTGTGAACCACAACCCCTGCTTATCTCTTTTGAAACATCAAATTGGGCACCAACAGTTGCCAATCTGTCAGCCTGCTTATTCTGTTCCCTGGGGATAGAGGTAATGTTAAGAGAAAGGAAATCCTCCATCAAGTCCTAGACTCTGTGCTTGTAAGATTTTAGTAAGGAGTTCTTGGTCAGGCTCAGGCCTCTGATTTGGTTCACTATTAGTTCACTGTCCCCCAAGATTTGCAATTTTTTGATCCCTCTCTTTCTTTCCCACTCAAGTCCATGAATCAAAGACTCGTATTATAGAATGTTACATGTGCAAGCGAATTGGAAACGAAAAGCTAAAAAGTACCTTTCTTTAGAAGGGGAGACTAACATTGCCCCACCACCAGCGCCCAATTTGCTTCTGGAACCGTCGAAGTATAGCTGCCACAGGCCAAGATCTTCTTTGTTTTCCTTCATTATATTGGGCATGACGGCACTCTCTTCATGCAAGCAATAGATGCCAAGGTCTGCCTCCTCAATAAACTTATAAGGATCGTGCTCGAAGTTATCGCTTCCCCACTCATCCAAGAGTAGGTCTGCGACTCCTTCAAGAGCAGAAGATGAAGATTTGTCTGTTTGAGAATCTTTTGGATCAATGATAGTGTAACTGACATTCGCTGCCTTGGGTGAATAGGGCTCTAGGTGGTCCTTGTAGAGTGGCTCGGATTCGATTTTCACTTTGGTCCCATACTTGGTTCTGAAAACCAGGTATGACCAATTTGCTGCTAGATAACCACCTATCTTGGACGTAAAGTCCCTAGACAAACAGATTGCAAAATATGGAGGAACATCCACTACCACTATATCTTGAGGGATTGAGAATGTCGGGCAGGCATGCAATGTTAAATTCAATCCTTTCAAGACTCTGACTGTCTTTGTGGATGTCCCATCTAGTTGCAAGACTCCTTTGTTCATTGCTTCGTACTTTAACCTCATCTTATCAGCAATGCATTTAGGCATTACTGAAGTGCTGGCCCCGCTATCAATTATGCAATTATGTACTAAGAAATCCCCTATGATCAAAGATACATAAAAAGGGGGAATCTTTTCTTCTTTCTTTACCTGACTTGGAGCAGAAGGCTGCCCATTCATCATTAGGACGTTATTAGTGTCTATTGGGATGGCCTGGCGATCTAGCTCATGCAATTCTTTCTTCAATACCTCCTTTTGTCCCGGAAGAGACAATGAATCCCATAGAGAAATGCTCACATGCAATTTCTTCATTTGATCAACTATATTAACTTGGGGACTGACTCCTTTCGTATTTTCCTTTGGGCTGATCCCGGCCGGAGCTGTAGACTGAGGGGATGGAGGTGCAAATGGTTGTCTGGGAATTGGAGCCTGTTGAAAAGGGTGTGGTGGAGGATTCGCTGCTGCCTGAGGGGAAGCTTGCACTTCTCCAACTGCTCTTCTTTTAAATCTTGTATTGGCTGCAATGCAATCAGCATGATTGCCTACAGCACCCCCATGACTAAATGCACAGAGCTCACCCTCTTCGTGATTTATCAGGGTAGAATCCGGATGAGTCTAATTGTTACTTGTGCTGGTTTGAGCTGGGAACTCAAAAAATTGAGAAAAATCAGCACCCTGATTTTCCGAATTCTAGAAAAAATTCATCATGTCATTCGTGTGGACAGCTTGCTCTTGACCTTGTCCCATGGTTGAACAACCTGGCTGCTCCTGCACTAGATTGTTCTGAGTAGGTACCATGGCTTTAGATGATGAAGGAGGGCCTAAGTTATAATTTTGATAAGGCTTGGTTGTAGTGAGCTGCCCCTGACCTTGGTTATAATTTTGAAAGGGGGGTCTAGGGGCATGGCCATAATTTTGATAACTCTGGTTTGGCTTGTGGCTTTGAGCTTGCTGCCTTTTAAGGGCAACAAGTTCATTTGACATGCTCTGCAACAAGCCCTTAACTTCACTTAATTCATTGGATGGAATAACAGTTGGCTTCTCAATGACAGGTAGGGGAGCAATTGTGGGAGCAACTGCTTGAATTGGGGGCAGCGGTTCTGAGAAAAGTGGCATATGAGGCCTAGGGGCAATTTTTCCGGCTTGAATTAAGCAATTTTCAGCCGCAATGGCTATGTCATACGCAGCTGGCAGTATGTGTCCCCCCATAGATTGGATCATCATAGCAATGTCACTATTCAATGCTTTTAGATAGTACAAGAAAGCGTAGCTAGGGGTTGGCCTTACCAGGATGGGAATTCTATCCCAAGTCTTTTGAAATCGCGTATTAAAGTCCTGCATATACTCGTGCAAAACTCTCTTTATAGTTGTCAGCTGCTCAGCAAGAGAGAGGCCATCACTTTTTCCCCAAAATGATCAGTTAAATGAGTGCCCAATTCGTTCCAAGAATGTATAGAATTCAAAGGCAAGGTGCCATACCAGTTGAGAGCTTTTCCTTTCAGAGACAAGGCTAACAGTCTGATGGCAATATTTTCTTCTGTTACATTGTGAATATTGCAAAGGTTGGCAATATTTTTGATATGCTCAACAACTGTAATAAGTCCCACTCCATCAAAAGAAGGCACATTTTTTAGAGCTGTTTTGGGGATCGGATCATAGCGTGGGAGGTTTAAAGGGCTTTCACCACGAAAAGCTGCAAAAGGCAAGGCCATGGCTGGAACAGATTGTATTTGTGGCTGAGCTGGGTTGGTGTTCCTAGCAACAGGTCTAGGAGGATTTATCAGTGGATAAGGGCGAGTTCTTCCAAACCTGAGTCTTTTAGCAGAGTTTAAAGGTAGTTCAATGAACTCAAAGGGGACCCTTCTTGAAGCTGACCTGGTGGTAACTTTTGGCATAGAAGTTAAGTAACTGGTCTTTAAAAATAAAGAACTGAGCTCTTACCAGTGGAGTCGCCAGATGCTGGAAATCTTTTAAAAAATCACTGTAGTAGGACCAACATCAATCCTGAAAAACTACTGCGTTGAAAAATATAGTCCCACTGGGCGTGCCATAACTGTTGGCGATGGAAAGTGCACCCAGCGGCAGGAACACGGATTCCTGCCCTCTCCCCGCAACATGGAAACCCCTCTCTCGCCTGTGGGACGACGAAGCAGGAGAGGAGAGTCTCAAGATATTGGCTAGTTCCCTTTGATGTATCTTGTTTGTTTCAGGTAGCGTGAAAATAGGTATATAGGTATATACTTGGGGGGGTGAAAAGAGAGAGAGAAAAGCATGAAAACAAATAGGCTACTCTAAAAGAGGTGATACACCAAAAACATGAGTGACCTTCTAGATCCACTCTCAGAATCAAGGGAAATGTAAGTATACTCTACACATCTGGTAGAGGAATCAGGTTGCTAAGACAAAGGGGGAGGCTATAATGGAAAATATGTCACAGAGGTTTACCGAGGTGCTGTGGAATGCACGCTTGCAAGCAACTTACTCTGTTCTATCCTTCTCAAGTATTGCTCTTCTCCTTTCAGCTGCAGAATCGGTCCCTGTAGATCACTGGTCTATTGGTATTACCTGTGAAAGCATGGAAGATAATGACTAAACACAGATGATACTTAGGGCATACACAGCAAATCAATCCAAGATGGAGGCAAAACTGTATTTTTATTGTTTCAGGTGGAGAAAATGTAGAGTAGTGCTCTTTACAAAAGTCAGGAAGATCCCCTAAAAAATGACTAAGTCCTTGTATTTATAGCAGAAGAGCCAAGAGAAGTCTCATTGAAAAGCGTGAAAAACACTATTGATGACATCACAAGTCTGCCAAGACCATGCTTGTTGCCTCGTTTTGCATGCTGGTCTTCTCCTCCGATGGCTGGACGGGTTTTTTCTTGTGCACTGCAGGTGAATTTTGCTGCCCTTGTAGTGGGCGGCGATTTTGCCACCCTCTGCATGAACTTCATGTAGGAATACCTACCGACGTCGGCCGATAAGCTGCTGACGGTGGCAGTCTTGCTGACATCAGTTCCCCTAATCTGCCGATGTCGGCAGAATTGTGCTATGGGCGGCCCTTTCAACTTCCCCGCCATTGGGCGGGGTTTTCAATTTCGCCACCATAGGGCAGGCTTTTTCAATTCGATGCCATAGAGTGGGATTTTTCAATTCACCGCCATAGGGTAGGTTTTTTCAATTTGCCGCCATAGGCGGGCTTTTTCAATTCGCCGCCATAGGGCGGGCTTTTTCAATTTGCCGCCATAGGTGGGCTTTTTCAACTTTTATGCCTGCCATTGTGCTGCCGACATCGGCAGTTCTACCGATGTTGGTCTCTGTAAGGTGCCGATGACAGCAATATTGCTGACATCGGCCGATGTCCATGGCCTTTTCGTGTTATGCACGGCAAATTTTCCGCCCTCTGCATGTCTTGTAGGTGAGCTCATTTTACCCACCCTTGTAGTGGGCGGCAATTTTGCCGCCTTCTGCATTTTGTCTGCCCTCCTTTTTGCCTAAGTGTTGAAACGCTCCATTTTTTCTCTTCTTCTCTCCTTGCGTGAATGTTCAGATATTCTGTCATTTGCTGCCTATTCTCTGCAACGGCGTTGTCAAAACCTGAAAGTGGACCTTGCAACCTGAAATGACTGGGCCTGTGAAGCAGGTGTAGGAGGTGACCGAGATTTTGCTTGAGGCACAAAATTGGGTCAATAGGTACACTTAAGGGTAAGTGGGTCATGAGCTTGGTAGATACAGGTGCTACACATAACTTCATTGACCAGAAGTTAGTGGGAAGGCGTGGATTACAATATGAGAACTTTGGTGGTTTTGGGGTAAAGGTGGCAGATGGTGTAGTTTTGGGTTGTACCAAACGGATTCCACAACTTAGCATTCAGATGGGGGATTACACTCTGACCAATGATTTTTATGTATTTCCTTTAGAGGACTATGATGTGGTCTTGGGCATGTAGTGGTTACAGGGTATTGGGCGCTACATTATTGATCGCCACCGTATGCAGTTAGAATTCCTTTCGGGGGGAAGGAAGATTATCTTGAAGGCAACACAAGATGGGGGACCTAAGGAGGGTTCATCTCACAGGATGGAGTCTCAGTTTATAGGTGATGTGGTAAATAATTCTATTTGTTGCAGGGCATTTTCCTTTCCAATTATAAGACAACATCCTTATGGGGATTGTGAGAGTTTGATAATCAGAGTAGCGCAGCGGCCCTTTTCTAAGTCTAAGGTATGTGATGGTGAATTTGATAAATACATATTAAGGATTATCACACTCCTCTCTAGGATAAATAAGGAGAATGTAATCACAGATATTTTCCAGCATGGTGTTTCTGATAGAAGAGTTTGCAAGTTTTTGAGAATAATATGGGATCCAGGAAGTTGGTGTGGAGAGAATTGCTTGAGGACAAGCAATCTCCAGGAAGGGAGGACTGTAATGTCCCCAATTTTCCATTAAAATGGTTTAATTAATTAATTAAATTATTATGGAAATAAATTTGACTTCTTCTAGAATTTTCCTGGAAAGGCTTTAAAAGAAGGGGAAGGCAAAGCATTTGGAATATCTTTTTTGCAAAAAATTATTATGAGTATTGTGAAGCTTGAATCGGTGATTCAGCTGAAATCTCTGAGGATGAAAACCTTAAGTAGATTGGAGAAGAGTTGGATGAAAACCTAGCCCTTTTCAGAGGTGGATTCGTGACAGAATTCAGATTGGGCATATTGATCAAATCTAGAGCTTCAGAGGCCATTCACTGAGTATATCAGGGTTCAGCCTATGCAAAGGTTTCCAGGTATTTATTCATTATTTTGATTTCAGATTTATATATTTATATCATCAGATCAGGTTCGATATGGAATCCATATAGATTGGCACCAGGTCGTACCAGCAGATCCAGAAAAGGAAAGGGCACAGTTCACAGTTGTGGGCCACAGGGTATTACAGAGGCCGACATCAACATATAGACCGACATCGGCCGATCAGCGACCGACGCCGGTAGTCAGGCAATCACAGGCAGTCACAGGCAGGCAGAGATCGCCACTAGATGACCGACAGTGGCAGTGTATTGACCGACGTCGGCATCATCATCACCGATGTCGGCGATTGTGTTTTTCTTGGGCACAGCAAGCCGAGCACGCAAACCCAGGTTTTTATTTCCAGTTTGGTAGTTTGATATAATAATTGGGTTTTGAGACCACATCTATAATAATTTTATGACATCTGGACTATATTATCAATTACATTCAGATTTATATCTTTGTCCATTTGATTGAATGCTGCAAGTAGTTGAAATCAATTTTATTTGCATTCAATTCTAGTTTGGGATCTTTCAAAAAGAGAGGGTAGTTATACCTCTCTCAAATTACCAAGGACCCCCCCTATATCAATAGCATGGACATCAAGGATGAGATTAACCACATCTATAATATCATAGTGTAAGTTGTTGATACTCTAGACCCTAATGAACAAGGAGTCCTCTCTTAGGAAGATGGATAATTAGCCTTAGATACCACTGATGTTGCCTATAATATATGGGTTTAAAAATAATATGAGACCATTGGTTGAAGGTACTTCTTGTTATTCACAAAGGCACCAAAACTAACAAAGATAGGTTGGGTCTAAATTGATCATCTTATAAAAGGTGGGTCCCTTGCACCAAGGAAAAGGGAAAAATAGTGTTTTTCCTTAGTAAGGGAAAATATGTGGTACTCCAAAGATATTAAAGGTGTAATCTAGTGGAACACTATGTCCATGACCTTGAATCATGCATCCCAAAAGAGGTGGATAGATTGGGCACACTAGTGTATACATTGAAGATCAGTATCACTCATTGGTGGGCAATGCAAAAGCCTAGCTTACCAACTTGGCAAGATGTGAAGGCAACCATTTTCGCTAAATTTTAAAATATCAATGAGGACCTAGACATCTCATCCTACTTTGGTGACTCTATCCCTATAGTTCATGTGTATTTTTGCTAAGAAATGTGGACCATCTACAATGAAAACACCATAATAAATCTATGGGTGCATGCCTTCTATAGGAACTTAGAGACTTGGGCATGGACATGATATTTTATCAATTAGATGTGCCATGAGAAAACCAATTGGATGCCCTTAAGGATGAATTTGTTCACACCTTCTCCTTTTTCTTTACAAAACCTTGAATTGATTGAGCCACTATAGATAGTTTGAAGGTCAATGTTTGAGGATGCTACAATATTGGTGGAACACCTAAAAAAAATGTTTGATGAAAAAATGTTAGCACTCCTAACCTTATTTGAAGAGTAAACTCTCAATAATTACTCTAGTGATGAAAATGATGACACATGGAAGGTGTAAAATTGAAAGAATTTGATGGGCAAAAAGAAGTTAGTATGCTAAGTTGAGGATAATGTTGATCAGACACGCATTAAATGCGTTATGATCGACGACGGTGCTAGCATCAACATAATCTCTACCCACGCCTTTGATCAGCTGGCTCTTCCTCAGAACTGCGTCTCTAAAACTGACGCTATCTTACGCTCTTTCAACGACACCACAGCCACGACCATTGGCACAGTCATCCTCCACATTCGCGTAGGCCCACGCACAGTCCCGGAGCTCTTCTATATCATCGAAGGAGAGTTTCAATACAACATCTTACTGGGCCGACCTTGGATCCGTGCCATGGCCTGTATACCCTCCACCCTGCACCGTTGTGTGAAGTTCGAGCATGACGGGCAAGTCCACACCATTCCCGCTGACCCTTCACCCTTCAAGACTTGCAACACCACCTATCGTCCTAACGACGTCCTCATCCCCATCAAGCCATCCACTTCGGCACCGCCTCCATCCGCGGAAGCTTCGACCAGTTCGCAATCGGCGGTTGCCCTCACCCCTCCTCTTCAAGCGCCAACCAAAGACCCCATGGAAGACATCTTCCAACGACTATCGCTTGGGGAATATCGCTTGTTGACTCTCGACATGTTCCAAACTCCGCAAGAGTATGGACGCCTTCACCTTAGTCCTAATTACGACCCTCGGATCGGGATGGTCATGCCTTATGGTCCTCCTCACTTCTGAACCAACTTTGTCTATGGGGGGCTTAATCAAGCTCCTACCTACGGCACTTCTCTCTCTTCACCCCAACCTTTCACATCTGATTTCTCGTTTCTTGGCAACCCTGCCTTTGCACACACTTACCTTCACAGGTGTGCATGGAAGGGTTTTGGTTTCGGACGTTATGAGCAGGGCTCCCATCAGCCCATCGAGCCGCTCAGTGATCACGATGCCAAGAAACGCTATGGCCTGGGATATCATGACCCCACTCAGGCTCCTTCCGACCTTTGTCCCGAACCAACCACTGACCAATCTCTTCCAGACTCGCCCCTTTCTCCTTCATCACCTACGGAGTCGGTGGTTTCCATCCCTCCTAGTTTTTTTTTCCATAAACACCATCCGCCTGGAACCCCTGACTTATCAGCTCAATGGGGTGCCCAGGTCTCTCCCTCTCATCTTTCCTAGCATGGTAGAGGATGAGTCGGCAACCATTCACACTGTCCACTGCGTTGACGATGACGCCATCCTTTCCTACATGGGTGCCGATGACTCTTTCGTCCAGCGTTTCCTCCCTTCCGAGACCCAGGTTATGTTAAATGAATCTACCATTGACATCAACCTCCCTTCTTCTTTCGATGTTCCTCACGTCTTAAAGATTGGTCGATCTTTAGACGCTCAGGAGCAGCTTGACTATGCCCAGTTCCTTTCCAACCATAGCAAGGCCTTTGCCTGGACTTACAGCGACATGCCTGGCATCGACCCTACCATTGCTACCCATAACATTGTCACTAAACCAGAGGCTAAGCCTGTTAGGCAGAAGCTTCGAAAGATGCACCCTCGCGTTGCGCTTCTTGTCAAAGAGGAGCTTCAGCGCCTTCTTTCTGTCTCCTTCATCCAACCCATCGATTATCCACAGTGGGTCTCTAACATTGTCCCAGTTACTAAAGCAACTGGGGGGATTCGGATCTGCACGGACTATCGCGACCTTAACCTAGCCTGTCCTAAAGACGACTTTCCTCTTCCTAACATTGACCAGCTTGTTGATCTTACGGCCGGCCATGAGATGCTATCTCTTATGGATGGGTTTTCAGGGTATAATCAAATCCTGATCGCACCGGAAGACCAGCACAAGACTACCTTTATCACCCCATGGGGGACTTTCTGCTATCGAGTCATGCCTTTCAGCCTGAAAAATGCTGGTGCCACTTATCAGCGCGCCATGACCTACATTTTCCACGATCTCCTCCACAAAATCATGGAGGACTATGTGGATGACCTTCTCGGCAAGTCCAAGCTCCGCCGCGACCACTTGACCATTCTCACAATCATCTTTTCTCGTCTTCTTCAATACAATGTCCGCCTCAACCCCAAGAAGTGTGTCTTTGGGGTCCTCTCAGGCAAACTTCTCGGCTTCATCGTTTCCTTCCGTGGTATCGAGATAGATCCCGCCAAGATCCGCGCTATTCTCGAAATGCCGCCCCCGACCAATCTCAAGCAGCTTCGCAGTCTCCAAGGGAAGCTCCAGTCCATTCGCCGTTTCATCTCACAGCTTTCAGACCGCTGCCAACCTTTCCATCACCTCCTTAAGGAAGACGTCTCCTTTAATTGGGATAGGGGCTATCAAGAGGCTTTTGAGGCCCTCAAAGGCTATCTGGTCTCTCCACCAGTCCTCATTCCACCTAAGGACGACCAACCCTTCTACCTTTATATCTCTGCTACCAACCATTCGTTAGGTGCCATGATCGCGCACCGAGACGAGCATCATCGCGAGCAAGCGGTTTACTACATCAGCCGAACACTGGTCGACTATGAAACTCGGTATACTCATACCGAGAAACTCTGTTTGGCATTAGTCTTTTCCGCTACCAAGCTTCGCCACTATCTTCTCAACCACAAAACCTTTGTCGTCACTCACACCGACCCTCTCAAGTACATGCACTCCAAGCCATATCAGAATCAACGTATGGCTCGGTGGCTCATGCTGCTTGCAGAGTTTGACTTCGTCTTCATCCAACAGAAATCTATCAAGGGGCAAACCATCGCTGACCAACTAGCAGATGCCCCTCTTCCCGACAACCAACCTTCACACTGCGAGTTCCCTGACGAGTCTATCGCTACCCTTTCCACCGATGACACTGTCTACCAGATGACTATGTTCTTTGACGGCTCCAAATGTCAACTCGGTGGGGGTGCGGGGGTCATCCTCATCCCACTCGACGGCGAGCCCTTGCCTCTATCTTTCAAGCTTGACTTCGATTGTACCAATAATATGGCCGAATACGAGGCCTTAATTTTGGGACTTCAGACTACCCTTTCTCTCCACATCAAGTCTATCAACATCTTCGGCGACTCGCAGCTCGTCGTTAATCAGGTTAACGGTTCGTATCTCTGTAAAAATGAAGTTTTACAGAGGTATAAGAATCGTGCTGACACTCTTTTGGCATCTTTCGACCATTACCTCTTGCAGACTGTTCCACGCTCTACGAACAAGTTTGCCGACACCATGGCTTCTCTTGCTTCGCATATTTCATCTTCATCATCATCATCCCGTCTTTTTGTCACAGTGCATCACGTACCTTTGCCTTCATACATCTCTCCTCACATCGACCATATCAACACTATCAATTCTAGCCCACAAGATGACTGGTATAAGCAACTTGTGGACTACTTGTCTCTTTCTGTCACTCCTCCCAACCTCTCTAGCAATGCGCGGCGAGCCTTCATCAAGCGCATAGCTTGCTATACCATGCTAGGGGGCCTTCTCTATAAGCGAGGCTTCGACGGTCTCCTTCTTCGCTGTCTAACCTCCGCTGAAGATTCTCATGCCGTAAAGCAAGTCCACGATGGGATTTGTGGTGGACACTTCAGTGGGAACTCGGTTGCCAAGCGCCTCCTTCGCCTGGGTTATTATTGGCCCACCCTTCATCAAGACTGTAGCGATTATGTTCAGCGTTGCATCAAGTGTCAGCAGCACTCTAACCTGCTTCATCTTCCCAGCCACGCCTTGCAAGTCGCTCAGGATTTTTGGCCTTTCTCTCAGTGGGGCTTGGATCTCATCGGTGAGATCAACCCTCACTCGTCTCTTCGTCATCAGTCCATCATCACTGCCACTGAGTATTTCACCAAGTGGGTGGAAGCCGTTCCTCTTGTCTCCACAAAAGCCGACAAAATTGTTGACTTCATCAGCAGCCACATCATCTGTCATTTCGGTGTCCCTCACAAAATCATCACCGACAATGGCAAGTCCTTCAAAAACAAGACTGTCCAAAAACTATGCGACTCATTTGGCATCAAACTCAGCTTTTCTTCGCCTTACTACCCACAAGCAAATGGGCAGGCCGAGGCTTCCAACAAAATTCTCACCAAAATTCTCATGAAGGTGGTCGACGATACAGGAAGGGATTGGCACGTTCATATCCCCTTCGCTTTGTGGGCCTACCGCACTAGCATCTGAACCTCTACGGGTGCTACTCCTTTTTCTCTCGTGTACGGAACAGAGGCTGTCTTACCTCTCAAAGTACAGATCCCGTCTCTTCGTATCTCCCTGCATGACATTCTCTCCAACGATGACTTTCGTCAAGATCGCCTAGCTCAACTTGAGTTACTCGACGAGTGCCGTCTGGCTGCCCTTAATCATCTCCATGTCTACCAAAGTCGCATAAAGCGGGCCTACGACAAAAATCTGCGAGAACGAGATTTCAACATCGGAGACCTCGTCCTCAAAGAGAATCAGCACGTGACCAATATGGAGCAAAGTAAACGAGGCAAATTTGCCCCCAATTGGCTTGGACCTTTTATCATCACGCACAAGTATGGGTCAGGGACTTATCGTCTGTCTTCCCTTGACGGATGGCCAGAACCTGAGCCTCTTAATGCGTTGCATCTTCGACCTTTCTTCTGCTAGTCGAGTACTCGTCTACTTGGCACGTAACTTGAGCTCGTCCCTTGAGCAATCCTCGTCCTCTTAATCCTCATTCCTTTCAACCCTATTCCCCTTTAACAAGTCCTTTACAACCCTTTTAGGATGCAGTGATGCTTTGTCCTAATAAAAGGGGCGTCCTTGAGCTTTTACAGTCTTGTCCGTGACTCTCATTTCTATCAATATATCCAAGTCAAGATGTCAAAACATATCCATGGTCACTAAATCAAGTCAAATCAAAAAGACAGACTGATCCCTCGAAGGACAGCTGTACTATCATTGCTGTATTACTAGACTGATCCCTTGAAGGACAGCTAGGCCAACTTATCAAACATTATCAAGCAAAAATATAGACCACTCCCTCGAAGGATGGCTATGACTACTCTGGCAATAAACAGCAACTATTTTAGAATCTTCCCGCATCGATCAGCTTCACAACATGACCATTACATCAAATGACATCTCTATGCAGGCTTCCCGCATCGATCAGTCTGCGCAAAAAAAAAAAAAAAAAAAACGAGTCACGGACATTGGCTTGTCGTTGTCTCAGGGTCTCCTATAAAAGGGGCAAGGTTATTCCTGCTCTTACACCGGGTTACCCTATCCTCCTCCTATCACCGGCTCAAGGGACTTCGAGCTCACTTTAATGTCAAAGTGATTCGATTACCGTTCTAACTCAACACTGGTCAACGACGTAATGCATGAACGGGGCTTTGGTTCTAATCACCCCTATCTATGCTTCCTTTTCTGGTCCTTGTCAATGAAAGAGCAATTTGACTTTCACCTTTTCTCTGCACTTTGGTCACGCTTTGGCCACGTCTCTTGTCGACTCATCCTTAAACCAAGCCAACTTCAACACTTTTTCACTCCAGCCTCGACATTTTCAACATGACATCAGGCATCATCCTTGTCCATTTCGCATAGTTCCCATGGACACCAATACACATGGAAACTACCGACCAGACCCAATTTATGTTAAGCATAAACCAATACTTGCTGAAGCATAAATAGACCTTTTATTCATTTTTAGCATACATCCATCGCGACTATGGAAACTTGCTAGAGATGAAAGACTCTCGACTACTTCTACAGAATACACCATCTGTAGCATCCTTTTATCCTCATCTTAGCCTCATCATTTCAACACATGACCAATCTCATCATCGACCATTTGACCCTCTTTGTCCGAACTACATTGGTCTGAGGCCCTAGGACAAGGGCTATGTAGGCAGCACTCAGATACCACATCTTCTGAGGTTAGCTCGACCACCCCCGTTTGTTCATCTCTATGATGGACAAACCTTCTCTTCTTTGACTCTTATCACGCCCAACTTCGTCACCTTTGACCAAGTCCCTTTGACCAAGACCTTTGTCCACGACCACTCATTCGACTTTGACCAAGACCAATCAATCCCTCTGACCCTCCCTCCCTTTTAGGGAGAACTACATCGGCCTGAGGCCCTATCATCAGGGCTATGTAGGCAGCACTCAGTTGACATGGGGTCTTCTGGGGTTAGCTCGGCCGCATCCTTTCATCCATCCATCCTCTCGACCAATGACCATTGGCGACCATGCCTATCTCCTTCTTCCTCGACCCTTCTTCCAAGACAATGTTGCCTTGGTTGTTTTTGCGTGTATGCTATTCCACGGCTGGTTAGCAGAATTGTTCGCAGACTATTTTTGACCCTTCACAAGTGTAGGATCACGAGCCAGTTGATCCCTACTACTTGTGGCCTTTTTCGTGTTTCTGGGAGCACTTCCTGAGCCCTGGATACCTGGGACACGATGACCATTTGGAGCTTCAGCTTAGATTGAGTGACCCGATCAGCAGACGACTAAATGCTGGGGCCCGGTTACTTCAATTTTGGCACTCCTTGACCCTTGACCATGCGACAATTTGACCTGACCCTCTCATGAAGTGGACTACGCGCAATCATGACTATGGCAGCGTTTTCACTCACTCTTTTCTATCCATTTCTTTGTCAAATCGACACTCGATCTTCGGTTCCCTTCTCTCGACTATCGCTTTGAGGGGGGAACACCTCATCCTTTTTCTGGGGCAACCAACTCCTGTTTTTGTCTTGCAGTTCGTCTAGAACAACCAACAAGACAAAAAGGGGCAAATGTAGACACCGCAAACGTGTCTACACCTTGGTTCTCCCCCTTGGTCCTTTTTCCCTCCTAGTCCTCCTTGGTCCCTAACCCACCTAGGTCTTATTAATTAGAAATTAACATCTTTTAATTAATTGAGGCCCCCTTTCCACCCTACCCTTGCCTCCTTGGATCCTCCCTTGAATCCCTCCACCTTCCCCTAGCATTTATTAGCCCAAATCTCACCATTATATCCCCCCTCGTCCATTTTGGCAACCTTGCGACCGTTCTGCCCATGACCCCTCGCTCGGCGGCATGCAAGAATGGGCAGAGGCTATTTTTAGCCTCTGTGCCCATCCTGCGACCGCCGACGTCGGCGACCCTTCAGCCGACGTCGGCAAAACTGCCAGCGTCAGCAGCCTTCATTATCCCCTTCTGCGTCCGTTGCACCCCCTGGACTCTTGAGCTCGCAAACAACTCCTCTCGGCGCTTTGACTCTTATTTCTCTTCTGTCTTAACCTCGTGCAGTAGTAGAAACAGGTGAAGCAGGCCTTGGATCAGTATTTTCTCCTTGCAGTAACTCTTCAGTGGCTCCAGCAACATCTCCATCTTCTTCTTTCAGCAGGCTAAAGGTAAGCTAGTCTGGTTTTTATTTTATTTTCTTTAGTTTAATCCTCTGTTTTCTGTTGTCCTCTGTGTCTCTCCCTTTGTCCCTTCCCCTGAGAGGCTGCAAAGCCTTCTCAGGTCCCTTCTTCTGTGAACCCTTCTCTTCCCCTTCCTCTTTGTCTCTTCCTCTCCCCTGTATCTCTGCCTGAGACCATCCACAGACCCGTCCATTAGACCCAGACCCGTCTATCAACGTCCAACCCGTCCACGGACAGACCACAGACCAAGACTCAGATCAGACCCTGCTCAAACCCGACCACAGGCCGCAACCCCAACCGACGCCGGTCACAACCCCAACCGACGTCGGCAGGATAGCCGACGACGGCAGGTCAGATAACCGACGCCGGCAACATTACCGACCTCGGCGACTGTCTTCAACCTACTCCTTCATTCAGTTAATCATTTTGTTTTCTTCTTTCATTTTTAATCTTTTTATCATTTCTGTATTCTGTCATTCTATCTTTTAACAGTCCTTATTTTATCAAAACAGTGGGTTGACCTCCCTTAAGGAAGTTTTTACACTTCTGGGAACAAGCCTTTGCTTGGCAACCCACTGCCTATCTGTCTAATGTTTTTCTTGTCCTAGTTTCCCTTTTCCTTGCAGGTGTCATTCCTCCACGGCCAAAGAGGAGTGCCCACGAACGTCTGGATTTACGGTGCGCAATCTATAGTCCAGGTACTTCCAAGCCTTGTCCTTCACTTTCTTCTAGTTTCTTTCTTTATACTCTGAAAAGCAAATTTGAGGTAGGAACACCTACATCAACTCTGGCAATGCATCAACACCTATTGAAGATGATATTATTGACATGCAACTTTATAGGGTTGAATATGTCTTGAAATACTTGTCAAATATCACCAAATTTTTGAAATATGGATCTACACCCCAAACTATGATGACTAAGGAGAAATAACAACTCACAATTTGTACTACCACTTTTCAACTCATTGGTGGGGAATTATACAAATTGTGCCACAACAAGGTCCTACACTAATATGTCTTAGAGCACAAAAAAGACTCAATATTATAATAATCACATGAAGGGATGATTGGAGGTCATTATGTTGGAGACACTACAACATACAAGGTTCCATAATCAAGCTTGTGGTGGCCAGCTCTATTCTAAGATGAAAAAGAATGCACCAAATCATGTGACATCTACCATCACACCAAAAAACTAAAGCACCAGAATGAGATTCCAATCAGCCCCATCCTTTCCCAAGTACCACTTGAAAATGGGTCATTGACATTTTTGGCCCTATTACTCTTGCTACAAGGCACATAACTACATGATATATTCTAGCTACCATAGATTACTTGACCAAGTGGGATGAAGTAGTGTTGATTAAATATTTTATAGCCACCATCAAAATAAGGTTTATCTAGGAGAATATCATCAGTCACTATGGATGCCTACTTAGCTTGACTAGTAACCATGGTGTACACTTCATCAATGAAACCATTCAAATCCTACTAACTGAATATATGGTGGTGCACCATAAAATGACACCATACCATCCCAAGAAAATGTCACCACTGAGGCATTCAATAAGATATTGAGAACATGCCTCATAAATATATATGATTCTAGTCATAAAGATTAGGATGACCATGTGTCAGTAGTATTATGGGCCTATCACACTATATAAAAGAGCCTAAATAAGGGTACACCATTTCAGTTGTGTTTGCCACAGAGGCCATTTTACCTATAGAATTCCTAGTGCCCTATTTATGTTTTACTTATAATGCATGGAATGCTTAGATGAAACACATGCCCAAGATATATGGATCTATCAAATAAAAAAGGCACACTAAAAGCTATGGCATGATAAACACATCAATCATAAGGTGTTTAATGAAGGTTCACTAGTCTTGCTATGTGACTCTAAGTACTTTAAGCACCTAAGTAAATTATAGATTAGGTGGATGGGAATGTATATCATCCATAGTATATTGAATACCAACATATAAAAGTTGTACACATTGATGGGTGAAATGCTCCCTAGGCATTTCTATAACAACATATTAAAGTTATACAATGACTAGGATGGTAATTGTACCATCAGATACCAACTTCTCAATCATAAGTTAGCTGCCTTGTCTTGACTATAATAAAATTTAGCACAAACCAAATCTTTCCTTATGTTGTTTCATTTGTATTGAGTGAATAAGAGTGGTACTTTTAGGACCATAAGATAAATATTCTTGAACTTACACACATAAATGCAATCAAGTGAGTCAAGCATAGATGATCCCTAAGTGCTTGAGGCTAGACACCTAAGTTTCTAGACATGTGAAGTTTGCTAGGTTTAAAAAGCTATTAGTATAATTTGACTATTCAAGGCACATAAGATGCTCATGTGAAAGAAACTAAGAAGAGAGAATGAAGCATTGGAGGAATAGCATAAGTATTTGTATGGGGTAGGGAAGGTTGAAGTAAGAGACATGAAATTATAGAGAAATTGAACAAGAAAGAAAGGGGCACTTGAAAGGAAGCACAACACTAAGAAAATATGTAATCGAGGAGGCTGAATCACATGAATGTGAAGTGTTACACCCATGTTTCCATAAGAAGGGCAAATTTCATGCCAAATTGAACAAAGCATAAGAGAAAGATCATAGAGATAGTTGGTACCCACCTAACGGTCAATAGTAAGTGACCATTTGAATCACCTATCACTTTGCCAAATAAATTATTAGAAAAAATAATGTTGTGATGGTGGAAGCACTAATATCTATAATAAATGAGGATTTGGTGATGGATTTCAGAAAATATTGTGGGTTTGGTAGATTTTAATAAATACACATGCCACCAATCCATTAATCCCAACCATTAATAAGATAGCTAAAAATAGAGTATAAAGGGGTGAATGACAAACTATAATGGGTTACAAACCTTTTGAGAATTCAAACTACAACACATAACTGAACAGAGCCAAAGCCACTCAAAGACCATAAAATGCTACCAATGAAAACCAGAGCATCCACATCCCCCCAAGCAAGAATGGCTAAACCACAACAAGATTATGTTTTACTTTCAATTGAAAATAAGGTGGGTAGAGAGGGATTGAGAGAACAATAGGGTAATATAAGTTCTACATAACAATGTGATTATCATTAACAGTATAGGATGCTCGAGATCCATAAACATAGTCTCATCTTTAGTGACTATGAATAAGTGCCAAATATGATTAAGGGATTTGAAAAGATCAACCAAATATACTTTAATAATAGCCAATTCATAGTGGATTATAAAATGCTAAGTATAGGTCCACATGCATAGAGGGATGTGAAGAAAATGTAGATGGTAAAAGAATCAGGCATCACAAAATAAGAGGCACAACTGGTAGAAGGTGTAAGCATCATAGTAAATATACCTATAATCAAGCACAAAACTTGATTATATAGATATGTAGTTCCCCCTAAAGATCATGGTGGGGAAGAAGTGGGTGTCATTCATGCACATGTACAAGCTAAAAAATTACAACCACTAGATAGGGAGTAATACATAGGGTTGAACCAAGATTTGATGGTAAACACTAAGAAGAAGACAAAGGTAGGTGTCTTACTCTTTGACATCTCCATTTGAGACAAATTATCAACCAATAGCATAAACCAAAAATTTAAGCTACTAAGCTTTGGAAAGTCAAAGGAATTAGTGTAGTTTCTCCTCTCATCAGTCCATGGTGACCATTTTTACTTCATAAGATGGTGCATGTAGATTTCACTGTGCCTCATCATTATGATCATGGGGCTACTAGGCATAGGGGTAGATATCTATCAAATGATGGAGGATAAAGTGGAGTTTAAGAGGGTCATGAAGATCTTAGGCTACTACAATTTAGGATTCATGTTACCCATCAAGGATATCTAGGACCCCAACATAGGGGTAGTGACGCACCTAGTTAGCTACAAATTATGCCCTAGTGGATAGTGGTATGACATTAGCAAAACCTTCTTATGTATTTCCCACCACATGGTGTAAGGGGTAAAATTTAACATCTTCAAATTCATTACTGAGGAGATTATTAAAAACATGTAAGAGTGTCACCAAACATGTAAAACCTTCAGATGGGGGTATATGATGATATTAATAGCAATGGAGGAAATAGGTGTGATGGATGGTGATGAAGACAACCTATGGGTATTCCCACCCTACCATGATTACCTTATGATGAAGTATTAATACTTGATTTTCCCACCTATCTTCTCATAAAAGTATAAGACAAGGGTGTAAAGGTGGTACAATAGGTACATCAAAGCCTTTGGTATTAAATGGTGCATCCCTTAGGAGTTTCCCCAATATCTATTGGGAATAGCAACCTTTATCATAATGCATCATTTATGTGTAGTGCACTTAGTGCTCATAGATTCAAACCTATTCAAATGGATCACTTTTTCCTTACCCATTTTACACCAAGTATTTCATGGTGGCATTAAGGAGAATTCCCAACTTGTAATAGATAGAGATCCTATTTAAGACCATGGATCAATATAGGATAAGGTTAAGGTGATAGTTTGTATACCCCATATCCAAGGCCATTAAATATGAGGATGATGACTCTAATAGGATGGACATCCATATTTTCTATATATAAATAATAAATGGGTGCATCTTTAACCTCTAATATAAAATGAAGTTACAAAAGAAGGGCATCGATCGTATAAAGGATGATGATCTCCCCCTCTTGATTGGTGATGAAGGGAAGGTTACACCAAATATGTAAGATAAGACTCTCCAAAATAAATGGGGAGATAAACTTGAAGAGATCATAGAACACATTAAGTTAAAGATAACCTCTAGAGAATAAATTACATTCCTATTCCTAAGAAGCATGTGACCTTCGTGCCATAGAGTGTTTCCTCCATCAATAAGCATAAGAAAAAGACTAAAGGACTAGTTGATTCCCTAATATAAATTTGGTAGAGATGGAGAAAGAGGTGACCCTCATGCTTGGAAATGAGGAGGATATTGAATAAAAAACATTAGGGACATATATCCTATAGATAGAAGAGGAAGAGGAGCCAATAACCAAGGATGTACAAGAAGTACTTCAAAGTGACACAACCACCACACTTGAAGAAGTAAAGGAGCCATCATTCCCTTCATCCAATAGAGAACCCTCCACACCACCTCCATAAATAGAAGAGGAAAGAGAAGTGTTTGGAATAAAATAGGCATGAGTAAGGGGGACATTAATAAGGCATTGGTGCTTAAAGAGAAGCATAAACATTCTAAATAAAAAGAAGTGGCCAAGGTAGAGAAAAAGTCCATGAAGGTTCCAGGAAGTGCAAAACCAATTATTGAATCAATCGAGCAAGCACCAAGTGTCCCCACTAGGAAAGCAAAAGAAGATGAACAAGAGGCATGCCCAAGTAGTGAAGGGGTGCATCAATAAAATGAAGGAAATTTTGGTACCTTAGAAAAACAAATAGAGATAGTAAAGGAACTCTTGTAGCAATAAAGTGATGTTGGTGCCAAAGGAATTTCCCTAGAGGTGAGTATTGACAAACCATAGGATTAAGAAGTGGATGAAGTGGAGAAATATAAGGAAGAAACCCCTATGGATCAAATAGGTAAATCATTAGAAGGGATGGATTGATGAAGAGATTTATATGTATGATATTATTCCCCCAAAACCACTATAACTATGATGTGTAAACAACTCTCAATTTCAATCAATCACTTTATATATGAGCCTCATTTTAAGGTGCCTAGAAAGGCTATTTTGATCTTGGAAGACCCTGATAATGGGAAGGACTCCTTCCTTACAAACCCTCATGCCATGAACCAAGTTTGATATGAGAATGCACTAATCAAAATGGCCACTAAAGTTATGTGTCAAAACATCATCAATGATGGTATGGTAAGAAAATGGAAAATGTTTCATAAAGAAGTTAAAGATGAAGTGCAATCCATCAAATTCAAGATGTAATAGCTCTATGAGTACATAGAGACTACTAAACCATCCATTATAGTTGGCATAGATACTTTTAACCTCTTAGAGGTTGAAAAAATCTATGTGATAGTGGAGTAGATGCTCCCAAAGTTAAAACCCAAGATGATAAAAGAAGAAGAAGAATATCCCCGCATCATGTTATAGAAGGAGATAGATGGTAAGATCGAAGAGGTAGAAGACCTCTTCATTTTTTATTTTTTTTGAGTATGTAGTAGATTCCATCTTCTTCAACTTCTCAAACCAAGCCTCATTTATAGATTTGTGCCTTATAGACACCTAAATCTAGCCACCAATAACCTCCAACCAGGATTTTGGCCAATTTCCACCTAAAGTGCATAAGTTGGCTTAAAAGCACTAAAATACAATAAATGAGGTGAAACTAACATATTAAAGTGGCAAGTTTGGCTAGGGTGTCCCTAAATGAGGTAATGCAATTTTTGGGCTAGCTAACTTTAATCAAATCATTTTGAGTCAAAATGCTAATTTCTTACCTTTTGTGCTCTCGATTACTCTTTCCTATCAAATATTCTATAAAATGCATGTGCCTTTGTTATTTTATATTGGTAACATCCTAAATGGGATAATGGATCCAATGCATCTAACATTACCTTCTAATTTCAATCTAGTTAAATTTTGGACCAATAACAAGGCAATCTGATGAATTTGAGTAATTTGTACACAAAGTGCTTAATCATGCTTAAGAGCTAATTAATCCAAATCAAGGCCTAATAAAAAATTTCATGGAAACTTGTTGAAAACTTATTTTTGGAAATGAATATTGAATATCTACATCATCAAGTGACCTGATTTCTTAGGAAGGCATCCTTAGGCCATAAATGCCACAAATATCAAGATTCATGCCATCCATGCCTCATTAATGCCTTGAATCATGCCCTCCATGCCTATTAATATCCCCTTATTCTAATGTTATGATGAGGATAATTATAAAATTAATTATAAAAATTGGATTAATCCTCAAACACACATCTCAATCTCAGGATGGATGGTTCAGGTTGATTTTAGACATTATAAAAAATATATAAATAAAGAGGCCATGAACATCATTTCTAAGATATATTGGTGAAAAGCTATAATGAACAAATATCTTCAAGAAGACATTTCAATTAGTATTACCATGCTAAATTGATTCCAATCCAAGCCAATCCAAGCCAAGCCAAGCCACAAGACAAAGGTGGCAAGGAGAGATGGAGGTAGCCAAGCTTCCATTGCCAAGGACTTCATTAGCACAAGCCGAGCAAGCCACTACTACAAAGGAATTTAGAGCATCCAAGGAAGGTGAATAAATGTTTGTGTTTTATTCCTTAATTTTTAGTTGTGTTTTTCATTTGTTTTTGTTAACTAAGCTCTCCCTAGTGTCTAATCTTAGAGATGTTATGTTATTAGTGTGTTTCTTTCATTTTGTTTTCATTTTGGAACTAACACCATTCTAACCATCCTCTCTTGAGTCAAATTCCTAGATCACATTATGGAATGCCCAATGGGACTAGATGCATCTCACACCTGAAGAAGATCATTTTGCAACTTTAAAATATTCATTTGGGCCCTTAAAAGTCTTACAAATTGATTTTCTAACTTTATTTTGTCATTTTTTTTTACCACAGTTTTACATAGTAATTGGCATTATCAAGTAAGACCAACATTAGTTGCATATCTTAACTGATGTTAGTTAGCAAAACTGACATCAGTTGTTTCCTATCATCAATCACATTGGTATAACTGATGTCATTTGGATAATCGACATTGGTTAGAAAATGTAACTGTCATTAGTTATAAAAACCGACATTGATCACTATGTTTTTATTAAAACACAAACCTGAGAGCTCTTTTTATAAATTTTATAATTTAAAATCAAAAAGAGATTCAAATCTAAAGGACATTCTAACATTTTTGCTACAGGACCAAGCTTGACATTTGATAAATACAAGATTAAATCACCTTTTGCAAGCTTAAAAATCAATTAGGAACCTTGTTTTGGTGTTTAACAAAATAATTTAGATGTTTGTGGTGAATGTTTTAAAAGTTATGACTAAGACCAAAGGGTCAAATGAACACCACCAAATCTTTCATTTGGCTTAAAATTGAACACACTTGTCAAATTTTGTTTGTAATTGTTGTTTAATCAAATTTTTGTTCGGTAAAAAGAGGGATGTTGTGTGTATGCTCTTCCATTTTTCCCCTATAGGGAACCCTTAGAATCAAAAGTGTCATTCCCATTACAAATATCCTATTCCAAGGATTAGAAATAAATTCATCTAAAGCACTCCCCAAAAACTCATCAAAGTTTGGGTGACCTTGAAAATGACCCTAAAGTCTTTCTATTTCATGCTTTCTTTATTTTTATGAAAAATTTTCTTATGAAGGGGACTTCATCACCTCTCGCAAGTTCTTTAGGGAAGTTTTTACTTAGGGTTTCACCTCCTATCATTTACTTCATTTGGATCCTAAATTAGAGTTGTACATGGGACATAGTGACACTTTAGACATTACACTACACTTAGTGAACAATATGATGTAGTGGTTGTAAAAGGACTAGATCATTTTGCAATAATCCAAGTGATACAAACCCAAAATCTATTGTTTTATTTTGCATTATTTGATGTGAAAGTCATTGTGAAATTGATTCCCTTATATCATTTGGAAACTTGTTAGATCTTAGACAAATCCCCACTTATCATGGAAGTATTGTTGGTACAAGGTGCACCTTAAGGTCCATGTCGTATTACTATAATTTAAGAGGAGGGGTGTAAAAACCCTACTATATAATGTGCATTTAATTTTGGATGAACACTTAAAATCCTCTCAAATAATGTGTATTGATAGATTCTAACAATACCAAGTAACCTTGTCAATTTAGGATCTAAGCGTAGTTAATTAGTTAGTCTTTTCCTAGATAAAAGTCTTGTTTGAAGTCAAAATTTGTTGTAAACAAATAATCCAAACCAAGAACATAGTCCAAATTTTCCTTTGAACAAAGAGGCATTATGCTGCTCATGTGAGATCATCAATTTGCCTTGTTCAAAGTTCATCAGAATCTTGAAAGTCATATCATCCACTTTGGTGTAGTTATGCTACCCAATTGAGTATAGACCTTTACCAAAGTTTTTAAGCCTTTCACTTATAATATAAATTCAAAATTTCACCTTTATAAGTTCATATGTTTGATTTGTTAAGTGGGTTCACCATTTGCACTAAAATTGAGGGAACTTAGGTTTAATTACCAATTTGGATTGAAGGTCATTTAAGGCTCATAATCATTATTACCATTTGATAGAATTATGCCATTTTTTTCTAAACACTTACACTTTGAGTCTATGCACCATGACATTTTGAATCAAGAAAAGTAGGGTTATGTTGTCAAAATTATGGGAAAATGTCTTTGCCTTAGAGAGTTGTTGAAACAAACCTTTTTATCACACCTTTTGGGTAGTATATCATTATTACACTATCAAAAACATTTTGAATATCATTTCATAGACCCCCTTGCATAGAGTTTGAAACTTATTCTTAAATTTTTAGACCAATCTAAGTGTGCTTTTGTGATCCTTTGTCTAAAAATTATTTATACTGTTCACTTTTATCTAGCTTTTTTGCAAAAAGAACCAAGTTTTATACCATTTTTACGAGAAAATAAACTATTTCTAAAGTACCTTTTGTTTCATACCTTATACCTAGTTGATCAAGTTCAGGTCTAAGAATCAAATGCCTAGTGTTTTTTATAAGTGTTTCAAATCCATTAGAATAAAACTTCATTTATTTCAAAGTCTAGCTTTTGATGTTGTTTGGCCTAGAGTCATAGAGTATACCTTGTTTGAGCCTAGCTTTTGATGCCACATTTAGACAAAAGACCTAAAAACTTGTAAATTTCTAGATTAGACTAATTTGAAACACTTCAACCTTAGAGTTTGGTATTTTGATTTTAGGTCCATTTACTTTCTTATCTTTGTGTGAATAGTAAAATATTAGATACTTCATGCTAGCTTGTTTCCTCAAAAATATTTGCATAAACCATTTGATCCTTTTGATGAATCTAAACTAGACTGGAAAATCATCTATTTTAGACATTGTCCCTTTTAGATTTTGTAAAAATCTTTGACATTTTATCACAAAAACATTGTGTATGGATCCCAACATGTACTCCTACACTCGTAGTAGACTCATGTACAATTTGGGGATTAGTAATGTAGTTATGTAGGAAGAAATGGTGCAAGACCTATATGTAGATAATATTTCTTATGAGATGGATTCTTATCCCTCTTATAATACTCAATCAGGGGCACAAAGCCAAGATCCATTGGCTAACTATTTGGTTAACATACCACCTTATTCAAAACAAGACCAAGAACAAACTATACAATACCTAGCTACAATACCTATAGTGGATGAGCTAGTTCTTCAAATATAATATTCTACTAATATAGCTTCCACATATGTTCCATTTTTGTTTAAGTGACATTTGTTAGAGAATAAAGATGATATTTTGGTTAGATCCATAGCGGTAGGGGCCAAGTTTCTAATAGACTTCCCCCATGAAAATTTACCAATCTAGTAAGAGTGACCCATAATATCATTTATGATCAACAAGCTTCTTTTAGAAATCATATGGCTCTAGTCTAAACAACTTATCAAGATCCTAATATATTTAATCGAGGCAAAAACATCATGGAAGATCACTTTAACCAAATTCAGATAACATATCAAACCTACCTAAATCTAGCACATTATTTCAATCAGATGAACATGGTAATTAAGCCTCTTATTGACCTAGTTCCTTCAATAAGAGTGTTGATAGAGTTAACTAGACAAGAGAATCCAAGTTTTGACCCATTTTTACAGACCACTTCGATAGATAAATCGATGCATATTTCCATTATTAAAGAAGTGTCTTTGGCCTCTACAGAGAATAATGAGCCAAATGTAGTGGATAATGTGCAAACAACATCCAATCCTGATCAAAGTGGTACTAACACACAAATAACTAGAAAACAACATGTTTTTATATTTCATCCCATGAGTGGATCATCATACCAAGGAATAGGAGTATCTACACCCTAACCTCAATCAACTGCTTCCTCAAGTGTATAACCTATAGGATTAGGTAATCAAGCAATGACCAATATCATGCCTCAATAATAGAATGTGACAAATCCTACTTTTCCTCAACAAGTAATGAGTAGTATTCCATAACAAAATACACAATATAGTGTATCAACACAATGGAGGACAAATACATTTCCACCTCAATCAGGGACAAAAAATGTTCTACCTCACCAAGTAATGATGAACATACCTCTTCAATCATAGACTAATATGCTAATCCAAAACCAAGTAATGAATAGTTAATAATGTGTAAATATTGGTTAATGATAGTTATTGAATCTACAACCTGCTTTCACTTGCTCATAAGGATTCATATAGCAAATAGGTCCCCATGTTTCTCAGGTACCTACTAGACAACCATTGTCTCAAAATATGCCACAAATTCATAGACAAGGTCTTCCTCCATAAGTTCTCACTTAAAAATAAGGTTAGATTAGTCAACAAAATGTCCCTTTTCAACCATAGTAGGCATAATATAGTTATATCCCTTTGTCCCAACTACAAAATCCTCCAAGTAAAATCTTTATCACCAACCCAAACTAGAATATCACACAACCAAATGTGTAATTTCAAGTACATCCTAATCCATATATGCATATTCTTGGTCCATTCCCCAACCAAAAAAATGTACCCCAATAGATATCTCCATCATACCCTAGTCAAAGTGTCACACTTTTGACCTTCCAACCATCTATCCAAACCAATATTCTCCCTCAAACCAATGTTCCTTCTAGTTTCCAATCCCAAGAATTACAACAGATCAAGGATATGATTGCTGCCATTTAGGTTGGGAAACAAACTTAAAAATTCAAATTTGATGATGCATGTTCTTATCCATTCAACATGGAGTATTTATAGATACCATTTCCTCCAAGATACAAACCACCAAAATTTGATAACTACAAAGGGAAAGGTGACCCTGAGGCTCATTTGACCAAATTCTTTGTCACATGTCAACCAGTGGCATATAACAAAATTTACCTTTGATGTTGTTTCCAAGGAGCTTGTTTAGACAAGCCTTGGAGTGGTTTTTGAAGTTGCCCAAAAATTTAGTAACAAATTTTGAAGATCTTTTTGATAAGTTTATGTAGCACTTTTCCTATAATATTGAGCATGAGATTTCATTAGTGGACTTTTATAGTGATAGAGAGCCCTTGAAAGCTATTTCACCCATAGTTTAGTAGATAAAAATTAGATGTTGTGTTTAGAAAAAATTTTCACAGTGAGATAGCTTATCATTTGGAACTACAATGTGCACACACTTTCAAGGAAATCATCCACAAAGGCTTGTTGATTAAGCAGACACTCATCAATAAAGGAGTCATCAAGCTTAATTAAACTAATCAAAATCAAGGTACCAATTAGGGGAATTACCAACATCCTATTTAAGTGCCAGTATCACAATTGATATAGGCCAATAACCAAGAAAGACCAAAGAAATTCAACTGCAATAGGAATGTTGTGGGAAATGGAGTAACCAAATCCTATCAAGTCCAAATGGGGAAAAAATCATCTACACCACATTTTTAGATTAATCCTAATCAATAACCTATCCAACTAATATTATAAGCACAATAACCAAAACTTGCATAATAAGTACAACAACCTTTACCATTACACACCCCTCATCCTAGGAGAACTGTGCCTATATGTTGTGACTTTAGTAACCTATGAGAACCTATTGAGTCTATATTTCATAATATTACTACTAATAATCTAATTATTTTGCCTATACCAAAACATTATTCACAAGGCATTCCTTATCCTGATTGGTACCATGAAAATAAATTTTGTGACTATCATCAGGTCAATGAGTATAATCTATAAAGATGTGTCCAAATCAAGCATTTAATTCAGAATATGTTGGAGAATGGGGATATAACATTAGATAATGGTTCTTCACTTCCAATAAAACTCTTACGATTTATCAAAACCCCTTTCCCCAACATAACAATCAACAACAACAACAAAATAATTAGCAACAACAACAACAATGGTCAGTACAAAAACAAAATCAACAATATCAAAATCAAAGGCCAAACCAACAGAATAAATAAACTCAATATTAGAACCCATAATGATAGAATAATGGACCAAACCAAGTTGAGAATGATTAAAATCAATAAAACATACCATGTAGTTGCACATGACTACAACAAGGTTTTAGGTCATATTACAGGGGGTAACGTTAATACCTTTTATATGAATCTCAGACCAAACACTAATTAGCCTAGACCATTGCTAATTAACAAAATTAAACAAAATTAGATGAAGAATCTTTCTTTGACTTGGGAGTGCATATAGGCAAACCAAAAAATTAGACTCCCCCTTTTGGACCTTATATCAATAACTCATCCTTGCCATGTGACCACATGTGAGTACATCGGTAACTAAAACTTGTCCTGTCTGGTTCCACACCATTATTAATAATGGTTAGAAATAATGGTCTAGTATTTCATCTTGATTGTATAATCACAACTTAGAGGTTAAAGATTATTATCCTAATCCCATGACCATCCACCACTTTTCCTATCATTTAACGAACCATTTAGCGTCAGATTAAACCATTCACTACTGACCAAGACAAAAAAATTGATATTGTGGAACAATTATAGAAAACACTAGCAAAAATTTCTATTTTAGATTTGTTATGAATGTCAATAATCCAAAATAACATCTTGAGTGAGTTTTTGACTCAATCCATTATTGATAATGATATATCCCTTGATAAATTTTAAGTTTTGGTTTGACACCTAGCTCTAGCACAAGAAGTCATATTCAACCAAAGTGATATGTCTTCCGTTAGCCCGCTCCATAATAATCCATTATACATATAAGTTTATATCAGATGGAATAAATTGAAACATGTCCTTATAGATAATGGATCCATCCTCAACATAGTGTCTCTAAATCTCATCAAGATTCTTGGGTACATAATAACATATCTCCAATCAAAAATAATAACCATCAAAGCCTATGATAATCAAGAAAGAGAATCACAAGGCACCATTAGTTTGTCAGTTATCATTGGGACTTTGAACCATGATACACTTTTCCATGTACTTGATCTTGATTTATCATATAATATGCCTCTAGGCAGGCCTTGGTTACATGAGATTCATGTAGTCCCATCAACACTGCACCAATGTATCAAGTTTTCCCACTCAGGGATGGAAGTGAATATTCTAGGAGATTTACACCCTTATGAGCACTACAAGCATTTGGAGGTTGAATTTCAAAGCTATAATTATCAGTATGGTATTAATCCAAGTTCCAACTAGGATAAAATAAAGGCTATACTTATTGATCCTTCACTAGATAATTGCATTGATCCTAATACCTTAGATTCTCTTTCCCACATGTTGCCTCTTAAAGATTTTAATCATTTCACCATTTCAGATAATGGACCAAGAGAGTATGTGACCCATGATACATTTCATATTTCCAATCTTCCTCAAAATATAAAAACCTTTGGGTGACCTAAAGTCACTTGACATATGCATTGGCAACAAAAGAACAAAGATAAGGGATGTGTCACATTTGTACCAACATCTAGCCTAGGGCCTAACCCTCTTGAAGGGGAAAAATCATGGTTATACAATGACAACTAAGATGAATGTTATAAAAATTCAAAGTATCCTATTCCCAATAGGATCATGGAGCATCACAATTATGAAGGAAGAGGCCTCAAATTGAATTAGCAAGGAACTATCGATCCAATTTCTATGACCAAGTATGAAAGACCTTATGGACTTGGATTTAAACTGCTTGGGGGTGACCCCACATATCTTATTTAAAATTCATCACTAGTGACTAGTGATGATGATGTTGATAATGAATTAGAGTTTGATTATTACCCCACCTTTGATAACCTAGCTGAAACCAACCTATTTGATAACAATGTCATTTGTACACTTACCTTGGCCATGCATTGCAACCCTTTGCCATTATACTATCACCAACTGATAGATTGGGACCAATAAAAATCTAGTCTATTGATTGATGAGTTCTAAAATGATGAGGCATTATGTGACCTTTTAGGCCTTAGAGATAATGTTCCATTACGAGATCATAAATTAGGATTGTCAATCACATTGGATCTAGCAGCCTATTTTGGAGAGCGAGTGAACACCCTTAGCCAAAAAAAAATAAGTAAAACATTGAGTTCTCAAAGTTAAAAGCTCTTTGAGGCACTTTTTGACTAGGGAAAAAGTAAATAGAAAGGCCAGTCTAGTGGTGAAAACCTATTTCAAGTGACATTAGATGGGGGTGTTCATTCTTCTTCAAATTTAGACCAGAAAACCACCAATGATGAATTTCTCTTTGGATCTGAGTTTAGCTTTGAGAAACAAGTATTTGATCAAATTCTTCAATAATTTTTGACTATTTTTGTCACATGGCCAAATATCCCATTAGGGGACTTAGATTCATCATGCCTAGGATAAGTTGAAGAGCAAGTCTTAATGGAGGACCCTGACATAATTCAATAGTTTAAGTCATTACCTACTATCCTAGAAGATGGTTCAACCCTTCTAGTTGAAGATATAATAGAGGTAAATATTGAGACTCCATCAGACTTGAAATGGATAAAATTAGGAGCATCCCTCATTGAGGAGGAATGTGACATCTTTACACCTCTGTTGAGAGAATTTGTAGATATCTTTACATGGGCTTATTTTGACATGCTAGTTTTAGACCTTGCCTTGGTTCTACACCATCTTGTGGTTAATCCTCATTCCAAACTGGTAAAACAAAAGCTATGTAACATGAATCCTCATATTTATATATTGGTAAAGAGTTGGAAAAAATCTTAGAAGTAGGATGTATTTGATCCATTGACTACTTAGATTGGATCTGTAATGTGGTACCTGTTAGTAAAAATCTTGAAGGGATCAAAATCTCTATTGATTTTTGAGACATCAATAAAGCTTGTTATAAAGATGATTTTCCATTACGTAATATTGATATGATCATAAAATCCATGGTAGGTTATGAAATGCTTTCACTCATGGATGGCTTTTTAGGATACAACTAGATCATAATAGTACCAGAAGACTAACATAAAACAATGTTCACCACTCTATGGGGAACATTTTGTTATTAGGTAATGCCATTTGGACTTAATAATTCTAGAGATACATATCAAAGGGCCATTACTATCATATTCCATGATATGATGCATGATATTATTGAAGACTATGTTGATGACATATTAGGAAAATCCAAAACTAGGGCCAACCATCCAACAGTACTGCATAAGATATTTGAAAGATTATAGGAGTATAAAGTTAGATTCAATCCAAATAAATTTCTATTTGGTGTAACTTTATGAAAATTAATTGGTTTCATCATATCTCACAGATGTATTGAAGTCGATTTGGCTAAAGTCCATGCTATAATCGAGATACTACCACTAGTCAATTTAAAGCAACTCTATAGTTTGTAGGGTAAGATCCAGTCAATTCTATGCTTAATCTCTTAATTATCAAATGAGTGCCATCCATTTACACACCTTTTGAATAAAAGAGTTGCATTTCATTGGGATGATCACTGCCAAATAGATTTTCAACAACTCAAATATTATCTTGTTAATCCACCTATTTTATTACCTCATATGATAGGAAAGCCAATTTTATTATGCATATCAGCTACTAACTATGCTCTGGGGGCACTCTTGGCTCAAAATGATGAAAATGGAAAGGATAATTCTATATACTACCTAAGCCTTACTTTGGTTACATATGAACATAACTATGCACCTATTGAAAAAGCTTGTCTAGCTATGATCTTTACATCTTAGAAACTATGCCATTACATGTTGAATAATAAGACCATGGTCATTTCAAAAGTATATCCACTCAAGTATCTACTATTTAAAACATATTTTCAAGGTAGAATGACTAAAAATATCATGCTTCTCAGTGAGTTTGACATAAAGTATGTCAATCAAAAGGTAATCAATGGTAAGTTCTTTCAGATCAAGTTGTTGAAGCACCTCTCATAGACACACAACCACTCACATTTCAATTTCCTGATGAATCCATCATGACCGTCATTGACACACCCCTTGAGGATTATCCCTAGAAGCTATATTTTGATGGTTCATTTATTTCACATGGATCAAGGGTAGGCCTATTTTTTACTACACCACACAGGGATATAATTCCTAAAGAATTTAGAATCAATTTTCCTTCTATAAATAACATGTTTGAGTATGAATCACTTTTTGTAGGTCTTCAAAAAGTAGTGCATTGCAATAAATATCATCTCCAAGTTTATGGTGATTCCCAATTAATCATGAATCAGGTCACATATCATTTTTAGACCAAAGATGAAAAACTAGTTCCATATAAAGCCATGGTCGACACTCTTAACCAATAGATTGCCAATATTTAGTTTGAGAACATACCAAGGGCTAGTATTAGAACTACAAATTCCATGGATACTATTAGCTATCTAATTTTACAAATAGATAAAGCTAGAGAGTATTAGTTCCTCATCAATAATTTATCAGCACCAGCTCATGCACCTTCAATTGTTGCCATGATTTGTGATATTGTTGGTCGTAATTCTATTTGCTACTCAGACCTTTACAACTACCTTCATGAATAATTTTTGCCACCTAAACTATCTCAAAAACAAACCAAAGCCTTGATTCATCATTCCACTCATTATAATCTAGTAGGATCTACCCTTTATCACTGTAGTTTTGATGGAAATCTACTTCATTATTTAACTTTGGTAGAGTCTACACTAGCATTAAGAGAAGTTCACGAAGGAGTACGTGGAGCTAATTATATTGGGGTAGTCATATCCAAAAATATTTTGCATATTGGTTAATATTAGCCCATAATGGACGTAGATGCCACTGTATATGTAAATAAGTGTGATAAATATAAATGGCATGTTACTCTAATTCATGCCCTAACATAAACTCAAAAACCAATGTTAACACAATGGCCATTTTATAAATGGGGACTCAACCTCATTGGGAAGATTAACCCCACTTCATCTAATGACCATAAATATATCCTTATTGCTACTGAATATTTCACTAAGTGGGTTGAAGTTATACCCCTTACTTACGTGACTAGGAAGCAAATTTCCAAATTCATCTTCAACCATCTCATTTGCTACTATAATATCCCCTCTAATATTATATCTAATAATGAATGATCATTCAAGAACAAGGATGTAGATTATTTGTATAATAAATACAACATCACACAACATTTTTCTATAGCATATTACCCTCAAGTAATGGCCAAGCTAAGGCATCCAAAAAAACTATTGAAAATATTCTCAAAAATATTATCAATGATGTTGATCATGATTGGCACTTAAAGATATTCCCTGCCCTTTAGGCATACTATACCAATCATCATACCCCCACAAGATCCACTCCATACTCATTTATTTATGGTATTGAAGCCATCTTTCCCATTGAGGTTAAATTGCCTTCACCATGCATCTCTTTCAAGCATGTCCTAGATGATTATGACTATCAAATAGCTTGCCTGAAAGAGCTAGACCTACTTGATGAAAAATGCACCATTGTGCTCAATAATCTTATGCATATCATAATCAACTCAAATTCCACTATAATCAATGCATTAAGTATAGAATATTTAAACTTGGTGATCTTGTTCTTAAATACTACCATGGCTGAGAAAAAGTACAAAGGAAAATTTAAGCCAAATTAGATAGGACCTTTCATCATTATTGCAAATTATGGATCAGGAGTATATAGTCTTGCCACACTAGACAAAGATGAACTTTTAGAGCTGATGAGTATTATTCATCTCAAGTAGTACTATGCTTGAATGCTAAGGTATATTATCTATAAGGACCATTTTAGTTATGACATTCTATCATTATTTTTATTTTTATAAATACCATCTATAATTGTCCTCTTCATCGTATCCACTTTCCACTTTTGACCTATCGACCCAGTGTGTTCTAAATCCTAGCCCATTTGACCTTGGTTTTTTCCATTCATTACATATTTTTAACGTCGAGGTATTTAATCATTTTCATCATTTGGTTCTAGTACTTTAAATAGAGGTCATATTTTGGAATAGTGTGATAGAAAATTTGGTAGTTGCATCCTTCATTTGTTATTCCTTTCTTACCACCAATCTTGATACTAATTATAACTATCTTTGGTAAAATTAGTACCATTGATCTATGACATTGTGTTCTAGTTATAACCATCTATGGGAAAACTAGGGGTAACATTAAGCCTTAAAATACCAACTTGCCACTTCTTATGTCATACTATGCCTTTTTACCAACTTTACATGTTTTGTTTGAATTGACTGCTACACTAGTTAAATTCCTCCACTGTAAGGGTAAAACTATAGTGACTTAAGGTCCTACTCTAGGACTATGTATGCAGTAATCAATACTTTTTGAGGTCAGCTCAGTCACCCTTTCCACCATGCTCTCACTATTTTATGAGAAACATAAGCTATGCTCTTATCGTATCATGAGCAACCTAAGCCACACTCTTGCCATTTTGTGAGCTTGAACCATTTAGTGTCTCTTCATTCTCGATTGAGTTGAAACACTCCATAAAAATTCCAAAAACATTTGAAAAATCATTAAAAAAGAACAAAAACATTAAACACTTATTTTCCTTAAGGATTCTAGGAACCGTTACTAAGCTACAAGAAAATCACTTGTCATTTAGTTTCCCCATCCTTTTGGCCTTTTTCTCTCATGCACTTGCCATTTTGTAAGACCATTCCTATTCTTCTATCACATCTAATTCATTTATTTTCCTCAATTATCACATTCTTCCCATTCCCTGAGAGAACTATATTTGGATTGAAGTTTTTTATTAGATATTACATCCATGTAACTATGTAGGCAATGCCCACTTGCCTAGTGCATATGGAGACAGTTTGGCCACCCCCTTCCTTTTCTTATATTCCCCCATTTTATTCATTTATTAATTTTTTGCCTATTTTATAGGGGCAATGTTCATAGGTATTTTATTACATTATTTGTTTGTCTGCCTATTTGTTTACTTTCAACACTATTACCTTGATTTAGTTTGTGTGTTCATTAGGTGATTCCTTACCCATAGTTACACTTGAATGCATCTGTACTCATATTTTTACATTTTCATTATGGTCTATATCATTGGTGCATTGTATTTTATTGAGTATTGGATTATGGGAGTCAGTTCTCATGCATATTTCAACCAAGTCCTCATGATGTTATACCATGATGCCTATCGACACATGCTACAACAAACCTCAAGAAGTCTATTCATTAATGGTGGCATTTATTCAACACTGACATCCTGATTCCATCCTAATCATATCCCAAATAGAGTAATTAAACACAAAAGAATTCTAACCTTTATTAGTTCAAATGAGCATCTCCCTATTAGTAGGTTGTTCAAATTCATCATTACCCTCTATGTTAGGTTATCATCATCCTCGGCCCAGTTTATTATGTTTTCCATAATCAAGGTCCAATGATTATAACTACCTATGGGTAAATCATTGCACATCATCCCACCTACATTTATTGATTATTATAACCACCTTTGGGCAAATCATTATGTTGTCACCACTTTACTTTTTTTCCTATACAAGGGCATGTTATCTTGTTTGTCTATCCTAACTAGGGTAGCTCCATCTTCTCAATGATTATAACCACCTTTGGGAAAATCATTCTGTTATCATATCATGTTGCCACTATCAAGGTACAATGTTTATAACCCCCTTTGGGTAAACCATAGTGCACCATCCCACTTGCATTCTAAATTATTTTGACTACTTTTTCAATATCATTGTGTTTTCACTTCATCATCTTTCCTTTCTTTGGTCCCCTTGTTTTGATTCTTTCTTTTTGAGGGACCGTTTGTCGACCTACTTGTGCCAAATGTTCCCTCAAGGGGGCATCATGTAGTTAGTTTATCATCATTATAGTTGTATGCATATAGGACCTTTTAATTATTTTAAAAGATGTTACTATGCTTATAAATTGCAATGCTTTCCCAAATAGGGGCAAACTATAGACACCTAAATATGGCCACCAATAATCTCCAACTAGGATTTTGCCTAATTTCCACCCAAAGTGCACAATTTGTCTTAAAAATCACTAAAATGCATTAAATGAGGTGAAAATGACATATTCAAGTGGAAATTTTGGCCAGGGTATCCCTAAATGGGGTAATGCAATTTATGGGCTAGCTAACTTTGATCAAATCATTTTGAGTCAAAATGCCAATTTTGCACCTCTATGCTCTAGATTGCTCTTTCCTATCAAAAATTTTACACAAGACATGTGCCTTTGCTATTTTTTGTTGGTAACATCCTAAATGGGATATCAGATCCAACACATCTGACATTACCTTCTAATTCTAATCCAGTCAATTTTTGGACCAATAACAAGGCATTCTGATCAATTTGAGTAGTTTGTGCACAAAGTGCTTAATCATGCTTAAGAGATAATTAACCCAATTTAAGGCCTAATAAAAAATTCCATGGAAACTTGTTGAAAACTTATTTTTGGAAATGAATATTGAATATCTTCATCATCAGGTGACCTTTTTTCTTGGGAAGGCATCCCTAGGCCATAAATTCCACAAATATCAAGATTCATGCCCTCCATGCCTCATCAATGCCTTCTATCATGCCCTCCATGCATCTTAATTTATCCTTATTCCAATGTAATGATGAGGATAATTAAAAACTTAATTCAAAAAAATGGATTAATTCTCAACCACACATCTCAATCTCAAGATTGATGGTTTAGGTTGATTCTAGAAAAGCTCAAAATTCTATAAATAGAGAGGCCATGAACATCATTTCTGAGCTATTTTGGTGCAAATTTATAATGCACAAATATCTTTAATAAGCCATTTCTATTAGTGTTACTATGCCAAATTGATTCCAAGCTAAGCTAAGCCAAGCCAAGCCACAAGCCAAAGGTGCCAAGGAGAGATGGAGGTAGCCAAACTTCCATTTCCAAGGACTTCATGAACACAAGCTAAGAAAACAATTACTATAAATTCATTTTAAGCATCCAAGGAAGGTGAAAGAATTTTTGTGTTTTATTCCTTAATTTTTAGTTATGTTTGTCATTTGTTTTTGTTAACTAAGCTCTCCCTAGTGCTTAGTCCTAGATATGTTATGATATTAGTGTGTTTATTTCATTTTGTTTTCATTAAGGAACTAACACCATACTAACCATCCTCTCTTGAGTCAAATTCCTAGATCACATGCCTGATGTAGGAAAAGAAGGAGAAGGAAAAGCTAATGGCATAGGTATACTCGATGAGCATGTTATAATGGGCATAGATCATAGGGAGAGTCAACATGATCAATAATTAGATTAAGGATTAATATCAAAACTTGGAATAACTCTTTTTTATTATAAAAACTAAGGCCTATTATCAAGGATCAATCCTAGATGGGAGTGTGGAAAATATAAAGGCAAATGTAGAGGCCTTCAAAAAGAAGATGGAGAAGATTGATGTGCTTATGATTAATATTGCATCTAATGAAATAGCTAGTACCACTAAAGAAACTAATCTCTCCATTAATGGCTTTAAATACATTAACACTGAGCTTAAAGAGAGTACATTTGAGCTCTATGCTATCAAGACCTTGACAACCTAGTCTGAGGATAGACTAAATTTTTTGTATGGGGTGATGTTCGGCCCCTTATTTCATTAAGTATAATATTCATGCCAACACAACATCCACATCAGCATGAAGGGATCATTTTTCATAATGATCAGCATTTAAACTTTATGGTGCTGGCTAGAGGTTGTAGTAAATAGCTTGCACCCGCTGGAAGGTGGTTAACTAGTTCCTAGATCTTCAAGGCATCTTCCAGGATTATCAATACATGGAAAATATATCTTGAACTTCAAAAAGTTAGAAATAATGATCACCATGTCTATAGTTTAGCACTTAGTGTGCATGTTTCACCCTATTGGAGATGCTCCTATGAGATAATTAAGGAGCTTAAACTAAATGAGATAGGATACACATAAAATCATAATGAAGCTATAACAAAATAGAATTATCTATATGCATTCATTTGGAAGCCATTAGACTTAGGCTTAGTATGGATTCCATGAAGGCTTTATGTGTATATTCCCAAGATCATTTGTGAGCCTCTGGGTTATTTAGTATGAATTAAAAATATGTTATACGATGAACTCTATATCCTATATTATTTAAATCTTTGATTACTGATGAATATGGTTACCTTAAAACATTATGTGTTTAGTTTATATGCATTTTTGTATTGATAATGGGATATATAATGGACATAATGTTGTAGTTTAAATCCAACTATGATAAGTGAATTTTATTCATGATTTTGGTTCATGTCATTAATGGAGTCCCTATAAACATTATTGACATCATCTATAACTTGCATAAAAACTAATTATAGAGTTTATGCCAAGCATTCCTATCCTTGATATAAGTGTGATCCTAGTATGAGTACTTAAATTGAAAGCAACCCTTTGACCCTTCATGCACCTATATAACACTAGACTTAGTTTAACAAATTATTACAGCCATATGACTCTAGGATTAGTCCACCAAAATGTTTTCACCTATTTATCTACTTAAAGCCTTATTTGAATTGATTAAGTCCCATAATTGATATTTTGCACCATGTTAAAACTAGCCTAATATGGGCCTCATTTCCTTCTCAGTTGTAATTTAGGTGAGTGTAGAAATCTCAAGCCTTATATGGATTGATGCTAGTGTAGCTGAGTGTTAAAATGTTGATCATAAAGGGAATATCCCATGTTTATACCTAGTTTTAATAAATAAAGAATCAACTAAGATAACTTACAACTCTATTTTATGCAACACCAATAGAACATGATAACTTTAGCTTATTATTCAATAATTATCATGATACATTTTTAAGTTCATATGAGGATATGATAGGTATTGACCATAGTATCATTGTACACAACATCATCACTTATCTTGGTGTAAAACTCATTTGACCAAAAAAACATAAATTTTCACCTAAAATTTCTACATTACATCATAAAGAAATTATTAATATTTTAGATGCCAAATTTATTAAAACTATTGAATTTTCCAAATGGGTATCAAACATTGCTCTCATTCATAAAAATGTCACCATGGTTATTTGTACATGCAGTTATTTTTGCAATCTTAACCTCGACTGTCCAAAATATAATTTACCATTACCTTAAATAGATGAAATTGTAGATTTAACTACTAGATATGAAATATTATCACTTATGGATGATTTTTTAGGCTATAATCAAATTCACATATCCCCCAAAAACCAACACAAAATAACATTTAATATGAAATGGGGCACCTATTGCTATGTCAAAATGCCTTTTAACTTTAAAAATGCTAAATCCACCTATCAATGTTTCATGACTCACATTTTCCATGATTTTATACACAAGATAGTGTAAACCTATTTTGATAACCTCATTTCCAAATCTAAGAGTTATGCAACATACCTCACTGATCTACCTATCATTTTTTATCAATTAATCAAATATAAAGCTAGACTTAACCCATATAAGTGTGTTTTTAGTGTCACATTTGGTAAAATTTTAGGGTTCCTAGTCTCTCTTTGTGACATTGATGTTGTTCTTATTAAAATAAATTATATAGTCAACATGCCCATTCCTCATTCTATTCTTGACATTTTCACTTGCCTTGTAAATCTTGGCACAAACTGATAGTTCATCCCATAAATGGCTTACCGTATCTACTATGTTAATTCCATTCTCATAAAATATAATGTTCTAGAATGGATAAATTCATTCTAGAAATATTTGGATAACATGAAATAATCTTTTATCCATCATTCCACCTTTATAACACCTTAAAAAGACCATCCTTTAATCGTATACACCTTTTCTACCCTTATATCACTTAGGTAAATGTTTTCCCAACAAGATGATACTAGTAGAGAGTGTGCTATTTACTATATTAGTCAACACCTCATTGACTACAAAAAATGTCATACTAAAGTAGAATGTGATTTCCTTGCTATCTATTTTACAACAAAAAAATCTATCACTATATGATTTATCAAACCAATTATGTTACTATCCACTCCAATCCACTTCATCATTTCTTCTCCAAAGAATTTTTATCTAGATATAGATTTGGAAAATGGATGGTCCTCTTGATTTAATTTTACCTTTGAATTATTACACAAAACTATGTCAAAGTGTAAGTTATTGCCAACCAACTTACAACACCTATACCAGATATGAATCACCTTCAAGATAATCTCCTTAATGGAAAAATTTCTAATATTAAAGGTATTAAGTAGTATATCTCTCTTAAAAATTATTTTCATAATTTCACTATTGATTTAGACTCAAATATTCAAGAAGATACTAATATCATTCTCGATACCACTAAATCCAAAGTAGTTATCTAAGAGCTCCCTAAATTTACCATTGATTTACACTAAGACACCTAGATCCTTCACTTTGATGGTGTCAAATGCCTCCAAAGAGATGGGATAGGCTATATTCTAACAAACACACATGCCAAGATCATCCCTCTAGCATTTAGATTAAAATTTGATGTTACTAATAACATGGTTGAATATGAATCTCTCATCTTAGGTATAAAACAAACTATTGAATTGGATATCCCATATCTACATACTTTGGGTGATGAATAACTTATTGACCACCAATTTAATGGTGATTATTAGTGTATAAGTGAAATTATAGTTTCTTATCATCAAATGGAAACTATCTTGCCAAAGAGTTTGCTTCTTTAACCATTGATCCAATTCTAAGAGATCAAAATTCCATAACTAATTATCTTATTTATTAAACATATATATTCCATCCTCATCAATTACTTAATGATTCCCAATTTTTTATCCTAATAATAAAATCACCTTCTTCTATCTAACTAAATAATTCACTCATTTGTTAGATTGAGTCTATCACTATTAGATAAATCCCATGGTATAAAAACATCATCCAATTCCTTAAACATCAAACATATCCTCTAGACATGAATTCTCATGAAAAGACCAAAATATATAAATAAGCCTTTAAATATGTCTTCTAATACAACACCGTCTATTTTCATTATATATAAGGTAACTTGCTCAACTATATGATGTAAGAACAGATTCCTCCTCTCCTCGAACAAGAACATGATGGAATTTATGGTGGTTATTATAAAAAAAACATGCTACAACACACAAATACTTAAGTATGAGATACTTTTGACCTAATTTAAAGAAGGATGCTATCAACTTTGCCAAAAAGTGTAATCCTTTCCAATTTCATGATGATTTGATCTAATCACCACCAATTGAGATCCAAACTATGGAGTCTCGTCGGCCATTTTACATGTGGGAATTATATCTCATTGGTAAATTATCTCAATCATAATATGTTCAAGTTTTTAGTTTTATTGCTACTGAATATTTTACTAAATGAATATAAGCCATGCCTCTTGTCAATATTATGGGAACCACTATTTATAAATTTATTTTTAAATAAATCATTTATCTATTTGGAGTTCCTCATACTATAATTTTTTATAATGGTGGAAATTTCAAAAATAAGGACATGAAATAGTTATATGATAAATTTAAAATTTCCCAAAAAAATTCCACACCTTATCATCCATAATGCAATATAAAAGCTGAAGCCACTAACAAAATTCTCAACAAAATATTACAAAAGACCATCTGATAAACCAACAATGATTATAATCTTCATTTATACAATGAACTTTGGGCCTATTGTACTAGCATATGTAATTCCACTAGGGAAACACCATTCTCATTAGTATATGGTTCTAAATCCATCTTACCATTAGAATTCAAACTCAAATCTTTATGTATATCTATTCATAATATAATTCCTAATGAATAATTATATTAAGATCACCTTCATTCCCTAGACCTTCTTGATGAGCACCATTTAGCCACTTTCAAACATAACCGTTAATACAAGGCTTGCATCACCAAACAACATAGTAAAAAGGTCAAAGTCTACATTTTTAATGTAGGTGATCTAGTCCTCAAATTAAACTACCGCCATGATAAAAAAAAAAAAAGGAAAATATGCCCAATATAGTGTGGACCCTATTTTTTGAAAGACATTATTGGTCCTAACACTTACCATCTTAACTAAGGCCATGCTTTCAAACAAACCACTAATGTTCAATTTTTGAAGAAATAATTTTCTTAAATATCTCATTTCTTTTCATAATTTTATATATTGTCTCACTAACACTTCTTACAAGACTTATCCAATGATCTCACTCTTTTTAGTAGTCTATCTTCTAAACAAATATTATTCCCCTCATTTGATCCTATGGTTTATTTACATTCATGAGTTGCATTATAATACTGTGGATAGGACCTAGTTGTCCTCATGAATACCTTTTTTTTTCATAATTGATTTTTCATACTTTTTTTCTTTTTCACAAATTTGATATTTTCCAATGCATTTTACACCCACTTGGGCTTTTATTTTGTGATTTTATATGTAATACCATGGATAGGACTAGGATCTCTTCATAAATACCATTTTTTGCTTTTTATACCCACTTGGATTTTTATTTTGTGATGTGCAGTGTAAGATGATGGATACAACTAGGATCTCCTCACAAATACCATTTTTCACTTTTTTCACCCACTTGGGTTTCCCTTTCATGAGTTTTAGTGTAATATTATGGATAATACTAGGCTCTCCTCATAAAATATACATATTATTTCAAAAAAATTATTACCAAATAGAGTGTTATTTTATGAATGTCAATAAATGGTTACAAGTTTGTAAATCCATATTCTCAATCACAATTTTTTTTTTGGTGGTTAAAACTTACACAAGTAAACCATTTTATCATGTTTCCATACACTTAAAAACATTCTTATGGTAAGGAATCATACTTACCTATCACTATACCCTTTGTCACATTTTTTGCAATTTAAAGTAATTCAAATTGTTTCATGTTTATTCCCCTTAATTTCCTTTCCTTTCATTCCACTTTGGATAAAATAAGATCAAATTTAAAATATAAATTTAATTTCACATGAATAAACAATACTTGTAGACACAATGATATCTAAGTCCTCTTTCTTAGCTATCAAATCCAAATTTTCCAAATGATAGTCATTTTTAGCACCCATGTTTAATTCTTTGAATCCATATGGAGGAATAACAAAAGCCATCAAAATTTAAAAGAAAAGTCATTTAAAATAAAAATTAATGATCAAAAGGTAGAAATATAAAATTCAAAATCACAATAAAAGATGTGATCATTATCACACCTCCTATTTGTAATCAAATCTCAAACTCCATAATTGGCCTCATCATTGAGACAAGGTCCATTGGGGTGTAGTTGGCCAATATATTGGAATAGGATAATTAAAAATAATATATAGTGCTACCTAATTTTTCACACAATTACCTAATATTTATAGTAGACTAATAATTCTGTAAGATGTCCTAAGAAATGGGGAACACATTGTGGGAAGGTAGGTCCATTTTAATTTTCATACATATAGACTTCATGGGATGATATTCATACTTCATTTGATAACCCAAATATTTTTCTAGTTAAGAGAAGTTTTTTATACTCATCAATGTCAAAAGTCCTCTTATTTTGGTAAACCTAATTCTAAGTATCTTGACTTTGATAAAGAGTTTATATACCTTGAATTTTCCTTCATCTCCCTCACCACCCATTTCATTCCCCCTTGATAGGAAAGTTTTATTTTAAATATTTTCCCCCAATTCTATATTCCCTTTTCTTCATATCTTAAATCATGCTAGCACTATTTTATTTTGATTTTATCTATCTTTAAAACAAAATAGTGTGTTTGAGTGACCACGTATTATTTTATTTACATCATTGATTTACATTTCTAGAAATACCTTGGTTTCATTTGAAAAAAATTCATTATCATTCCTTTTTTTTTATAACCATATCCATTTCTATTTTTTCATACCTTTTTCAATATTGAGTGATTGTAGATCGTTCCTTCTCACTCATCAATTTTGTTCTTATTATTTTCACTTTTTCCATTGTTGAGTGTATTTGGATTTTTACTTCTCACTCACCAATGTTGTTTTCCTTTCATGTAATTTTTCCATTAATGATTGATAAGGATTGTTAATACTCAATCATCAATGTCATTTCACCATTTCTTTCCCATCTTTATTCAATTAAGGATTTTTATTGCTTTCACATTGATGTTAGATTTTCATTTTTATTATATCCTTAGTTTGACTTGGTTTATTACCTTTATTACTTAAGGTATACTCGTTTCATTTTGATGGTCATTTATTAGCCTCAAATTTTTGGTTATCCAATTTACTCTAAATTTTGGTTTGGTCATTTAGTCTTAACTTAGAATTTATTACCCTAGCTTACCAAATTTACAAGTATATCATACCTACACATTTAAATTATATTAGATTTCTTACGTTTGTTTATTTTTTCTCTTTAAGTATTATGTCCTTGGGTTTGTCCATAGAAGTCTATGTACCCTCCATTATCAAAACTACAAAAACAATAGATAACCATTCAATAATATAGGTAAGTCAAGGTATGAATACATTAATTATTTATTTTAGTAATTTAATTTTAGTCATTTACTTTCAAATATTTTATGCTTTAAAATACTATAATTTACTTAGCTTAGTTTTATGTGTTGTTATCTTATTTTTTTGAAGCACTATTGCATGTTACAACTATGTGACATGTGATGATATTTGAGTGGGTCATGTGTATACACATAATATATTTAATATTTATCAACTATTGATGCTTTATCTCATGTAAGAACTCATAAAGACTCAATCTCTTTAAGTACATGCCTTAAAAGGTGCACTACGAAAGGGGTGGGTAGACCATTGGTGCTTCACAAGATTGTTGTCCCTTATAACACCACTTAAAACCAACACAAGCCTCTAATATACATATCCATAAGTTTTGAAACCTCCTTTACATAATCCTCAAAAAAATTCACTATGCCATATATCCCCTACCTAAGCCAAAACCTATTTTTATCATTTAACAAACAAAGTCACATAGGCCAACCCTATTCTTTAAAAATGATCATATTACAGGACTAGGTTAGCCCAACTGACCTTATCCATAACCTAATTGCTTTATTTATCTAACTTGGTCAACTAGGCCAACTATGTTGGATTAAAATTAGAAAGGGATTAAGATTAGATACAACTATATAAACACATCTTTTTCACCATTTTCATTAGAGAGAGATGTAGATAATCATTTATTTATGCATATACTTATAAATCATTCTACTTGAGGAGCCATTGCTTATGGTTTCATACTTATTTTGGAGAAAATAATCTTATCTTGTAGTAATAGTCTTTTGGATATATAAGAGAAGTTGTGTATTCTAGAGCTAACCTATGTTTGTTATCCTTACAAACCACAACAACCTCTTGTGAAACACCATTTTCCAAGGGAGAGATTTAGGCTCTATGATTTCATATTCAAGGTAAGTATTCTTAACTCTTTTTCCTCTTTATTAAGTAGATATATTTGCATGTGTTAGCTTATAAATATGTTTCTTACTCCATGCATTAGGATTACCTCTACATTGACTTGAGTAGAGTTATTCTTTGCATGTTTACTTTTATGTTTTTACACACATTTTGTCTCATAAGACTTGGTGTGAAATAGGTTATATTTACTTTACTTTGTTATTTACTCTGATAAGAAAACATAGGACCTAGATATGGTTATTGTGTGGCATTGCTTGACTAGAGGATTTAGAACCCTCTCTAGTGATATTATGTGGTAAGAGACCCCTTAGGTCTAGAAAATACATATTGGTCATGAATTTTATTTTTTAAATGTACCATTGAGTAGAAGGGATAGTTTGATTTATCTTCTCCAAATTATGATTGATTTATAGATTAACTTCACTTTCCCTTGTATACAACTTGCACATGAAGTAGAATAAGTAATCAATAAATGATAATTCAGAGAATATATTAATTAAAAGTAAAAATAGATAGTTTACACAAAAAACCTTAAACTTTTTAAATTTAAAAAGTCACTATAATCATGTATGATTAATAGGTTTTATAAAAAAAGAGTATTCATTGTGCACATAATGATGATAAAAGATACATAGGTAAACCATTTCAAAATAATATGTATAAAGTTTTACAAAGTGTTGTCTCTTCATATTTAATATTTTTATTATGCCTAAAACGAATGAATCTTTGTATTTTGAAGTTTATTACTATGCTTAAAAAGGTCAAATACATATAAAATTTTTATGCAAAAGACCAAATAGTGCAAGTTGCACATGTTCCCATCAAATATATTCTATGATTTTGGAAGTCCTATTCTATACCCAACATTTTCCTATACATAAAATGGTGTATCATCCCAAGATAAATTCACATCGAGGTATCTTGATTTGAAGCTCAAGCTGAGGAATTAAACTAGAAACAAGAGTTATGGTTATCACTCCATGTGCCATGTACTACTTCTCAACATTTGTGCACTACTAATCCACCCTTTTAGTTTTTAAACTAAGTAATGTACTAGCCTAATACCCTTTTAAGTTTTTAATAGACTAGATTAACCAAGTGGTCACCCTTTATAGGTTTTTAACTATCCTCACCTTGCTACTAATGTTAAAGACTATCCTACAAAATTATGCCAAAACTTGTGAAATATTAAAAATTGAAATTTCACAGTACCTACTAGGTATATGGTGGCATGAATTAGGTTGGTTACATAAAAAGTTGATGTTTTGATAGTTGTGTTATAGTAATGGATGAATCACTTGGTTTTGTATAATTTTTGGGTGGAGGTTGTTATGGCTATTGGATGGCTAGATGCGAGTTTGTGGAAGTATTTTTTGTTGTATAATTTATTGAATCTATTGTAGAGGAATGAATTATAGCTCATCAACAATTTATACAATAAATGTGTTAATCTAAGATAAATATTTCTTTATAATTTTTAAATTAGTCAACACTTCCCACACCATAGTGAGTAATATGCACAATGAGACTTGAATCACCATAAGGTTCTAGATATCCTCATTTTATATAATGATGATGAGTTCCCTATAATTTGACACTTTAATTTGAATGTCATGGGAAAGATCCTCTAATTGGTTTGCATGCCTCTTATAAAATAAAATATGTGGAATCTCATTTTACCACATCTACATTTTTTGATTGGAATTATCCCTTGAATAAAGTAAGTACTTGAGTGCATTTTTCATTTCTATAGGGGTATTTGTATGATATTCCATCACAAATTTGGATTGATACACATTGTCAAACTCTAGCTTAGTTGTAGGCAATGATTGTTAAAATGGTACTTTCAATTTAGCATACCCTATGCTATCCATTTGGCTCAAAATATACTTGTATCTATAAATTATTCATATTTCTATAATATCTCATATATCATATCTATTATTGATTTGATGTTATAAACTTGACCTTGTATAATTTTTAACTTGTGCACAACCATCCGATATTTCATTGATTATGTTAATATAGAAAATAATTGCTTTTGTTCATACATGACCTGATCACCTAGAACTTGGGTAACTAATATAGGTCAATTATTTTCAATGATATATCATACATTAGTGACTAAAGGCTCATAAATAAATTATCCTCTTTCAATTATAAGAATTCTTAATCTAATTACAAAGCCTTATGTGTTATTAATTATTAGAAAGTAGTTATGCCTTTAATTTTTTGGGTTAGCTAAAACTAGAAAACATCTAAAGATATTTCTTGGATAGTAATAGCTAGAGTCATGGATGTCATAAAAGTATTTATAGGGGCCAATATAAACTATGCCAAAATAAGAGAAAAGTTGGTATGCTAGGTGAATGATGTGGAAATATCCCATAGCCATTGGTTAGTTATTTAGGGTCTAAGCTAAAATTCTCCTCATGTGCACCTCCTTATGTATTAAGTTCCTATTGCACTTCACCATTTAATTTATCCTTTAATTTATCCTTTGTCTTAGCTCTAACTTTAGCTTCAATTTTGGCCTTATCCTTATTTTTTGCCATATAATTATCTTTGTCTTCCACTTTATCCTTAGCCTTAGCTTCCATCATAGCCTTGGCTTTGTAATCCACTTGAGCCTTAGCATATACATCATCTTTGGATTTAGAATAATCATCATCATTGGAATATTTGTCTACCTTGGATTTGGATTTAGCTACAACCTTGGATTTATCTTTATCTTCCTTCTCATTAGCCTCTATCTTAGCCTTTTCCTCCCCTTGAGCATTTTCAAGTGTTGTTGCATCCTCTTTCTTTTGTTGTGTAGCCTACACTTCTTATTATTTCCTTGATACTTCTTTTATTCTTTATTATTTACCTCTAATTATTTTGATATTTTATTTTGAGCCTCTAATTATTCTAATATTTTCTTTTTATACTATGCTTCTTTGGTTGATTTTTTAAGCCTCTAATTCCTTGGTTTTTTACTTGTGTTCCTCTTCCATGACCTATTTTTTGTATTTTTACTCTTCTTTATTAGCCTTGTTCTTTACCTCTTATTTATTTTTATTCTTATCTTCATTATCATTCTACTTAGTCTCCTATTTCAATTCACCCTTTAATTTATCCTTAAATGTTGCATTTGTCTCAGCTCTATCTCTAGCTTTAGTTTTGGCCTTAGCCTTAGTGTTTTCCATGGAATTATCTTTGTCTTCCAATTTATCCTTAGCCTTAGCTTTCATCATATCCTTGGATTTGTAATTCATTTGAGCCTTAGAATCTACATAATCTTTGGCTTTAGCATACTCATCATCATTGGAATATTTGTCTACCTTGGAGTTGGACTTAGCTACAACCTTGGATTTGTCTTTATCTTCCTTCTCATTAGCCTCTATCTTAATCTTTTCCTCCCCTTGAGAATTTTCAAGTGTTTTTGCCTCCTCTTTCTTTTGTTTTTTAGCCTACACTTCTTATTATTTCCTTAATACTTATTTTATTCTTTGTTATTTACCTCTACTTATTTTGATATTTTATTTTGAGCCTATAATTATTCTAATATTCTATTTTTATACTATGCTTATTTGGTTTATTTATTTTGAGACTCTGTTTCCTTAGTTTTTTACCTGTGTTCCTCCTCCGTGACCTATTTTTTTTATTTTTCCTCTTCTTTAGTAGCCTTATTCTTTACCTCTTCTTTATTTGTATTCTTATCTTCATTATCCTTATACTTAGTCTCTTATTTTGACTCTATTCGATCCTTTTATTTATATGCATATTTGTGTTTTGGCTCCATCTATGTAAATCTAGTCTCTTCAAGCTCATACATGGGTGTGGATAAATCCATCACTATAACTTAATATGAGTCTTCAAAAGAGGATGATTTTATAATATTACCTCTTTATACAACCATATTACTTATGGAAATTGGTAGAGAAATGATGCTCTTATTTGTCCTCTTTGTAGTCTGGACCTATGTTTATTGTTTACCAATCTCCTTTTCTAGATGTTTAAAATAAACCATATTATCTTTGATTTATGGATATGGTTAATATATAAAATGTGTATTTAGCCTATGTATTATGGATAGAGGTAGACTTTACTATGTCAACATGTCTACTTCCTACACATCAGAGTATCCTATAGTTAGATCTACTTGGAAAAGTTTTGCCTAGAAATGTTGTCAGATTGATTCTTGACCTACAATGTTAACTACAATAGAAGGAACTTGGGTGACATCAAACCATAGATTTTGTATTAACTTATTCTTTACTTGGTAGGTATTAGCTACCCAAGTTGCACCCTCTTGAAAAGGACTATTCAAACCCTCCTCAAATATCGACTAACATTGGATTGACCTATAGGCTATATGTTACCTATAATCTATGCCAAAACTATAGTTTTATGGTTATATATCCCTTAATTTATCACTTGAATTATCTCTCTAAGAACTAAAACTATTGGGATGAAAAGGGAATAAAGATTACATAAAGAAAATCTACACTAAAGTGGTGATGCACCTATAAAATCTTTCATCCACTCAACTTTGGACTCCTAACAACACTAGTGGACAATTAATAGAGCTAAAACACTATCTTAAATGGATTATAAACAAAAATATTTCACCTAGAGGTCAGTTTGAATAACTAAAAAAAGAGGCTAATGAGAAGAAGTCCTAGTTCAAGGCACTTACAATCATAATTCCACTTCAAACTTGAGCCATCAACCTCATAACACACTAGATAACCTACTTAGAAAATTTGTTAATACCTAGGTAAAACATGGACAACAAAGGGGGAAATTACACCACTTATGCATATCCAAAAAATTAAATACACACTAGATATTGATTATGAAGAAGCTACAATGTTCTATTCATCAATCTAATAGGTCTACATGTATAAAACTTGGTAGAGTTTCCTCATACCACCTTGAGGGATAAAAAACAAGCTCATAAGGCCTAAATATATAGAATGATGAGAGAGTGAAAAAAGAGAAAGTGGCAAGGAAAATTGGATAAGGGGTGATAACTAATCCTCTTTCATTCCACCATTAGTTACAAGTCTCAACATTTTCTCCATATTGCCTTAATATATTGTTGTTATGGTTAAGGAGTGAATTGATGCCTATTATTAATAAATTTTGACTCATCAAGAGTCCATTTATACCACTTTTTTCCCACTTATTCTCCTTTCATTAGTTACCAATGTTGAAATAGGTTTATTAAAAACCTTCTTTATGAGGCATTTAGTGATATAACTCTCCATCATATGTCAATTAGACTTGATAAATATACCACTCTCTCTAATTACCATGAAGTGTGCATTATTTATATGTGGAGTAGTGATTATTGCATTAACAACCTCCTCTTTACTCTCTCAACAACCCCTCTATGCCATTAGTCTTATTTTACTTGACTAGGCATGTCTCACTAAGGCATTAGGCCTAATTAATTTATCATTTTTCTTTTGAATGTCCATGAAACTTGGATAGAAAACTTAGAGCCTATGTATGATTTATTTTTATACTTGAAAAAACACATTATACCACAACATATGACTTATTGAGAAAGAAACATCTGTAATTATGTCAAACTAGCTTTTTATGTCACCCTATCTTTCATTTCTATAGATTAAATCTTTAAAAGAAAACCATAGAGGCATTTATAGGATTTTTTTGAGCATATAATGGATTGAGGATATATAATAAGTGTTGAACCTTCCCTTCCAATGATTGGCATCTCTCAAAACAACTATGTAACTTTATTTCTACCCTTTTCTTGGAAAAGCATAGTTTTATGACACAATCATATTTATTTCATACAATAATATACCATTACCATTTCCTCCTTTAAGTCTACTTGATGTCTTAGGTTCTTATCAGACCATTTTAGAATGCTATGTTACCAAAATATCAAGTTTTCCAAAACTGGGTCTAACTAGGATTCAAGCAAAGATTTGGAGGTCTAAGACTCTTAGTAATGATTCAAGCAAAACTTCTTGTCATGGATTTTAATTATACCAACGCCTTCCACTTCTCTAACCATCTTGGGTTCCCATGCAAAGAGTGTGTCAAGATAGGTATGTATTGAAATGGGCTTGTATTCTTCTATAGGTAGTTTATACATGTTTATAGTCTTAGAAATGGTTCATAAAATTGTGCCCCTCAATAAAAATATTTCCACCATGAGTATTAAGTAAATAAGTTTCCTCAAATCTTGGAAAGAGAATTTTTTCCAAGTCCTCCTATGGTGAGATAACCAAGCACTTGAATAGGTAACTCAAACTAGTTACTTGGACTATATGACTTGAGAGAGTCTTAGGACTAATTTGAACCTCAAACCTACTTTCTCTTGCTCATTATATCTTTTATAAGACTTGAATCATCCTCTTATATCTTTTCATATCCCTAGGTTTTCTTGGGAGGCTTGATTATTATAATGAAGTGAGCATGGAGTTTCTAAGCCTAAAACAGGCTTTTAGACCTATTAGCCTCAACTAGGTTTTATAGGTTTCAATGGCCTATAGATGGTTTGAGTGATAAAAATAATATTAAAATACCATATCTCACTTTTTTCAACATATATAACTGCCTTTAGATGCCCAAAATCCACTATATCTTCATTTTTTGAGTGTCTAGATGTAGGTCACCATTAGGACTATGTTTAAGGAAGACAGAGGTTTGCATAGTTATTTCTCTTTACAATAAATATTTTATGGAGTTTGAGATCTTATAAAATGTTCTAAGTGTGAAAACATTCCTTATTCTGAGCCTCTAACCATTCAATTCCATATACACCCTTCATCTCTCTGCCCTAAGGTTATACATAGTCAAGTCCATGAAACCCTTGGGGTCTAAGCTTAGAAAATTTTACTTAACTGAAATATCTAACACATTTAAATACATGTTATGTCATACATACTACCTCATGTGTTTCCATCTTTAGATCCCCTCAAACTAGTTTATGTATACAGGTTTCCTTAGGTCTATTAGACCTAATAGGTTTGAGTAAACCATGATACTCAATTTAAATGTTCCTATACTCCAATTGGAATTCTCCTAATAATAATCCCCTATTTCACCTTCTTTATCTCTCCTTTAGGTACTTGATGTCTTCAAACGCATTCAAAACACATGGATTACATAAACACTAGTACACAAACCTATTTTAGATCACTCTTCTTATCTAGCCCTTAAGGGTATTTTATATTTAAAGTTGAGGGTTTTCACCAATAGAGAGTATCTGAAGACACTATTATCATATTTTATTGTCTCAAAACCTCTTTATGAAGGATTAATTCTCTATCTTATTCTCAAAACTCCCAAATGACCATCTAGTCTCATCAATGACTATCCATAGACTAAGGTCTATCTATGACAAAATAATTAATGTATACACTATTTATATGACCTTGAGGATAACATGAGCACATTTAACCAGTCATAATGAACATTTCCACCAAATTTAAGATCCTAACTACACATTTAAAGGTTTTAAAACCTCAAATTTCTCAAAAAAATCTATATGTATTAACTATTTGTGTATGTCTATGTGTATAAATGCACATGACTATATCTCTTTGATTTTAATCCCTCATCATCAAAATTATGACCTCTCTTAATCCTTAAACTTTTATTGATAGTATTCAGATAGGTTTCACATCTCTCTCACTCACCTTCTTTTAGACCACCTATAAATGACCCTTAAGAGTTATTGACCTAACTTATTAATTTCTATGACTGTCAACAACTGAAAAGTGACTTAGATGCTCGTCACCTATTTAGATTATATCTATCTATAATAAGAGAGAGTTGGATAAAGGGTCCTACCTTAGCCTAGTTTGTATGTTAATTTGATACTAGTTTGACCAAAATAGAAGCCTACAGGTTGGGGCCTATAGGTCATTTTTTGACCATATAGGCCACCAAGCCATCTCATCAAACCCTTGATCCTATTGATATTATCAACCAATAGGTTATTTATATTAACATTGTATCAATGATTCATAGAGCATGTATCAAGCATAAGGTCACCTTAAACTCACCCACCTCAAAAAATATTATAGTAATTATATGACTGTAGGTGGAGGTTTATCCATATGTACAGACTGAGGATTGTCACTTAGGTAATGAACTTAGTTGTTTGAACCTTTTTATTGACTGACTAATTTTCTATGAGAGACATTTTCATTTATTTGATAACTCTTTGACCCTAATAGGATCTCCATCCATCCTCCTAGAGACAAGTTCATCTCCTAATTAACTAAGCCAAGTTACTTTGGTTGTAAGTGCAATATTTCAATCCTTGTATAGATTAGAAGGGATGGGGTAATGTTTATAAGACCTCAAAGGCATATACGGCATGGATTAATAATATCTTACATTAGTTTAAGATAACTTAATCTCTAATCTCCTTAAATACACTAACCCTAATGTACTATGTTTAACTGTGTAAAGTCCTTGAGAAACTAAGTTGAATGCATTGATCTCCCTTAACCTTGATATATTATATTTATTATCTTTTAATACCTTTCTTTTATTCTCTTTTGAATCTTCTCACCCTTGTATCTCATCCTAACAATGATTGCCCCATTGTCTAGTCTGCTTAAAAGGCTTACAATGATTGACTGAAAGTTGATGTTGTAGACTAGGTTGAAGGAGGGGATTACTAGTGTGTAAGGAAGATCATGAGTATTGGGTAATAGAGTATGGGGTGGATTAGGAGATTATGTATCTTAAACACCATTAGAAGACCTTTTGTATCTACTATATCTTCTTTGTGTAGATGAGACCCTAATAATTTATGACCATGACATTAGAGGTAGGGCCATAAATAGATTACTTGGAATTTAATGACTCATATGTTCTTGGGAGAATATAAAACACTTCAAATATAATGATATACCTAGACCATCATGTCTTTAAGGATCTGTTTCAAGGAGAACACTATCTGTATCCTACTTACATTAAAATAAGAGGATTTATTATCTCATTTACCTTTACACATGTGATATAAGACTAGATAATGGTGTATATGGGCTATAAAGATATTAATAACATAAATTATCTAGTTTTTCTTATAAAAACCTTGAATATTCATCAAAACTATTGAAAATTTTCATCCCTACATAGATGAATGAGCCCATCAGAGTGGCCAAATGTTAAGGTTTTTTCATAAATTTGAACAAATGTATTTGAAAATAAATTACATGAATAATAAGGTCAAGATTCCCTCTTTATTTCACCAAAGTTTCATATTTTGAAATTATTTATCCTACCCATACTAAGTGAAAACTTGAATGAGTATCTAAGTTGTCAATAAACCCAGTGAGAAGAGAGCAATGATTTTGGACCTATTCTAACTTATCTAAACCTAAAAATTATTCCAAACATCTGACATAAACTCTCCTACAATATATGACTCCCTTTTGTATGTACCTATCCATATAATTTCATACAATATGCAAGAATCACCTAAAAACACTATTTTCCACCATTTTCTCCATGTTTCTGAGCTAGAATAACCAATTTAGGGAAAAGAGGGGGAAAACACAAGATAATAAATGTTTCAAATTTAATGGTATAAAATGAGTATTTTAAAGGGTACCTTTTAACATGTATGGGGCTCGTGTGGGTAGTGGGGAGGTAGAAATGAGTCTTAAAAGGGACTTTTAATTCCATGAAATGCTTAGTCATGACTAGAGATAAAAATAGGAATTATTAAAGACCTCTTATTGCAATAAAATACCAATATATTCCATTTCTAATGTTTTACAAATAATATTGACTCATATAAGGTGATTTGAGGGGAATTTGATGCTTAAGGAAGGGTGATGAAGGTTTGAAAAGGATTAAATGAACAAACCAAGGACAATGACATTCAACACACCAATAAGCCTTCAAATTATGACCTCAAAGAATGTTCAAACACATTTAATAGACATATAAGACACCTTTCCACTCTCTTTACTCACTCTAAGACCATCATGAAGACTAATACACTAACAATAGACCTTCAAACAATCGTGGCATATGTCGATTCACAAGCAAACCTAAACACATCAGTGACACTTTTAATAATGCTCAAAGACTCTCAATAAGATCAATAATGACATGACCATGCAGGATATCACCATGAATATGATAGGATAGTTTCACCCAAATTTTTTTTATTTTAAGGCATTGAAATTTGGCTTATGAGGCCAAAACATCAACATTTTGGTAACTCTGAGGGATGACCAACCTGTTAGTCAAGATAACCCACTAACTCAAGGATGGAATCATGAATTAAAAGACCACATTAATGGAATATCAAACTAATTAATACCTTATGACACCTAAATGACTACAAAAATAACAAGACACATAAAGACAACCAAAGCAACAATACCTAACAACTAAGAATAAATGAAGTAAGACACTAAAACAACAAGACAACTATCTAGAAATTTATGTATAACACACTTATTGAACTATGAAAACAAATACTAAAAATAACTTACTAAAGCACACTTCATTTATCCTTTATTATCAAAATGAAAAATCCTTTGATCATGTTGGTTGCATGAGTTTAAATGGTTATGTGTTGATTGGAACCCCTATTTTTATATAAGAGCACTGTCATTCTCATGGCCTCTTAGGAGAGTGAATAGACCTTCTAGATACATCTCTAGGTGCATGTGTTGACTATGTGATTTAGTCATCCAAGCATACTCTTCAAATATCCATCTATATTGCATAATCAATCTCATCTCTTCTTTAGTTATGGGCTGCCAATAATTTGTTATGTTCTCATGCAATGACTACCATGATAATTCAACTGATATGTTTTTATTATTGCTTCCATTATGATCCATTTGATATATAGGTTTTTCAAGGTCTTAAACTTCTTGATAGGTGTATAATCATGGCCACAATATGTCATTAGTTTCTCCTTTATTCTACTTGTGAGAATCAGGATGAGCAGCTATAATAGTGCTCTTTACAACATCCTCCTCAAGCTTCTCATGGGGTAAAGACATACTATCTAAGCTTGAAAAAAAGTTATCCAACTGATCCCAAAATTTTATTTCTTCATGATAAATTGAAAATACATGGAGATAATTCTCATCTTTACCATTCACTTGGGGAACATCTTGTTGTTTAATCTCATGTTTTGTTACAACTTGATCCTCTTCATCTTCAACGGATAATGAAAGATCATCAACCCACTCAAGTAAAATTTATTATTATATTGGTACTTATTATTTTTAATTCCCTTCTTCACTTGAAACTTTTGCTTACTATCCAAATCTAACATCCATATCTACCATAATGAGTTATTCCATTTCACCCAAGAACTCATGATATAAGTGTTACCTTTAGCCTCAATAATGGACTCATGAAGGTTATCTTCTTTATTATCTCTTAGGGAATGAGTTTCATGAGCTATGCTTTTATTAACTTCATCACCATGGAATTGTGACTATTTCACATCATCTAGTTTCCTTTCATGCTCAACTTCTGATCTAGAAAGATGAATAGGGGATCAAATAATGATTTTTTCATCATAAATGCTTGAGGTGTCCTATTCAAGTTATTATTAAGATTCATTAGTAGTTTTATTATGGTTAAAATATTGGAGGACTTCGACCTTAATAAACAACCTTGACAAATTGTATTCCATAATTAGATGTCCAAAATATTTAGTTATTGCACACTTGGTTCCTATTCAAGAGAGGAGGAGGTAGGTGGTCAATGTACATCATTATCCTTCTTGATAGTTACCAAGGTGTTTTTATATCTTAAGAACTTAGGAGTGTCAATATTAGAGACCACACCCTTATTCTTGAAATCTTCAATTGTCTTGTCAAATTTAGATATACTTTGATGCTCATGTGTGGCTATAGCATGAAGGGTTGATGGGACACTTGGAGGACATGAGATAGCTCCTAAAAAAGACTTCATATCTTGTATTTCTTCTTAAATCTCCCTTTCAATTGCAATTATGACATATTTTGGTGTCCTATCTTATGAAGGCCTTTAAGATGAAGTTACTATAGGCTCTTGATAGGTCATGGTATCTTGAAGGGGGGATTGAACACATGGATGTTGATTAGGAGTGGGGGATGAATATAATATAAAATTGAGCTATTTGGTGTGTATGGTTGGATATGAAACTTAGAGAGTGATCTAGACTTGATTTTGACCCCTACACCATACCCAAGTTTGTAGACCATGTAAGACAAGTCACTAGATAAGCACCCCCCAATATTTTTCATGAAATCACTAGACAAGCATAGGGTAAAATGAGGTAAAAATTATATAATAATAATGTATTATGAAATTTAAATATTGGAGTAGGCATCAAGGGTGATTTTTAGATTTTTGAAAAGGCCAAAATTTTTTATAGGAGATCTATTCCATTGCATTTCAAGGTTAGAGGTAGGATCATACACCAAATTTAGATTATTTTCCATTATATTAGGAATAAATAAATTTTGAGCCTTGTTAGTAAAGAATAATTTATGAAATAATAAGTCTCCAATGATTTAAAAATTGAGATAAGGAGATGTATTTCCTATCCTGGTAGATTTGTATTGAATTACAGGGGTAATCTAATGATGGACAAGGGTTTGGCATTCAATCTCTTTTTGTTATCTAAGGAAATATTTCAAATTATCTCTCTCTTCCCTTAAATTCTTAATCTCTAAGTTTAGATTATCATTAATTGGTGTAGGCTAACTATAAGGGACAATAGGTTAGTTCCATGATTGGTCATGAGGATATGAAGGTTGCTAAGGGGGTGGAGGGGGTTCACAATTAGGATAATAGTCTTGGTAGTAAGGAAACCCATTATAAGGCTAATAAGGGTCATCATAAGGGTCATAAGGTTTATATTAGGGATTATAGTGGGTGGATGATATAAATTTACCCCATAGGTTGCCATAACTCCTCATATAACATATGCACAACAACATGAATATGACTAAGAACCTTCTTTACCTCTGCAACAATGATGTTATGATGTTTTTGAGATTGAAAATTCACTACAAATCCTTTCCAATGATGCTTGAAGCTCCTTGATATGATTTAAATTATTAAATTAAGTTCTCCAATGATTGAATCTAGTCCCATCAGGAGTGCAAGATCTACTAGCTACCCAAGTTATACCCTCTTGAAAAGGACTGTTAAAACCCTCTTCAAACTTGGACTAATATTGGATTGAACTATAGACTATGGGTTACTTATTATCTAGGAAAAACCTCTAGTTTTATGTGGCTAGCTCCCTTGATTTTTAATTTGAATTATCTCTCTAAGACATAACTTTATTGGAATGAATAGGGAACATAGATTGCACAAAGGAAATATACACTAAAGTGGTGATGCACCTATAGAATCTTTCATCCACTCAACCTTAGACTCCTAATAACACTAGTAGACAATGGATAGACATAAAACACTATCTTAAATGGATTATAAGCAATAATATGTCACCTATAGGTCAATTTGAATGATTAAATCAAGACGGTAATGAGAAGAAGGCCTAATTTAAGGCATTTACAATAAGACTTCCACTTCAAACTTGAGCCATCAACCTCATAAAAAACTAGATAACATACTAAGGAAAAATTTTAGGACCTAGGTGAAACTTGAACATGCAAAGTAAAAAAATAACGCCACTTATGCATATCAAAATAAGTAAATACACACTAGATATTGATCATGAAGAAGCTACAATATCAGTCCAATAGGTTTGAAAGTATAAAATCTAGTAGAGTTTCCTCATACTAGCCTAAGGGATAAAAAATACCATAAAGATTGAATATATAGAAGGATGGGAGAGTGAAATATGAGAGAGTGGTGTTTTAAAGTGGAGAAGGGGTCATAACTGATCCTCCTTCACTACACCATCAATTACAAGTCTCAATATTTTCTCCATATTTCCTTCATATGTTGATCTTATGGTTGAATATGTACCTTGGATGAGATAATTACATCATTAATGCATATTATTAGTAAATTTTTAATCATCAAGAATCCATACATGCCACCCTTTTCCCACTTATTTTCTTTTCATCAGTTACCAATGTTGAAATAAATCTCGTAAAAACCTTCTTTATGAGGCATTTAGTGATGTAACTTCCCCTCATATGCCAATGAGGATTGATAACTATACCACTCTCTCTAATTTCCATGAAGTGTGCATTATTTCTCTATGAAATAGTGATTATGACATTGCCAACCTCCTCTTTACTCTCTTAATAGCCCCTCTATGCCATTAGTCTTCTTTTGCTTAACTAGGCATGCCTCACTAAGCCACTAGGCTTAATTTATTGATAGTTTGTCTTTTGAATGGACATAAAACTTATAGATAAACCTTAGAGCCTCTGTACAATTGAGTTTTAGACCTAAACCAGTACCTTATAGAATAACATAGGACTTCTTGAGTAAGAAACCTCTACAATTGTGTCAAACTAGTTGGCTACATGACCCTGTCTTTCATTTCTATAGACTAAATCTTTATAAAACAACCCATAGATGCATTTATAGGAAGGATTTTTATGGCTTGATGAGATATAATAAGTTTTTATCCTCCCCTTCCAATGATTGGCATCTCTCAAAATAACTTTGTACCTCTCTTTCTACCCTTTTTATTGGAAAAGTATAGTTTTATGACACTTTAATATAGATTTAATATAATAAAGTACCATTAAAAGGTACCTATTTGAGTTTAATTAAAATTATATGTTCTTATTAGACCAATATAGGGTGCTAGGTTGCCAAAATATCAAGTTTTCCAAAACTAGGTCTACCTAGGGTTTAATCAGGGTTTTGGAGGTCTAGGACTCTTAGCAATGATTCATAGAGTATGAACTTATAATGAAAAAAATATTTTCATGTATTTTAATTAAACTTACCCCTTCAAATTCTCTAACTATCTTTTATTCCCATGAAATGAGTGTGCCAAGATAGATACATAGAGAAATGGGCTTGTATTCTTCTACACATAGTTTACACATGCTCATAGACTTAGCAATGGTTTATAAACTTGTGCCCATGAATAAAAATATTTAATCCATTAATATTAATTACATAGGGGTCCTCAAATGTTGGTAAGATAATTTGGTCCAATTCTTCTTATGGTGAAATATCCAAGCACTTGAATAGGCAACTCGAATTGGCTGCCTAGACTATATGACTTGAGAGAGTCTTATGATTGATTTGACCCTAAAACCTACTTTATCATACTCAAGATATATTTTATAAGACTTGAATCATCCCCTATATCTTTTCATGGCCCTAGATTTCTGTAAGAGGCCTTCTTATGCTAATGAAGTGAGCATGGGGTTTATAGGCCTAAAATAGGCTTTTAGGCCTAATTGGCCTCAACTAAGTTTTATGGGTTTCAATGGGATGTAGATGGTTTTAAGGATAAAAATCATAATAAAATCCCCTATCTCACTTTTTTCAACCTCTAAAACTACCTTTAAATTCCCAAATCCACTATGTCTTCATTCTTTTTATTGACTAGCTATAGGTCATTATTTGGACTGTGTTTGAGGAAGATAGAGGTTTTTAGTTATTTCTCTTTCCAATACGAATTTAGAGTTTGAGCTTATATAACATGTTCTATGAGTGAGAATATTCTTTATTCTGAGCCTCTAACCACTCAATGCCCTATATACCCTTCATCTCTCTACCCTAAGGTTGTACACAATCAAGTGTATGAAACCCTTAGGGTCTAACCTTAGACCCTTTACTTACTTAAGATCTCCAACACCTTTAAATCCATGTTATTTCATCCACATGGCCTCCTTATGTGTTTTAATCCTCAGGTCCCCTCAAACTAGTTTGTGTCTATAAGCTTGCTTAGGTCTGAGTAAACCATGATTCTCAATTTAAGCATTATTGTGTTCCAATTGGAATTATCTTACTAAGAAACCCATGTTTCACATTATTTACCTCTCATTAAAGTTCATAATATCTTTAAACACGTGGATTCCACCAACACGAGTGCATAAGCCTATTTTAGATCACTCTTATCTAGCCCTCAAGGGAATTTTAAATTGAAAGTTGAGTGTTGTCACTAATAAAGAGTATCTAAAGACACTATTATCACCCTTTTTTTCCTCAAAACCTCTTTATGGAGAATAAACTCTCTATATTATTTTCAAAACTCCCAAATGACCATCTAGTCTCATCAATGACTATCCATAAACTAAGGTTTGTCTGAGACAAAATAGTAAATGTATCCACTATTTATATGACCTTGAGTATAACATAAAAACATTAAACTATTCATAATGATCATCTTCACCAAGTTTAAAATCCACACTACACCTTTATAGGTTTTAAAACCTCAAATTTCTCAAAACAAGCTATATATGTTGATTGTATGTGTATGACTATGTGTGTAGATGTACATGACTATATCTATTTGATTCTAAGACCTCATCATCAACATTATGAACTTTCTTAATCCTTAAACTTGTTTTGATAGTCTTTAGATATGTTTCACATCTTTCTCACTCACCTTCTTATAGTCCACCTATAGATGACCCTTAGGAGTTATTGACCTAGCCTATTGATTCCTATGACTATCAATAATTAAAAAGTGACTTAGATGATCTTCATCTTATTTAGATTATATATATCTAAAATGAGAGAGATTTGGATAAAGGTTACTACATTAGTCTAGTTTGTATGTTAATTTGATACTAGTGTGACCAAAGTAGAAACCTATAGGTTGGGGCCTGTTGGTCAATTTTTGACCATATAAGCCACCAAGCCATCTCATCAAACCCTTGATCTTATTGATACTATCAACCAATAGTTTATTTCTATTAACATTGTCTCAATGATCCATATAGCATGTATTGAGCACAAGGTCACCTTAAACTCACCTACATCACAAAACATTATAGAAACTATATGAATATAATTGGAGGTTTGTCCATATGTATGGAATGAGGATTGTCACTTATATTATGAACTTAGTTGTTTGACCCTTTTTCTTGACTGACCAAGTTTCTTTGAGAGACCTTTTCATTACTTTGATAACTCTTTTAACCTAATAGGATCTCCATCCTTCTAAAGATAAGTTCATCTCCTAACTAATTGAGCCAAGGTGTTTTGGATATAATTACAATATTTCTCTCCTTATATATATTTAAAAGGGATGGGGCAATGTTTTTAAGACCTTAAAGTCATATATGGCATGGGATTAAGAATTTTTTCCATCAGTTAAAGACAACCTAATCTCTAATCTCCTTAAACACACCAACCCTAATATACCATGCTTGAATGTGTAAACTATTTGAGAAATTGAGTTAAATACATAAATCTCCCTCAACCTTTCTATCCCATATATCATATATTATAATCCATTTATTGTATTATATTTTGAAGCTTCTCATCCCTATATCTCATCCTAATAATGACTACCCTATTGTGTAGTGTACTTAAAAGGCTTATGATGATTGAGTGCAAGTTGATGTTGTAGACTAGGTTGGAGGAGGGGATGAATACTGTATAAGGAAAATCATGAGTATGGGGTAATAGATCATGGAGTGAATGAGCATATTATGTATCTCAAGCACCATTAGAATACCTTTTATAGCTACTATATATTTTCTATGTACATGAGACCATATTCATTTATGACCATGACATTAGAGGTAGAACCATAAATAGATTACTTGGAATTTTAGTGACTTGGATATGCTTGGGATAATATTAAACACTCCAAATAGAACCATACACCTACACTATCATGCCTTGAAGGCTTTGTTACAAAGAGAACATTGTCTATATCTTTCTTACATGAAAATAAGAGGATTTTTTGTCTCATATACCTTAACATTTATGATATAAGGTTGCATAATGGTGTATATGAGCTATGAGGATCTCCACAACATAAATGAGGTAGTGGTTCTTAGAAAAACATTAAATATTCATCAAAACCATTGGAATTTTTCACCCCTACATAGATGAATAAGCCCATTAGAATGGATAATATATTAAGGTTTGTTCATAAAGTTGATACCATGTGTTTTTATAAAATATACATGAATAATAAGGTCAAGATATCCTCTTTCTTTCACTAAAGTTTCATCTCTTAACATTCTCTCTCCTACCTATACTAAGTGAAAACCTAAGAGTATCTGAGCTTCCAAGGGACCCAATGAGGATAGAGCAATGGTTTTGGACCTATTCTAAATTTTATTACCTTAAAACTTTTTCCAGACATCCGACATAAGATCTCCTACAACACTTGACTCCCCTCTATATAGAGCTATCTAAAAAATGCTATATAATATGTAAGAAGACCTGAAAACACTATTTCCACCATTTTCTCCATGTTTTAGAACTAAAACCACCATTTTATGAAAAATATGGGGAAAACACAAGATAATTGACATTTCTAATTTGGTGGTATGGTATGAGTATTTGAAAGGGTAACTTTTGGCATGTGTGGGGCCCATGTTGCTAGTGGGGAGGTGGAAATGAGTCTTAAAAGGTAACTTTTATGGCATGAAATGCTTATTCATGATTAGAGATAAAAAATGGGACTTATTAAAGACATATTAATGCAATGAAACACCATGACATTCCTTTTCTAAGGTTTTTAAATGCATATTAACTCATATAAAGTGATTTTAGGGGTATTTGATGCTTATGGAGGGATAATGAAAGTTTGAAAAGGCTTAAATGAATAAACTAAGGACAATGACATTCAAAAAACCAATAATCATTCATATTATAACCTCAAATAATGTTCAAACACCTTTACTATACCTCCAAGACACCTTGACGCTCTCTTTACTCACTCCAAAACCATAATGAGGATTAATACACTAACAATGAACCTTCAAAAAATTGTGACATATGATGACTCATAAGTAGATATAAACACATAAATGACACTTATAACAAGGCTCAAAGAATCTCAATAGGACCAATAATGACATGACCATGTAGGATATCACCATGACCAAACTAAGATAGTTTTCACCCAAATGTTTTTGATGTTAGCATTGACATTTGGCCTATAAAGCCAAAATATTAGCAATAGGTGAACACTACATTTTAAGAAAATAATTATTTCTCTTATTCTTACTCATAAACATCATTATCTATGTCTATGAGCATGGACTATAAAACTTCTTATTCTCTAACTCCTAGCTCTACCAAGTTGTATTCAATCACTATCTTTTGAAAATTTTATTATCGATCCATGAAATCTTATCGTGTTTCCTCTTAATAGGAAGTGGTGGTGAAGCTAGTTGCATTGATTGCTTCCTCTTTCCTTTATCAATCTATAATGGAGCCATTTTTATTTATGATGATTCCTATAGTTGAGCTTGTGGTTGGGGTTAAGCTTGCACTTGATGTTACATAGGTTATTATGCACCTAAGGATATGGATAATATAGGTCTAACTGATCTATTTACTAGGGATTTATATCTCAAAACTTCCACCTATGCATCCAACATGGTGATGAAATATGGTAGTGGAGTTGTAGTTGCTTTGGGAAACTCATGCACTCTAATTTGGATGCCATTATACAACTTGGTAACTAACACATTTTATCCAAGATAATACATCAAACTCTTAGGTACCATAAGGTATGAAATAAGCATGTCTTGGATCTCCAACCACTATGCATTGAATCTCCCTAATTATTCATGATGCTACCCTATTTTAGTCAACATAATGTTAGAAAATTCAATATCTAGACAAAAATATCTTGTAGGGTTAGCTAGCCCTTTTTTCATTATGTGGAATATAGGATAAAGACCAAATATTGGTACTAGAATTCATGTGAAGTGCCAAGAAAAATATTATCAATGTTTGTTATGATTTCTAAGGGGTCAACTCAATATTTTGTGCCCACTAATGCAATTTCCCCAAGGTCACTATGAGGATGAATAACTAGGGTTTTAAAAATTCATGAGTGATAATCCATGACCTATATATAAATACACTAGATTGAAGTTGAAGTCCAACCTAGAAGCATTTAGGTGGTTTCATCTTTTTTCAGTTGGTATTTTGTACATGACACTTGCATTGATTTTGTTAGATTATTTTATGATCCAAATATGTTTTTAATTAGTTTATGCTTTTGTTATGGGTTGGTTTCACCTATTGGTTGGTTTTATAACCAAATTTCTCTTCACATAAGCTTTAGATTCTTACCTTTGTATAAAAATAAAATAATCTTTAATATTGAATACATTTTCTAAATTATTCTTCCAAGATTAGGACCCAACAGTGGTATCAGTGCTTGGAAAATTGAAGAGGAGGTTGAGGAGTGAAGAAATTAGTATAGCCACATTTTGAAGAAGGAAGCCATGAATGCGTAGGAATAAGAAGAGAGATTCATCCATAAATGTGCCACCCTGCTATCCCTAGAGAATTTGTATGGCTTCTAGTTTATGAATTCAAAGTAAAACATATTATTTTAATAGCGTATAATATTTCACATGAAGCATGACCTAACGTATGGTGACTAATATTGTATGACATTCTCATTCTATTTTCACAACATTTGAAGTAGATGTGGTGTAGCTATATGGTGGTCAATCAACCTAGAAAAATATCTAATTTTTTTGGTATAAAATCCATTCATCTGGTGCTTGATGACTAGTATGGCTAATTTTGGTTATGTTTTATTCTTATGTAATCAATTACTGCACTAGTGTGATGACCTAAAAAGAATGAAGCAATAATAAATTATTTTAGAAAATACTCTAGCAAATTTCTAAGGCATATGTTTATTATTTAAAGAGTATTGACAACCTATACCATATAATTGTATGACACCAATCTAGAAAGGATATAGGTAAAATTTATTTTGGTTAAATATCATTTGAAATTGAATCAAAATCATCTTGTTAGGCATTCAACATCTCCAGCATCATAATAGCCAAATCATAATGGCATACTAAAATATATGATATAGAGCATTTAATACCAAAAGTATGGCTTCTATAGCATATTCAACCTAAAATAATTAGTTTTGTAGAGATAAATAAGCTATCTCAAATGCTTTACAAAACCTAAAATCTATGGACTCCACAATATGTAAATCTATTAGATAATTTTTTTAACATTGGAGTAATATTCAGTGAAAAATATTAACATATTTTATCCTATCTATTATTTCATTTTTCATCTGAAAAGTCAATTTTATATTAAATATTTTAACTTTATATGTTTAAGTTTATTTAAGGCAAGGTGGTTATAGAGTTTTTTGTGGGCCACTTGCAACAAGGAAATGCCTATGGTTCAAAATCTTTCAAAATCATTTTTTGGCCAATTCAGTAATTCGATCAAATTTAGTATTTTGATCTTATTTTTGATCTAAAGGAGTTATAAGGATATAACCAGATTTTCAATGAAAATGGTGAATAATGGTGTAATAGGAGTTGTAATTTGTTACTTGTATTCTTGTAAATGGAAGCTATTTTTCAAGGTAAAGGCAAAACCTCAAATAACATTCCCTTTTTCTTTAATTGCTCTTACTTTTAGCATCATGGCTAAAATTATCAGTCTCATTTCTAAAAATGGTAAATTATCACCTAAAAACTAAAAATAATGGAGTAGAAACATGGAGAAATCCTTCATATTTAATTATTTATGAGAAATCACTAAAAAGAGACCACACCACCAATCAAAGTGATGAAACTAGTTGAATATCAAAAACATTATATGTGTGTACTCAACCTATTGAAATCATATTGCATAGAAAAGGTTATCATTCATATTGAGTTATTTAAAATTGGTGCATGTAAAGCATGGAAATAATTAAAATATTTGTATGACAAATAACCTACATATAAAAATATTGACCTTTTTATGTAACTTTTGAACAATAAATTGGCAGATAATGAAGACATCTCTGAATATATTTCTTGAATGAAAAAATGGAAACCATAATACTAGTCAAATAGTGGTAAAATTGATTATTACATGTTGATTTCCATCACATTAAATTCTCTTAACTCTACATACACAATTTTTTTTGGAATTCCACAACTTAGTGATAAGCTTAATGGTGCCACATTTGACACCATCTATGAGTTATTGACTCAACATGAGAGACAATTTGTAGAGAGGAAAAGTACACCTATTGAAGAGGCTCACTATGTAAATAATATGTCCCATAATAAATATCACCACAATGTATAGTGAAAGTTTCATAATAATTCTCTAAAACACTCTCAATAACATTCTCTACATCATTCTCGACTATCTTCACAATATTCACATCAACACTCTCTAAGGTCTTATAAATGTAGACATCATCATAAACATTCTTCTCACTCCTATAGTTATTATAGTTATTATACATCTTATAGATCTCATAGACATATGAAAGATCCCACATGTTTTAAATGTGGTTTAATTGGACATCTTGTAGATGTATGTCCTTCATGACAACCTCATTCTCCACATAAAAAGAAAACTAAAGAAAATTATGTGGATCATTATAGCAACAAATATTCTAGTTAATTTAGTTATTTTGGTTATTATTACACTTAGTTTGATCATTAGGTGTATTATTTGGATGATTTCTATGGTTCTAATGGACCTGACACCATATTTTGAGCGCTTAGTGATTCACCCATCTTGTGCGAGCTACTAGGCTCAAGATTAGGATTTGTTGTAATAGTAATTTTTTATCTTGTGTTCTTTATTTTAGTTCCATTTTTGGATTTCCATACCTAATATTAATATCATATAACATATAGGATTTTTTTTATTTCTCTTTATTCATAGCTTCTCACCTCTCACTTGAAAAGGGGAGAAGATATTGAATTTGTTGGACTTTGATCAGTCATTGATGACAGTATAAGTTGATAGGGGTTATTAGCACCTTAAATGTTAGTAAAGGTCATCAAAATGTGTTGGACATAAGGGAGATGTGCCATACATATTACATGTTTGTCACTTTGATGGGTTCTTATGTGGGACCTTATGTGGATTTATGTAGTTAGACATGTTTGAATGTTCTATTGTGGTATGATATGATGAACACCAGGAATGAGTAGACTTTGGTCATGTTCATCAACCATTTTTTCCACAACTTATAGGTGTAAGCTTATTTATGGATTGGGATTAGTTTTTGATCCATGCCAGAAGTATAGTACACCACTTCTGGTTGAGATAGAGTCCCTTTGATGACTTCAGACTCATTTCTTTAGATATTTTATACACCTTTGGATCAAGGGGGAGTTTGTTATATTATTTTATGATCCAAATATGTTTTTAATTAGTTTATGTTTTTTTATGGGTTGGTTTCACCCATTGGTTGGTTTTATAACCAACTTTCTCTTCCCATAAGCTTTAAATGATTACCTTTATACAAAAACAAAACAAGTTTTAATACCAAATACATTTTAGAAATAATTCCTCCAAGATCAATAGCCAAGAGATTTTAGACATTAGCATTGACATAACTATCCCAGGCTAATGTTAGTGTATATAGATCTAAAAGCATCCAAATCAAAATTTAATGATTGTTCCATAACCTTGTTTCAAACTACTTCCTACCTAATCTATATCTATAAGTGCATTAACATCATAACATGCTAAGTAAATTACTTATTTGTCATTTATATATCTAGCATAGTTGTAATTACTATTTTTAGCTTGTATTAGTTAAAAAATTTAGTGTATGTTTATATCTAAGTTTAGCACCAAATTGGTCTATTTTATATCTAATCATCACCCTTGTGCATTGTCATTTCTATATTACTAACCCTATCTACCCAAGTAAAAGGATTCTATAATCCAATTTAGTGTTAAACACTAGGTGAATCTGTTCTTTGAACATCATTATTACATAAGTGTACCATTTAGGATGTTTATTTCCTATTTTGTCTTAGCATTTGTGTTTTTTATCTTTCTCATCATGGATGATATTGAAAGCTTTGATGACCATGATTATGAAACTCTCCAACCTTCTTTTATGGAAGGGGTGTAAATTAATTACTCTTGTTTTCTTCCAAATGATAAAGCCTCAACTATAAAATCATTGAATGATGGAAGATAGCATCCCTAGAATCATGTTTTTACTCTCAACATTTCAAGAGATGATTTGATCCATCTTAAATAAGATAAAAAGTCTTTACCTATGATTTCTACATATCCATTTTATGATTTTGACCTTCGATATTTACTAAAACATTGATACAAAGGCCAAGGATTTGGAAAACATGATTAAGGTGTAACCCACCCTATATTTATTAAGAATAATACAAATTAGCAAGGTTTTATATTTTCATAAAAATACATGAGTCACCAACAATTCAAGTCATTTATTCAAGCCCTTCATGCACATCCTACATACAAATGATTACATATGACCAAGATGCTCATTCATATGATCGTCAAAATTTATAAAAATATATAAGGAAATTATGAATGATTTACAAGCTAATTATAAATGGAATGGACTAAATTCTTCTAATGGTGCAAGATATTCAAATGATATACCAAAAATACTAAAATTCAAATATCCAATACCAATACTGACATATCATAAATGTAGTGATCATGAAATTGTACTTATTATCCATAAGGATGATGATACTCATATTCTTCAATTCAAAAAAGGTGGTGAATTGGAATGAATGATAACACCAATGAAAAACACCACTATCCCATGGAGTATCTTATTTCTATGGTGACCACTATAGGGGATATTTAAAATTAGGTTTTTATGATTCAAATGAAAATATCTTTCCATAATACTAACGCAAATGTGATTGATTTTAACAATCAACCTCATGCACAATGTATACTTGAATATCCTTGTCCACAATATTTTAAACAACTAGATTTACCTCTATTTTCAAGTTGTAAGGACCCATTTGAGCACATAATTAAATATGCACATTCTTTTGGTCAATGGGAAAAATATGAAAAATAATTGATAAAATTATTCCACATGACCATTTCATATGATGCTCAAAATTGTTTATATAGATTATTAAAAGTTTCTTTATCCACTTTTGCATAATTACATGATGCATTCTTCATGATTTTCGATATCCATAAAGTGCCAAAACTTACATTAGAACATTTTCACAATTTTACGAAATGTGATGCTAAATCCCTTCAATATTATACTATTTCATAAAAAATTACATCTTATGAGCAAGCATTTGTACCCTCATATTTGGAATTACAAATAATTTTTAGTATATGGTTTCTTTCCCCATTAAAATAAAGAGCATTTCATAAATAATATGAGTCATTTTCACATTTGTATGTGGATGTGCATAAATATGCTTTATTCATCCTTATTTATCCAAAGGTACTTAATATATTCCCTTCTAAATATTAATTTTTTATTCCTCACACAAAGGATAATGATGAATTACCAAATGAACATTACCAACAAAGTGTGGTATCCATACTCTTTATATGACTAGTTTTTAAATGTTACTTAACATGGGGCCAATCCAAGGTCCATGTCCTATGAAAGAATTTCAAACTAAAAATAGAAAGCATCTGTGCCATTAATATTTAAAAATTAAATTAGTCATGGGTGATGCTTAGTTTTGGCATAACCATATTGATCCTACACAAACAATAACTAATCACAATGTAATATGCTTATAAATAAATTATTTTGACCTTAAAAACTCTCAAAATAAAGGATATTGGAAAGCCTCCTTGGGAAACATAATAATAACAATTTCTTTTGGTCCTAAATTAATTAAAACATAGGTTTGGGTTATGCCTACCAAACCTATATATTCATTTACACTAGGAACTCTTTGGATATACCAAATGAAAGAAAAAATTGATCCAATTCAGTAGGGTATTTCCTTTCCTCATGAAAGAAAATTAATATGTATTCCAAATGATAACATTACATCTTATATTATACATATGAAACATGCGGATGAATATGATATGTACCTTTTCAATTGATCAAACCAAGATGTAAAAAATGTAAAACATCCAACTTAAAGTTGTCAAACACCAAGTGGGGAGATACCTATGACCATCAATTGGATGAGATCATAGAGTAATCTCTTCATACATCCCAAAAATACAAAAAAAATCAAAAACATTCAAAAATATAAAAACATTTTAGCATACAACATATTCTATTGGATCCTTGACATCTATGTGTTAGTTTCATGTTAATGGATGGCATATCAATTAATTATACATACCCATGTGTCATGCTAATACATGAGTGTGATACATGCATGCATAAATACATGATTTATTCCTATTTTAGATGTTAGGACTTTCCTCTACACATTCCATAATAACATTGGGGACATCCACCGATATGATTATGATACTCACAGGTTATATCATTTTATGGTCACTCTTTCATGTTTTGAGCTACTATACGTACTTTCACTTGAATTTATCAATGATTATATATTTCATAGGGTAATTTATGTTATATACACTTGAAATTTTTTTCTAACATATTTGATACATGATTTACTATGATATGTTTATGTTGGTTGCTTATTATTTTCTTTATGAAATTTCTTGAGTGTCTTTCCTTGCTATTGTCTTGTTTATTTAAGCATTTGAATATGACCCTTTGTATGCATCCCCCATGCAATTTATATTATTTCTTAGAATTTGAAAATTTCATTGATTACTATATAGACATTTGAATATGTCATCTTTAGTTTTATGGGCATTTGAATAAGTCATGTCCCTTTGATTGTATGACATTTGAACATGCCCCTTATTTGTGGTCTCCCTAGACCATTTCCTTTTGAATTGATTTTGGGTGATCTCATGTGTGTGATTGATTTACTTGTAGAACTTATAATGTTACTATATACATATTACCATGATACTTATTATTCATCATAGGCCTTCATGTGATCACATTACTCTATGTGATTCAATGCTACATCTACATGACATGTTCCTTCTATATGCTCCATGATTACATTCATAGATTATACAATTGTCTTATCCTTTTGAGGTGAGGTAACTAATATTTTTTATTCTTACCTCACATTAAAATGGAGAATATCAATGTGGGAATTTCATAGAGGAATGCTATTCACATTTGGCATAATTTTTAGATTTAGTGGGGGATTGCTTTGGAAGAATGTTCTCCACACTCGTTTAGTATTTGGTACTTATAACACATTTTAGATTCAATGGGGCCATGTCATATAAACATGGAATAGAAATATTCATAGTTTAAAATTTAGTTGGGAATGTCATATAGTCATGTATTCCATATATTATTTGTTTCATATTTAATGGGGCCATGTTTTGGAAGCATGTTATCCATAATTGTTCAGTATTTGACACACTGAGATTCAGTGGGAGCATTTTTTGGAAACATGTCCTCCACATTGGTACTTATTTTAGTTTCATATTTATCCATATACAGTGTGGGAATGTTTTCGAATCATGTTCTCCACACTTACATAGTTTTTGAATTGGTCAAATCAAATAGTTATATAATTCAAATTCATAGGTGTGGTAGAATTATATAGATTGGTACTTTTATTATACACAATTTTATCATGAAACATATCTAAGGTGCATATGTTATGAAATGTTCACCTAATATTGAAAAATCTAAGCTAGTTTTATATTTCAAAGCACTCTTGGTTATTATCATCACCCACCAAGATATAATTATATTCATTGATACCTAGGATGTATTTTTATAGGTCCAATCTATTACAATAGTTGGATAACTTTTGGTATGGATGATGTGATTAAATCATTTAGTATTTCCAAGTTTTTATGTTGGACTTGATTGTGTCATCTATCCTAACTAATTATATTTTATGATTTGACTTTATTTACTCATTATTACTAGATTATAAAAATTATTGGCTTGCATGATTAAACTAATCTCAATTTGAGTGGCAACTCACCTTTTCTACAAGTTGGGGGAATATTCCTTCCAATCTCTCTCTCTATCTCCTTATATATATATATATATATATATATATATATATATATATATATATATATATATATATATATATATACATATATATATACATACATATATATATATATATATATATATACATACATACATATATATATATATATATATATATATATATATATATATATATATATAGATATATATATAATCCTATTCTTAGTTTCATAGCCTTACAATGATACATCTTTCAAATCAACTTGTTAATAATCAAGGTAATTACATCAATATATAGGTGTACTCCTAAACCTTTCTCTTTCACTTTTAATATTTTCAATATTTTAAAATTATTTATTATATGCACTAATTATTTATATTAACATGCTCTTGGTTGGAGTTTAGTCACTATAAAAGCACCCAAGTTAGAATCAAGTAAAGCTAGGGTGTGTTATACACACCTAGGTATGCATTCCTTTCCTTTAAACTAGTATTTTCATTACTATATTATAGGGGAGAATGTATAAAATGTTTTATGGATTGTATATCACATCAATATTTTACACTTGGAAAATTTCATACCTTGGCTATTCCTCTTAGTTATGTACCTTTTATCACTTTCTAAAGTCTCACATCTGCACTATTTTGTGTCCCTTAGCCTATATTTTAATTTGACCAATATTATGTTGATGACCTAGACCTTCTCTCTTTCCCAAAATGCTTAAAACCTAATTATCTTCCACCTCTATTATTTTTGAGCCTATGCCTACTTTCCTTCTCCCTAGCCACTAATGTTTTGGATAAATACCTTTATCAATGCTTCTACCATGTTTTGATGCAAGTTTCCAATGCCCTAAAGTCATCTAATTTTCAAATGAAACATATTTTAATGGTCGACATAAGTGATTTTATGTGAGTTACTTCCTCAAATGGATTGATATACATAAAATATTAACCCTCATTCATTACCCTCCTAGATGAGACCAAAAAGAGAATAAGGTAACTTATCAAATGCATTATATCAAGCATTGAATTTATCAAAGCTTCCATATTTTCTCCTAAAAACAACATATCTACATGTCTAAAGTACTAAAGGAGTAGCCCAAGAGATATATTTTATAAGTTATAATCTAGGTCATTATTGTACTTTATTTGTAGATATTTTAGGATTCACACACAAGCTGACACATTGAGGATAACTACATTAATTTGAGGCCCTCTTTAGAGAATTTGATATGTATGTAGTGCTCATTGATAAAAGGGTCTTTGAGGTTATCTCAACAATGTGTTCCCACTAAGACCTTTTCGCCAAGGTCACTATGAATATGAAGAAATAAGGTTTTTTAAATTTGTGAAGAGTTACAGTCCATGAACTAGATCTAAATGCATCAGATTGAAGGTGAAGTCAAACCCATAAGCATCTAGGTGGTCACATCATTTTATAGTGTGTATTTCATATAAGATGCTTGCATCAATTTTAGAGAGTAGCATCGATGAAACTATCCTAGCTTGATGTTAGTGTTCATAGCATGCAAAGCATCCAAATCAAAATTTGAAGACTAAACTAAAATATTTTTCCAATCTCCTCCCTACCTATTATATATCTAGAATTACATTATTAGCAAAACAATCTAAATACATTTCATCTTTATGCTATATCTAGCATAGTTGTACTTAATATTTTTATCTTATCTCAATTAATAAATTAAGTGTATGTTTATATATAATTTTAGCACCCAATTAGACTTTTGTATATCTAATCATCACCGTTGTGTATTGTCATTTATATATTATTAACCCTATATACCCAAGAAAAAGGATGCCAAAATATAATTTATGTCTAAATAGTAGCTTCATCTACATCCATAAAATCAAAGGCATTAGGGTCATGATATTTGGTATGTCTGAGTCCAAGACCAATCCCCACTTCCTCCTTTTGCACATCAGTGGGTGAATACCCTATCCATTTCTATTATGGATTAAACTGAACACTTTCTTTGATTATTCTAGTGATGGTGAAAAATTTATGCACAAATAACTAGTTTGGATGTATTGATGAGTCCATAAAATGACTCATTACTACCATAATTTATGGCATTAAATATGTCAAATGATTGATCATTATATGTAATAATGATGTTTAGAACTTACATAAAGTAGGAAATAGATGCTTTTGCCTATATAAACTCATGTTCTATCTTTTTTATACTTTGTTTTAATATTTCAATGTTTTAGGCTCAATATTTTGACTTATACAAGTAAATAGTATTATTAATGAGAGTTTGACAAGATTGTGAAGATGAGGAGATCCAAAAACCCAGATCTAGATTTTATAGTTACTCTAGATTTTGACAAGTGAGCTAAAGATTTCAATAGTGAGCTCTAGATTTTGATAGGCAAACTAGAGATTTTAATAACAAGCTACAAATTGTTTTAGTTTTGTTATGGATTGATCCAGATTACTTCAAAATTTGATCATAACACATTCTAAAGGGTTTAGATATATTATCCAACATCTTTATATCAATCTAAAGGACTCTTTTTGATATTTCCATTTTTGGGCATGTGTGTGTGTGTGTGTGTTTACTAAGCTTTCCATTTTTTGAGTTGCTACTTTAGGTTATAGTGGTGAAGATAGAAGATAAGAATGTCAATATATGTAAAGATCTGATTGATATAGTTAGGCATTGTAAATGTTATCTATGGATTCTTTGACTCCTAAAAGATCTCATTGCAATGATTTTTTATTCCAACTATATCTCTCAATCTATCCAAAGTATCTTATGTTTTCAAATTAGTTAGGTTGTTTCTTAGAATTGTGGGATAAGACAATTGTTGATATAGAATAAATAGATAGATCCATGCTTGGATCTATAACTTTTTTCAACTACATACAAAAATATTGTAATTTTGATACAAGATATAGGAGCAGTTTATCTTCTCAATTTGTGTTGAAGAATCTCTTGAGCTAAGTTAATTTAGACCTAGATCTGAGGGAACAAGGGCCCACTCCTAAGGAAACTTGAAATCTATTTGGTATTTATAAATTAGTGTTATATATATTTACATTACAAATTTTTTAAAGTATATGTTTGAATAATTTATATTGAAATCCTATAGAGAAGTTTGAATAGTTAATCTATATTTCTAGCATAAGCATTTATTTTATTCTTTTAGATTCAACAAGTATATATTTATGATTGTCTTTAATCTATAAATTAGATTTGATATCCTTTTAATTATATAAGAGTGATTTTTTTTTTGACAATTGTGAGAAACATTTTCAAAAAAATTAATTTAGATTAGATCAAGTGGTTTATGTTTCTTCAAAGAGTGTTTTCTTTCAAACTATATCTTAAGAGTTAAAATTAGATATAGATTAGCATAATATTCAAAACCCCCAAAATAAACACTATTAAGCTAAAATTTCAAATTACCTTACTACAAACAACTTTAGACACTACCTTGGTAAGAATAGACACCAACTTATGTTGGTTTAATGAAGGGGTAATAATGACACCCATCATTTTTGGTGCCATTATCGAGGACCATTCAGGTGTTAGTAAGGTAAAATTTAGGTTAATAGTCCATAAAATACAAAAATACAAAATAAAATAAAAACAATCTTTTGTCAACATCAATTATATGAGTAGGTTGAGGGATCCATAGGGTAGGTTTGTCTCAAAGCATTCTGATCCTTTACAAGAAAGAATCAAGGCTACTTAAAAAAAATAGATAGTTTAAAAAAATAAATAGGTTAATATTTTATAAATATTTTTAAAAGACTAGGAGAATCCTATTTTGAACAAGCTAAAATCATAAATATTGAACAACCAAAATACCCTCCACTCATTAGAAATTTATTTGACCTGGGTGAAAATGTAGGCCAAGTAGATAACCTTCAAAATAATGTTCCTAAGATGACCTTATTTTATCCTGTTGTATTTGAAGATGATGAATGAATAATGAAAAACATTTCTCTAGCCTACCTGCCAAATTTTAGAGGTCTATCTACTGAAGACCCAAACTAATTTCTTTTTGAGTTTAAGGTTCTTTATAAGACCTATGATTACACCTCAGATAGCCAAAAAATGAAACTTTTCCTTTCTACTTTAAAATAAGGGGAAATGAGGTGGTTCATGGAGCTAGGAGGAAACTCTATTCACACTTGGAGGGAATTGGAAACAACATTTTTGGATAACTATCAAGATTATTTTAGGGTCAAAAATAGGAAATAAGATTTTTTCTAAATTAGACAAAATGAAGATGAAAATATGGAGGATTGTTTGGATAGGTTTGCCTTTGCTCTTAATAGATATGATTATGAGTTACCTATAGAAGTGATTAAAATAGTTTTTCTAAAAGGATTGGATGAGTCCTATAGAGATGCTTTAAAACTTATGGGGAAAGGGTATATCACTAAATTAGATTTTCAAAGAAATTCAATGGTTATGTACCAACTACTCTAGAATAAAATCTAGTAGTAGAAAAGGTAAATTATGAAAATATAGTGATGTAAGTTAATTAATGGAAGAATTATAAAACTTCAAAATAGACATATTGGTCTAGTTGAATTCAACATTGGATGGATTACAAGCTAAGGCCAAATCCAATGATGAATAATTGGAGATCTATTATCCAAAATGTAAATTGAAACATGCACTTAGAGACTATCCTTTAGATAAAAATAAAAATTTTGGAATTTGTGATGCTAAGGACCATGACACAAAGAACTAGTGTCACCTCCCTAATCTTAATAATTAGTTCAAACAAAAATACACAAGCCATATAGGAAATCAATTATGTTTAGAGACAAGGAAATACTTTTCAATAAAATCAACAGTTTGGATCAAGAATTATTTATCAACAATGGAATGAACCTCTAAAAATATGGGTTACACCACCATGGGGTACCTAGGAATGGATTCCACAATAGTAGATGATGACCCAACCTTTTCAATAAACATGGATGCCACAAGGTCATTGACAACCTTGGAAAAATCAACATTGGAATTTTGGTCAAAATTATAATCAACAACATCAAAGAAGGTATCCAAAAAAATAAAAGCCATAATAACAAGCACTAATGGATATTTGAGGAAATCAAACCACTCCCATAGAACAAGTAAACTGGCCTCAGCTACCTACTCAGCCAGTAGAAAATCCAAAAAATAGATGGGTTTTTGTAAATGAATAGGGTGAAACAATAGGAGAAGGATCTATTTAAAGTGCAACATTCATCTGAGGTTAGGAAGAATAGTTTAGGAACCCTAGATTATCATAATATAATTACCACAAGAAAAAAACAAGTCCACAAGGTTAACTAGATAAATAAAAAGAATCTCAAGAGGAAACTAAAAAAATAGAGGAAGTAATTATAACACCTCCTTTTGTGTCTTTTCTATAAAGATTAAAGGAAGTTGAAAATAATAAGGTATCTAAATTTATTCAAGAACTTATAAAACTAAACATAGAAATTCTATTGTTATAGGCCATTAGAGATATTCCAAAAGTAAATAAGATGATCAAAATCCTATATATCAAGACACCTGGTAGAAAAAGATAGTATCTTAAGACCATACAAGTTGATGGGAAGCTTGTAGATTTATTACTAGGAAAGTTTCTCTTACCTAAATATGGAGATCCAAGAAGTCCTATCATTTCTATAGAAATTGGATAGTAAGAGATACCAAATGTATTGGTAGATTTAGGGGTTACCTGGAATGTGATGACAACAAACACCATGTAAAATCTCTCTCTAAAGGACATGCAACCAACCACTACAATCCTACAAATGGCATATCAATCAACCACTAAACTAGAAGGTGTCATTTGACATAATGTTAACCATAAATCATGGGAATATCTTGCTAATTTTATTATTCTCCAACCTAAGAACAAATAGATTGGATACCCAATGATTCTAGGAAGACCTTGGATAGCAACTATATTAGTATTGATTGATTATAGATTAGAATATATGACCATTTAAAATGGTCTTAAATCAAAATAAATCTCTTTATATTTAGCTACTCAACTATCAATCAATATTGTCAAACAATTATGGGTTTATCAACCTTATGAGAAACATGATAGTATCTCTTATTTAGCCATGGTTATAATCACTAAACATATAGAGGAAGTAGATGATGAGTTATTAAGAAGTATTGGAAAGGCTATAGATCCTAATAATCCAACTATAGATCTTGACAGTCTAGCTATGGATTACAATAGACTAGTTATAAATTGTAAAGGAACTACTACAGATTGAATAAAAGACCTTTTAAAGATAGAATTTATTATTCCTATAATCATTCATCTTCTTACACATTTTTAAATACATCATATGATCATAAATACATTCAAAATAGTGTGATGTAATGGGCATATGAAGGACAAGACTCATTTTTTACAACATTCTGTTGTCCTTTAGTTAAAATCATTACCACAAGAGAAAAATTTGTTAAAGATGCTATTAAATTTCATGTAATACTTCCACATCCCTATATTCTCAACTCATTTATGATTTAATTCAAATACATAGACTTCTCCCATCTAGGAACTAAATAAATAATAGTAGCACCAGGGAAGACACTCAATATAAACATTTGGTTAACAAATAACCAAGAAATGAAAGTTTTTTATCTACTTAAGGATCACACTCAAGATTTTTCATGGGAATATCAAGATATGAGAGGAATTAATCCAAGAATTTTCACACACAACATTTACACATAGAGCATTAAACCAGTAAGGCAACCAAAAGAAGGATTAATCTTGCTTTGAAAGACATTGTCAAAAGTGAAATTGAAAAGCTATTAGAAGTAGGATTTATCTATCCCATTTTTGATAGTCAATGGGTCTCTCCCATATTCATTTTCCCTAAGAAATATTGTAAATAGAGAGTATGCATGTACTATAGAGAGATAAACAAAGCAACAATGAGAGACTACTTCCCTCTAACTTTCATTGATCAAGTACTTGATAATCTGGTTAGGAAAAGATACTTTTTTTTTCTAGATGGTTTTAGTGAATACAACCAAATACAAGTGATACCTAAGGATCAAAACAAAAAAAACTTCACTTGCCTATGGGGAACATTTTCTTACATATTCTTTCCCTTTGGTGTATGTAATGCACCTACCACTTTCTAATGAGCCATCTTAGCCAAATTTTTAGACCTGACCAATGACTGTGTAGAAGTTTATATGGATGATTTTACTATTCATGGAAAATATTTTAATGAAGGTTGGAGTGATCTTGAAAATGTATTAAAAATATGTGAGGACCACCATTTATCTCTTAGTCATGAGAAACTTTTGATTATGGTATAATAAGGCATAGTTTTAGGACATCATATTTCTACAAAAAGAATATAAGTTGATCTGAAGAAAATTGAAGTCATTTCAAAATTGCCTATTCCTCAAAATCAAATTGACATTAAAAGTTTTATAAGAGATGCAAGGTATTACAAAAGATTCATAGAATATTTTAGCAAGATTACTACTCCAATGTTTGTTTTTCTTACAAAAGAAAGTGAATTTGTCCAGAATTTAGCCTATCAATAGGTTTTCAAGACAATCAAAGAAAAGCTCAGTAATATAATAGTCTTGAGAGGGCCTAACCGGTCATATCCCTTCCACATATATATTGATGCATCAAATCATGTTATGGGATCTATTTTGGGATAGAAATATGAAAATAGACATATGTATGCCATATATTACATAAACAAGAACTTAACTGCAACTAAAAGAAATTATACAACCACTAAAAATAATTCCTTGTAATTTATGCCATAAAAAATTTAGACATTATATTATTGGTTATAAAATATTTGTATATATGAATCATGCTACTATCTAGTATTTGATGAATAAACTAGTAGTAAGAAGAAGAATTATTAGATGGCTATTGTTACTACAAGAATTTGATATAACAAATATTGATATTCTAGGAAAGTTCAATGTAGTTGTTGATTTTCTTTCTAGACTACATAATGAAGATGAAGAAAAATATGTAGAAGACAACTTTCTAGATGAACAATTATTTGTTGTTTCAGCACAAACCCCTTGGTTTTCTGGCATAGCAAATCTTTTAGATATAGGGAAGTTTTCTTTTCAATGTACTAAAAAAGAAAAAGAAATGTTTATTTATAATAAGTTCTTATAAATGGATTAATGGTATACTATTTAAAATTGGACCTAATAATGTTTTCCACAAGTGTGTAAAGGAAAATGAGATGTATGATATCATTCATGCATGTCATGATGAACCTAGTGGTGGACATTACTTAGTAAAAGGAATAGGTCATAAAACCCTTAGAGATGGATATTTCTGGCCAACTCTTCACAAATAGGTAAAGACTTATGTTTGTCCATGGGATGCATGTCAAAGAATGGGGAATCCTACGTTGTCCTTTGAGATGCCTCTTCACCCACAAGTTATCCTAGAGCCTTTTTAGAAGTGGGATATAGAAATTTTTAGTCCCATAAATCCACCTTCACAAGGTAAGGAATACTTTTTAGTTTTTAAAGACTATGTAACCAAATGGGCTAAGGTTCAAAATCTTTCTTCTATAAGAGAAGAAGTAGTAGTAGACTTCTTCTATTTCAAGATCATGCAGTGTTTTAGAACACCAAGAGAGAGAGTATTAGATCAATGACCACAATTCATGTCCAATATGATTCAAGCATTCATATATATCTACCAAGTCAACCTTTAGAAATCTTCACCATACCATCCTTAAGCAAATGGATAAGTAGAAGTCACTAATATAGAGTTAGAGAACAGTCTTACGAAGATAGTTAGTAGCAGTCAGAAGAATTGGGAAGCCAAACTCCTAGAAGCTATTTAGGCATACAAAACTACATGGAAAACCACCACTCATTTCTCACCATATGAGTTGGTCTATGGTAAGAAACCCCTTCTTTCCATTGAATTTGAAATGCAAACTTTGAGGATTACATTAGAATTAAGAATTGATTTGGATGAAGCACAACAAGAAAGGATGTTACAATTGAATGAATTGGATGAGATGAGGACAAAATCCTTACAATAGATATAAATGACACAATACTAGAGAAAATAATGGCATGACTTGCATATCAAAGAAATATAATTCAAAGAAGGATATTGGGCACTCTTATATGATTCTAAATATCAACATTTCAAAGATAAGATTTAAACTAGATGATTAGGACCATTTTAAATAGTTTTTTTTTTATAATGGATTTTTATAGTTTTTACCTATTGATGGTAATCAAAAAACACTTATTGTAAATAAAAATCATCTAAAACTATGCCAGAAGCTTAATATGGAGGAATTTATTTAAATAGTACAGAATGAGTTTGATACCATGGAATAACTCAAGTCTTCCATGATAATTGATATTTTAAAGATAAAATTAGCTTTAATAAAGGAAGGGAATCTTTCTCTTCCCTAAAAATGTCAAAAAAAAAATTTAAACAATGAAAATATTTTGGGACATTGTTGATAGTCATGATAAAAAAAAACTAGCTTGCTAACTATTCATGCACTGAATAAAGAGCCTTGACTAAAAAACCAAAAATGGCTAGTCAAGGGGAAAATACTAAAAATGTGGGGGGGAGGGGGGAAATCAATTCAAAAAAATTAGTTGGTTCCAAACCAATAAATTTAATATTCTTATTTTTTGTACTATCACTAACTCATGTAATTTGTTTTATGTAAAACATATCAAGAAGACTAGTAAATATAATATTGAGATTTATATGATAAGGTGTCTCTTTTTATACTAAGTGTTAGTTTTAAATACTTAGGGTTTCATTCATATATTCAAATCATTAATATAAGATTCTAATATGGTGTCATAAGGGGTCAAATTTATAAGACAACAAAATCCATTTTGAAAAGGTCATATTTTTTATGTCAATATAAAAGCTATGGATAGTACCTCTTCTAGCTATAAAAATATTCATAGTGACACATTATTGTTACAATTATGTGTCATTAATAAAAATTACTAAAGATATAGTTAAAAATGGATTGATGGTGGCATCATTTAAACACAAAATAAGCAAAAAGTACATCATTACTTTTGATTGATGTTATCATCATTATTTGGTATGCTTTGAGTAATATCCGTAGCCTAACCCTCAAAGATATCATTATTGTTCAAATCATTTTACAAACACAATTTTAATCTCTTTTTGGAAGCAAGGGGAAGAAATGACTTTGTTAAATTATTTTGAGAAGTGAAAAATTCAAAATGGGTTTAAAGAAAAAAATCAAAACCTACAGATGAAAGTGAACTATTAAAGAATGAATAAATAAAAGAAATATTGATTATCATAAGATGGCTTGGATTTTTCCTCAATTTATAGGGTTTTGATGAATCATTAGTGATAGAGTTCATTATTCACCTAAAGTTTGATTTATCCACAATCAAGGAGTTTAGATACCCTTCTCCACAAAAATCCTTAGTGAATTGTTAGGATCCTAGTGAAAGAGCTTGAATAGAAGGAAGGTCCTCATTTCATGATCTTGTATAAATTTTTAGAAATGAAGGAAAACCCATGCAAATTTTTATATAGGATGTCAAAGGCATAATAAAATGGGTAAGTAGAGAATCTCTACCAAAACCTTAGAAATTAGTTTCTTTCTAGCTTATTAAATATTTAAGATGTGAGGGACAATGCAGTGTGTTAATTTGTATGGTGTTAAGAATGTTGATTCATTTAAGATATGGTGCTCATCAACCTCAACACCAAATAAATTTTCCCTCATTCCTTCTAGGATCCATTAAAATTTTAGCTATAAGGTATGCCAAAAACCCTACTACTATACTTCATTATGGGTTGATTTACCTCATTATTCAACACCACTTTTTGCAGTAAGAAAATAGAATAGAGGCTTGGACTACTTTCCTTAAAGGAAAGAGGAAGAAAACCCCTAAATTTTCTAAGCAAATTTTTGCACATATGCATGCATCTAGCTTATAAACCCTACAAAAAATTTCCTCTAAAGAGATAGCCTCTAAATTCATCCATAACACAAGATCCAAAACCAAGACTATTCAAACTCAAACCTTAGATGATCCTTCCATATCGTCTCCTCCTGAACCAACAAGTAATAAATTAAGGCTCTGATCCTCTACTATAAGACAGCAACATGTTTCCCAAGATGCTCAAGTTTATGAACCCATTCAAATTATTGAACAATAATCTTCTATAGATCCTGCTCTCAGGTCAAAACTTCAAAAACCCTACCTATAAAGGATCATCCCCCTCTTAAAAGAAGAAGAAGATTTATCCTAGTAGTAGATAGTGATGAAACCATTGCTACTGAGACACTGGATAGCTTGAGGCAAAATCCCATAGAAACCACTACTAGTGAATATCACAATAAAAAAGAAGAGGAAACATTTATTCCACATGAATATTTGGATGATGACTTTATTGAGACTATTCTTGATGAAAGTCACATCCCTCCTATATAGTAGATAAAGGATAAAGGAAAAAACCACATGATTTAAGAAGAGGAATAACCTTCAAGGGAAATGGATGATATATAAATCCATCATGTTATAGCCTTGTCCCAATTAGAAGCTAAAGTTAAACAAAATGTAGAGGATATAGTTGAACTTATTGCCACAACATAAAATAAGAATTTTGTGATTTTACATTTGATAAAACAAATTGAAAATTTATAAATGCAATATTTGAAGAAAGAGAATGAGGCAAAAAATGAGATTATTGATGTTTGGGATCACACTAGCTCAGTTGAAGAAGAAAACATTTCTCTAAGAAGGAATCTATTTAAGGTTGAAATGGAAAATGGCAAGCTAAAAAATTAAATAATTTCTAGCTCTTCTCATACTCCTCTAAGAGTCATGGTAGAGCAAAACTTTCAAACTACTTTAATTGTTTCAAAATTTAAATACTAATGAGATCAAGTTTTCTCACAACCAGAAAAAATAAAGATATAAAATCATCTACTTAAGAAGGAAAATCATCTTCTTAAAGAAGAGAAATAAAAAATGTAAGAAAAACTGACTCAAGCCAAATAGAAGGAATAACAAATCAATCAAACCCTCTAGTTTACCTATCAGTTAGGTTAAAAATTAATATATTATAGAGTTCCCTCTTCTGCATATAACCTATTTTTACATGAACAATTCCTCAAATGGTATTTGCTACAAATATCTTCTGATTTACCATATGAGATTAACACTAGTGATGATTTCATGGGAGCATTCATAAATAGTACTCTTGATAGATAAGACCACTTTGTGAATTTTACTTGTGTGACTTTGTTTTAGGAAATACAAATAATTTCCTAGTAAATCTATTTTTGGGAGAACTTCATATGAAATCCCTATTATCTATATATATGAATAAAATTACTTGGTAGGATAGATACAATGATCACACTAATCTTACACAAAATTTTGGTTTATATATTAGGCCACAATTTGGTATTACACAACATATACTACATCACTTTCATAGCTAATACTAGAAACCAAGAATCCATAATCATTATCTATCCACATTACAGGATAGCCTTCTCAATTTTGAGTTGTTTATGCAACATAATTTTGATGATGTAGTGGTAACTTGTAGATAATGTTCACATATGCTACTAGTTCCATTAAGATGAAGAGAAGTGTTGTCACGCACTACTATTCAATGATCTCTAAGAAGAGCTAAAGAGGTTATGTGGGTAATTTCAAAATTCTTATAGAGGGATGGAAAAAACCCATGGATTGGAATGAGGTTTAGACCTCCCTTGCTACTTTATCCAATGTCTCCTTGGCAAAATATAGGACCAAAATCTCAAGAACAATTTGATATTTGGGTTCATTTTGTATAGAGGGATATGGGTTTCACACCCCATAATCATAGGATACTTCAAAAAGACATATATTCTATTTATGATTTGAGTATGAAGATGCAATAGATAATTCACAACTATGGAGATTAAGAATATAGTTTGCAAAGGGACTTGAAAAAGTAAGGATTGGGGGAGATGATGAGTCTATAAAATGACTCATTATTACCATAATTTGTGGCCTTAAATATGTCAAATGATTTAGAATTGTATGTAATCTTGATGTTTAGAACTTGCATAAAGTAGGAAATAGATGATTTTGCCTATATAAACTCATGTAAAGTCTAAATCTATCTTCTTTGTACTTTGTTCTAACATTTGCATGTTTTAAGCTCCATATTTTGACTTGTACAGGTAAATATTAGTATTAATGAGAATTTTGACAAGATTGTGAAGATGAGTAGAACCAAAGACCTAGCTCTAGATTATGTAGTTACTCTAGATTTTGATAGGCGAGCTATGGATTTCAACAACAAGCTTTGGATTTTGACAAGCAAGCTATAGATTTTAACCGCAAGCTAGGGATTGATCTAGATTACTCAAAAATTGATCATAACACACTCCAAAAGTTCAAATATATTATCCAACATCTTTATAGAAATATAAAGTACTCTTTCCTAGATTTCCATTTTTGGGTGTGTATATATATAGATGTCTTTTTCTACTAAGCCTTCCATTTTGGGAGTTGCCATTCTAGGTTACAATGGTGAAGATAGAAGATAAGAATGCCAATATATATAAATTTTTGATTGATATACTTAGGCATTGTAAATTTTATCTATGGATTATTTGACTTCTAAAAAGTCTCATTGCAATGATTTTTTATTCCAACTATATCTCTCAATTTGTCCAAACTATCTTCTATTTTCAAATTAGTTAAGTTGTTTCCTAGAATTATGGGATAAGACATTTGTTGATATAGAATAAATAGATAGATCCATGCCTAGATATATAACATTTTTTGACTACATATAGTAATATTGTAATTTTGATATAAAATATAGTAGTAGTTTCTCTTCTCAATTTATGTGTTGAAGAATCTCTTGAGCTGAGTTAATTTAGACCTAGATTTGAGGGAGCAAGGGCCTACCCCTAAGGAAAAATGAAATATATTTAGTATTTATATATTGGTGTTATATCTCTTTACATTATATATGGTTATAAGTATATGTTTGAATAATTTAGATTTAAACCCTACATGTAAGTTTGAATAGTTAATATGTATTTTTAGCATAAGCATTTATTTTATTCTTTTAAATTCAACAAGTATAGATTTATTATTGTCTTTAATTAGTAAATTATATTTGATATCCTTATAATTTTGTAGGAGTGATTTTGTTTTACAGTTGTGAGAAGAATTTTCATATTTTACAAATTATATTAGATCAAATGGTTTATGTTTCTACAAAGAGTGTTTTCTTTCAAATTATAGTTTAAGAGTTAAAATTAGATATAGATTATCATAATATTTAAAACCCCCAAAATAAACATTATTAAGCTGAAATTTCAAATTACCTTACTCCAAACATCTTTAGACACCACCTTGGTAAGAATAGACACCAATTTATGTTGGTTAAATGAAGGGGTAATAAAAACACCCATAATGTATATAATAGAGTTTTCTTATTTTCAAAATTGTGTAATGTGTTGAAGTTGTCTGTGCACTTTATTATAAAATGTTTTCCATCCAAATCCATCTAGCTTATGAGTTTAAATTCACTATGTTGGCTATACATAAGTTTACCTCTAAAATTTATATAAACTAGTTATTGTTTAAAATGAAAACTACTATTATTTGTCTTAAGTTATTTTATCTATCATTTGGGAGGTATCTAATGTGACTCAGTATCTTTTTATCTATCATCATTCCTTCATGGCATATCGCTTTGTTATGTCACTAATTTAGGAATGATGAAATATCTCAAATGACTTATCATTAATTATTTTGAATAACCATTGATAGTCCTTTCTTTGTACCTATTTTATTGGCACCTTATTCCTAGACTTAATTGATGACCACCATATTCTTATTGTTAGCTATCTTTTATTTAGACTAACTTTCTATATCAATCTCACTCTATTATTTTGAATGACTAAACTTCATTTCGATGTGATAGCATGAAAATATAACACTCTACAAACACATTAATCCTAAAAAATATAAAACAAAAAAACATTAAATAAAAATCCTAACTACATGGTGCTACTCAACACACTTTCTTAGTGACATCAATGCATGATAGAGATTAATGATGGTAAGGCTTAAGCATATAACCATTTATACACCATAGTATAATGGTTACTTAAAGATATTTTAAAACAATTTTACTATATTTTTTAATATCATGATTGATATTGAGTCCCTTATATATAATACATATCTTTCCTTGAAATGTTTTAAATCTAATTTTTATAGAGTAATATCACTTGTTATGGATAAAATTAATTAGATCACAAGTTGTGATCATGCCATTCTTTTTTATTCAACTTTTTGATCTCCTATGTATATTGTGATCTTTACCTATTTTCTTCCATCTTGACCAAATCTCAAAATATGTATTTTAATGAATTCTAATCACAGATCTCATAATCATTTCAATGTGTAGATAGGAATAATGTATTATATAGGCATAAATTTATCAATACCATAAACAAACAAAAATGGAGTGAAGCCTATAACACATTTATAATTTTTCTTGTATGGCAAAATAGTTGTATGGATGTGATCCTCCTAGTCTTCCCTTTGAACATTACATATCTTCTCCAAAATTTTACGTAATAAATTTTTTGAAGCCTCAGTTTGCCCATTTATTTACAGATGACAAGTTGTGATTCTATGGTGAGATATTATAAATTCATTATTCAGAGTCTTGATTATATTGTTGAGGACATGAGTACATATATTTTTAACCAATTTAATCAAACATTTGAACCTTGTTATGATATTATCGTAAATAAATTTAGTGACATATTTTATAATGCATCTTGGTGTTATAGTTACTTCCACCCATTTCATGAAATAGTTAGTCACAGTAATGATATATCTCACATGATTTAGTTTTTTCGTAGGATTTATGAGCCCAAAAAAATCAATGTCCCATTTTAAAAAAGGTTGATCTGCTAGCATTGTAACTAAAGGCATCTCATCTCGATGATTTTGTTTTCCCATTATTTATAAAATATCATAGTTTTTTTTATCAAACTATGAACATCCTAAAATAAATTAGGCCACCAAATACCACTCTAAAATATCTTCCTTACGATGTGTTCTCTTGAAAAAATGGTCTTCTATAACTCCTTGATGTGCTTATTGATCAAGTTGTGGTCACTCATGTTCTAAGTCTAGTCTATGTAACACATCATCCTTCTCAATCTTATATAGGAATACATTTATGAGGATATAATAAATGGATCATGTAACCATTTGCTTCTTATCCCTTTTGTATTGGATAGATTATCCATTATTCTTTCATATGATCTATCTCAACTTACAATTTCATCTTCATGTTGGGATTCAATCTATATGGGTGATTTTTATTAGGTTTAGTGCACTCTTTCAATTCAATGTGCATCTCCCCCAAATATGGATTTATACCTTTAAATTCTATGAACTTAGTCAAAAAGACATCCTAAAAATCCCTTAAGAGCTTCAATGCCTCCGATGTCTCATTTTGTGCCCATTAGTCTCCCAAATTTTTAAGTTTGGGAAATGAATTTGTTCTAGTATTTTCTTCAATCTTCTACAATAGTACTTTATATACTTTGTTAGACCCATTGGGTAGTGCATCTCAAATATTTCATTCTCCTTCTCATTATAGAATGTTTACATTACATAATCTTTCTTCTTCATCTTGTTTTATGTTTTGGACATTTTTTGGATCTACTTCTCACTCTAGCTCAAATAAGTATTCTAAATACATATCACCATCACTCTCACTAGATTTTTTCAGATCATATGTAATTCTATTACATGGTTTAAGAAGATATTGATCCTATTTATTATCCTTTTAATTATGAATAATTATATTCAAATTGTGAGTTACTTACTACTGAAATGATGCATATTTCATATTTCTTAAGTCTTCTAATCTACTGTAACATAAAAAGGTTTTCAATTTTTTCAATTTATTATACACTAATAGATTGTCATCTTCAAAAAAAAATTAATAAAATCTTTCTGTACATTTTCCCACTATTTAGTATTTATTCTATGCTCTTAATGCATATACCACATAGCTAGAAGTGTTTCTAGCATATGGCTAAAATATGAACCTAGTATATTAACTAAACACCTTACATAGACCATATATTTACACATATATGAATATGTAGTTTTGGACATTATTCTTATTGAAATAAATACTATTATGTTCTAACACTGAGAGGTAACTAAAATCATGCTCATATAAATTTGTATGTTTTGTCCCATTGTAATTATTTTTGTATATGTACTACCCTCCATGTTGCATCATATCCCTTCAAAACATAGTTGAGTGCACTTAATCTATGATCTATATCTAGTACATCATGATTCAACCTAAAGATAAATAAATTTATATAATTTGTCAAAAAATATAATGGTAATTGTCATTTTGGGGTGAATACCATGTGAATAGGTTGTACCTCATGATATCCTCTATCCCAATTCAACATATGTGTGTATGAGCTTCCACTTATTGAAGATGTTATTTCCCAATGTAAGAAACCTTATAGAGTAGACTATGTATAATCCATTAATATTTCACCTATATTATATAATAAAACTAATTCTAATTTATTTGAATATTGCATAGACATAGAGGTAGATCGTTCAATTTGAAATTGAAGAGGTGGAGACTTTGTTAGAACTAGATAGTAGACCAACTAATTTATTATTTGTGTTTATATGTTTTTATCAAGTTGTTTAAAAAAATAACATTTCATATCTTGTAAATCATTTTTATTTGTATCTATCCTGACTTTAAACCAACTAATATCACCATAGGGATAAGGTGGCTTTGGCTCTTTTAGAATAACATAGGGATTCTACTATGATTTATACAACTATCGTGTCCCCTTGATGTTCTTATAATTTATTGTGTATTGTATTGACATTTATTTGGCCATAATAATCCCATTTATTACCAATCAAGGTAATATAATGGGTCTCATTTTTTTCTCATGTCAATGGCCTAAAAATCTCCTCACATACTCAACTTAGCATCTCTAATATCTACATGTTAAAAGAGGTCAATTGGATCTACCTCCCATAGTCTACAATACTAAGAGCTATAGGACTATAACTCAATATTTGCCTACCAATAGCCTCCCAAGTATATTTAGTAATCATGTTGACAGTAATTCCAAAATCAAATACTAAATTAGGAATTTCATATCCTTCAAGGACAATGTTCATTCATTAATCAACATCCAAATATTTCTTAGTTTTGACATACTATTCCACCTTGTCAATATGTTATTTTCCTCTCTATATGCACTCTAGAATATTATGTAAGATATATGTAATGTTATGTGAGATATCTTAATTGCACAAAGTGTTTATAAATTTGAACAAATATATCAAGGCAATCACAACACCTTCATATCTCATAATCTACATAATTTTCCCATACATTTGTGTGACAATGGATGTGGTATCTCCTTATGACACACTTTGATGTTTTATATCCTAAATGACCTATGAATATTTATACATATATCTCTTCTTTGTAGTAGGATCAATATATTTATCCCACTACACTTTCCTGATTCTATGATCTTATGACATTTCTAGTCGAGGTAACCCTTGCTCTCTGCATTATTGTCTCATAATTCTTGTATGAATTCATTTACCTTAGGTTGTGCATTTATCATATTCAAATTATGCACATTATTTTATTTATGCTACTTCTCTAACACTAGGAAATATTTTACATGTAATGTTTTCATTCAACTCTACAATAAATTCTTTATGTCAATTTTCACCTCAAATTTAGAGTCAGCTATTAGATTAAATCCATAATCTCCAATTTATTCAACTCGTAGGATAACTACTCAAGCATCAACCTTAGTCAAGAATTAAGACTATGTAATGGAAAATATAATTCTGGATCATAGCCCTTACACAAACTAGGTAAATTTATTATTTTCCTCCATGATAAAATCAATATTTGTCATCACATTTAAAAATATGTGATCATAGTTTGATATAGATTCTTCAATCCACTATCAAATTTCCTTCAGACCTTGAAAATTTTAACTTGAGCACTTCTTCATTTAAAATTTTGTAATTAATTACACTTTAAATTTTTGAAGATATAGGGCATTAAAATCCATTTTATAAATGAAATCCAAATCTTTACTTGATAAATCTATTATGAGCTTGTACTTCTTTACATCATTAGAGATTATTCCCTTAGTCTTCCATTTCATGTCATAGGTTAAAAATATTATTTAGGGTCTGTAGACCCATTATATTATGTCAAAATAATAAACATGCCTAGATTTAGTGCCATATTTTGTGTACTTAAAATTATTACTCCTATCCTCTACACATTAATAATTATGACTATAGGTTATTTCACCCTAGTAACTATGACTACAAGCTTCTACACACTAGTTTAAATAGGTGTCTTAAAACTAGTCTTTAATGTGAATCCAATTTCTTCTATCCTCTTATTATTTATTGATTTCTTAGTCTCTACACTAATTTTAACAAATTTATCCATAAATTATGCAACCTGGCTTCTACCTATCCCTTCCTTTGCATTTTGTGTTTTAACCAATGACTAATTGGGCTAGTGGATACATACTCAAGAAATGAATGATTTATGTCCTCAACTTCTTCTATATATGATCTTGAACTTGTAATAATTTTATTCTTTTACATAGTATCCTCTTGGGAATATTCTTTCCTTGGTCAAAATAATATATTTCCTCTTAACTATGATCTATTCCTATCCTTTAGCTAATATACTATTATCCTATTTTCTTCTTCCATTTAAAACTAATCCATATCCTCAGTATCGTCATTTCCTTCTTCCTTTTTGATCCCTTCTCTCTCCTTCTTTGCATACTTTCTACCTTCTCTAATTTTAGAACCTTGTGTAGCTTCTCTCTGGGATCATCCTCTATTTAACATCCTATAATTTATTATTTATCCTATTTATAGTTAAATATATATTCTTTAATTTGTTCTATCTTCTTTGTTGTTGTAGTTCTCTTTCCAATACCAAAATTTTCTTCTCACTCTAGCTATTTTCATCTCCATGTTTTATGTTCATATTTAGGTTCCTCTACTCACCATTAAATCATTCACTCCTACATCAGACACATCCCCATAAATCCCTAAATGATTACTCTATGTTGTTAGGATTATGCACCATGGCCTTGTCCATAACCAACATCTTAATTAGAGTGGGTAGTCATTGAAGGAACTTTTTACAAATTAATCTAATAAAATAGTCATGCATAACATCAAAATCTAAATATTCTTTTAAATAAAATTTGTTGATATATCCATAAATGGTATTCTTGGTCTAATATTATACTACAAGGGTCCAATACCCATCTATATTTCTTAGGCTTTCTAGCTTTTTTTCTACCAAGCTATGAATTCTATCCTTCTTAGCTGAAAACAACATTACTCTAATCCAGATAACCACACAATTAATAGATAATTTAATTCATACCAAAATATTTCATAATTTTTTTATAAATTTTCTATTGAAAAAATTATTTTGTCTTCTTATCTATACTTTTTTGCTTCCTCTTCTACAAAAATGTGGATTCTTTCATAGAGTCATATTTATATATCTCTACTCTCTAGTAACCATTTCAACATGTTTCAACAAAAAAATCCATGCTCACCATACCATTGTTATAAGAGGTTCTCTAAAAACCATTCAAAACATGATAATATAGGTATCATTTTTACATGAAGTAACAAAATTAAATAATAGATGTCACTTCAGATTAAATATATTCATTAACAAGAAAAATATATAGTTTGTGCAAAGAAAAACAAACTTATTAAAATCTAAATAGTTGATATAAACTCATATGATTAATAGATTTAAGCAAAACATAGTATTCACTATGCACATAACAATGGTAAAATATACATGTAGGAAAACCATTTCAAAATGATATGTATTAATATTTATCACATCAAAACCATATCCAAATATAATTAAGTGTTATATATAGAGTTTTATAAAGTTTTGTCTCTTCATATTACAACCTTCCTTATGCCAAAAAGGAATGAATCTTTGAATTTTAAAGTATATTATTATGCTTATAAATGTATAATACATAAAAAAAATTATGAAAAATACAAAATCGTGAAAGTCACACATGTGTCCATCAAATATACTCTGTAATTTTGGTAGCCATGTTCTACACCCAATAACTCTCATTGAAAATAATTTATCTACACTTAGTGTAAAGTCTTTGTTAAATCACACTCATTAGAGTATACATTATGTTTGAATAGATTTTATAATTTTTTTGGAAAATGGGTTAAAAGTATAACAACTTCCCTTATTTTAGGCAAGCTAAATGCATTATGTTCTTGTCTCCCAAATCATGAAAATTAATTTTTTTAATAAGATTATATGTTGTGCATGAATTGGATACATTATTTATTTTGGAGGAAAGTAAAGGCGTAGTAAATTTATTATGGATTAACTTACTACTATATTATTTGTTATCCTATTGCAACTATAGTTGTGATTTAAACCACATTATATTTATAGATAAGTTGAGTTAAAGTCATAAATTTAATTGTGAAAGTGTATCTTGTAAACTTTAAATTTTATAAGTGGTGCTTACATAATGATATTTTTGAAAAGTTGATTACATATTTATGAAGGGAATTTATTATTATTATTAAATCTAAGACTTATTACTTAGACACAAATATTTACATTATCATCCATAAAGGATAATTGTAATTTAAGAAAGGTTATAATTTAGGTAAGGCTAGGACTCAATAATGATTATTAATATTTGAATTATAAATTTTTCATATATTCATATATTTTTTTTTCTATAAGTATGGTAATTCTCTTTGGAATAGATATTTTGGCATTTCAAGGTTTTTCTTTATGATAGCTAAACATTTTTATGTCATTCAATAATTTTAATGGATATAAAAGAGATTGTGCCCATACTTGAATTCATCACTACTAATTAAAAAACCTAGATAACCAAAAGTATCTCTATAAGAACCTGTTTTCAAAAATGTTTGAGTAGGATTTTAAATTTTTTCCCTAGATGAACCTAAGTGCACTTCAACGACCATAGTTTAATGACTATTTGGAAAGATAACATGAAAGGTTATTTTGATTGAAGTAAATCTATGAGGTTCAAGTAAACCATAATTCATTCTAATAAGTGTATGGTGTAACCCTATATTTTGTTGTTATTCCATGTATAGTTTATACATAAATCCTTAAGGCAAGTTGAAACCCAAATGTGTACTTGACTTAATTTTTGTTAGAAGAGTAGACCTAGATGTCATCCACAATGACTTCATTTCATATTAAATGTTATCAATGACATGTTATCCTTAAACATGTTAACCAATGTTAAATTTTTAACTATGTACCATGAGGTTAAGTTGAAATTATTAAATAGATCTTTAGTGACCGATTAAAATTTAAAAAAATCTTTTTATATCCTTAATTATTTAAAAAAATTGAAGTTGGAAAATTTGAGGTTATGAAAGTGGAGAAATAGAAGAAATAATAATTTGATTCCTAATTTTTATAAAATAGAATTTATAAATAATTATTAAATGTTTTTTTTATAATTTACATGATTTACACCCCTTGTGGATTGTATATATTGATATGTATTATTGGGGTGCAGGGTATCAACCTAGCTTAGGGATATGGAGTCTAGTGGCCTACCATGATAGGGTTAAAGGGTAGGAAACACCTATATTATTAGTAAAATATATATGGTTTCAATTCCATATGTATTTTTTTGGCCCATAGTTTACAACCAATTATTTCTTGGCCCATAGTTTAAAACCCATTATTTATAATCTTATGTTTCATACCCATTACACTATAATATTGATGAGATATTTTCTAGTTAGTGTGACTAAAATACTTTCACATGAGTTATTGTGAATAATAAATTTGAATTAAATTATTTTATTATACATGATTTAGTTATTCAAGTAAGGAATAAGATTGACTTTTTATATTATTTACCAGAAATGTTTTCCTAAGTGAAAATATCATTTATCATATGTGTATCCCATTTTTTCCTTTTTTCACACCTTAAATTTTATATTAGAATTTATTATATTTCATAAGTTTATAAGTTTATTTATTTTAAATGACCACAAGAGGAGTAATATATTAATTTTTTAAGGATGCTATGAACAAAAAATATATAAAACTTGAAGCATAATCATCATTAAAATCACTCGTATATGTATTATCTACCGTATAGATTATTTATTCAATTATAACCCTATATTGAACCTTTTGGATCAAAATATATTTTTTTGGTTTGTAAATTATAATAATTTCATTGATCTAGATATTTCATGATGGTTTTCCATGATATTATTTTAATAAAGTGTAAAATATTATTGTCGCTACATTGTTCATCTATGTAATCTTGTTTATCATAATCTGCTTTACATGCATTATTAATTTGATATCCATTACATTAATTATCATTTAAAGGTACATCATTCTCATAATTTGTAACATACAATACAATTTTATAATTATAACTTTCCACCCTTTTATTTTTTATTTTATTTTTGAAGAAATATTTAGAATCAACCAAAGGAAAATCGATAGGTTGTTGATGAATCCTAGTGTTCTTCCTATTTAGATTTTTATATTTAAATAATTTTAATAGTGTTTTTGGATTTACCAACATACCCCATTTTCAAACTAAAAATGGGTACCTTATTTTATTATCTAATCTTTTTCTATGGGGTTGTGATGGGTTGTCTACTTGAGCTCTTGTTGATTGACAATTTACTAGATGCTAAGTTACAAATGTCTATATGTGCTCATGTCTAATGCCTTTGAATTTTACTCAAATCAATATAAAATTTCATCTATTAACATTAATTTCTAACTTAAAATTTTATTTTAAGGTTATGAATTCTTATTCCTTGATAAAATGCTCTAGTATTCACCCATTTGAATGTTTGGGCTTAAAAATCAATTTTATGTGAATGATTGGTTTCAATTCCCAATTAAATGACTGCATCTTATATAAAATTTTCTTGGCAAAAATTATTTTTAAAAAATATTTAATTATATGATTTTATTATTTTCTCATAGGTATTCAAAATATTCTTGAGACCCCCCAGATTCTTTCACGTGTCCAAATTTTGTTGATGCATGGATTCAAATCCAAATATTTTTGGAAAAATGACTAAGTCTTTTTAAGCCTTGGGGCCTCTAGAAGACACCACATGGCATCTTCCTAGAATCCTAGGAGCTTGAAGTATTGAAGGTATTAAAAAAGGCTTAGAACCTTATAATATCATAACCTTGAAGGTATTAAGTCATTAACTAGAATCCTGGGAGTTGATTAACATTCGTAAAGGCCCATGGCCCCAAGGCCTTGAGAATATGCCACATGACACTCTCTTAAAAACTTAGGAACTCATAGTGATTAAAAATTTAGTCCAAGAGATCAATGAATTGGTAATATTAACCCAAATCATGAATATCTTAAGAGGCTAAGATAAAGACATGTGGATGTGGAAATTATAGAGTTAAATAACAAATTAAAGCCGGGGGATGTTGATAAATGACCAAGTGAAAAAGTGGGACTTGATGGGCAAAGCCAAAATGTTAGAAATGTGAATGGAAAGAGAATATAATAAATGATCATGTGGTAGTGGTAACATCATAAGATGAAAGGACTAATATTAACATCCCATTTGGCTATCAAAACCTAAGATGGGATTATGCATTCAATTCAATAGAAAAATCAAGTTACAAATTAGTAGAATCATGGTAAATGATGGAATTCAAAGTTTTATAGTTCAAAAATGATCAAAATGTGGTGGATTTAATTAAAATAATTAATAAGACATGAATCATGGGTGTGGCATGTGCATTAGGATCAAGAAAAAAACATAAGACAAAATTATCCTTTAAGAGGCACGAACCTAACTACATATAGCACATCTAAATGCTAATCCTAAAGGAATATAGTGACCCTCTACTAATAGAGTTTAATTTAGTATCTAAGATATCATGGTCGAGATGGAATGTCTATCAAATACTCAATTGCATCTTCTAATCACATTGATGATTGCTTTTAAGTTACCTACTAGTGGAATGAATTTGAAACTTCATGGACTTAGTGGTTTATATAATATCAACTCCTATGTTTTAGTAAGGGTTGGTCCCTTTTAGGATTAGATAAGGCTATACCTATTTGGCTCATTTTATTTTTAGCATTAGAGTAGTGGGCCAATCATTTTTATTTCATGTATCATTTTTTTTTATAGATTATCTTGATGAGTTTAGGTTGTTTGAGGTTGATTATATAATCTAATGTAGTATTGATGAATAAAAAATGATATTTCATGGAAACATATTTATATGAAATATTTTCCATTTGATAGACTTGGTATACACATGTATATGGTGACCATATTTTCCTCTTTTACATTGTTGCTACCTCCCTCAAGCTCTTGCACCATATTTTAGTTGGAGTTGTGCTAGGTCTTGATCGACTAAGGACTAGTTTATTCAAGGATTTATCTACTCAAGAGGAACTCACCAACTCCATTTAGAAAGTTGGATCTCTTATTTTCTCCCTTATCTTATTTATTTTACGTTTCTTTACTCAAGTTTATTAGTTTAGAATCTATCCAATTTACTCTTAATGTTTTATTTTGATTGATCACTCTATTTATTACTACTTGAGCACTATTGAATCCATGAAATAGATATGTTTGTTTGAATTATTTATTTATATCTATGGATAAATCTCTATATGCTTATTTTTTAATAATTGACTCCTAGTTTAGGGTGCATAGACATGTCTGAAATACTCTAGGTTAACCAACAAAGGACCTTTGAATTGGAATGGTCATAAAAACATTTAGTGAAGATCAGTGCACCTATAATAGGTAGAATAAACCTTGGGGAGTACTTAAGAGATGATTTCAAGAGGGGTTATCAAATGCCAAAAACTACTAGAACTTGGTTATTTTTGGCCATGTCAAAATAAACAATAAAAAATGGAAAAATTCAAATGTGAAATATACATAAAATGAAAGAACTCTAGAGTTTGAAACATTTTCATAAAAACTAATCAAGGTTTTAAGAAAATCACAAAGAAGTTAGGCCTATTAGATATAATACAATATAATGGAATAAAAATTAGAAAAAAACAAATCAATTTATTTTTTTAAATTAACAAATATATAAATTTAATATTACATGAAATAAAATGTGGTTTCACCAAAATTTAATACAGATAAATATATTTATATTAAATTTCAACACAAATACCAAATTAATTTTAATTAGGATAAGTAACATGCCCAAAATATTAATCAAACATAATTAATTAATTTTAAATATAAAATAACCATAAAAATAGGGGTTGAGATGATCTATTTTATTTTTTATGATATGGTGCATCTCAATAGAAGATGATAATTGAAATGCATGCTTATAAGTGATAAGAATATAACCTATAAAATTGGTGAAGACTAAGGAAGATTGTCTAGACCTTTAAACTCTTTCACTCAAAATAATCCAAATAGTCTTACCATTATATAAAAATATACAACATGCCCAAAATAAATTTAGGTATATGTTTAATTGATCCTAACATCATAAAGCATCATTTAGTTTCCTAATATTTCACTCTAATGAGTTGCAAAACAAAATTCTTCTTCTTTCTCTAATCAATCACCAATATTTAAAAACATAATGAAACAAAATATGTTTTACGATCCATACTAAACCCAAAAATTAATTGAATTATATTGATATATTTTCAATTTATATAAAAAAAATATGAAAAATAAAAAATCTAAATGATTAAAAAAGATTCAATAACATGAAAACTAGTGTCTTGTGGTATGTGTCTAAACATATACTTGCATGCTTCTATTTTCCATAATTAAAGTTTACTACAAGAAATAGGTATAAAAAAACTAAAATTACAACTAAAATACAAAAAATAGGTCTATATAAAAGTCTAAATAAATAAAATAATTAAAATTGTCATAAATGTAAGCTAAAGCAAAAAAATGAATTGGAAAAGAGGTTAAGAAATGATTGCATCTTATTTCTTCTATAAATTTGAGTATTTATTTTGATTATGTTAACTATATTTTAACTACTCTTGAATTTATATACCTATGCACTTTTATAATATAGATCCATCCTTCTATGGTACTATTATGGATAAATGTGTCCATAATAAACTTAGTTTCTTTGGTTTCTCCCTATGTCACTAAGTTTGTCCTATGTTTATAGGTTCATCTCTTTAGGGTTTCAACGTCAATGTTTTTCTCCTATGTGTTACATCTTCTTATTTCCAATTATAAAAAAAATTTACAAATGTGTAGGGTAAAATATGAAATGTGGTTGAATCTCAATTTGACAATATTTCACACTCCAAGATATAAAAAAATTAATAGTGTTAGTAAAACTCCTTAGCATCATTACAAACTATGTACCCCTCATGTTTAGAATTATAACTCCACACAGTTATTATCATGTGTCAATGGAATAGATAAAGTAATGGTTTTAACTTCCTCTTCCCTATAAGTGATCAATGTAACTATTGAATTATAATTACCCTCATTTGGCTCAAGGTATGTCATTTAATTAAACATAACTTGAATGGAAAATTTTAGATCTAGCCTTAGCCCTTGGTGAAGTAGGATGTTGAATGTTTTCTTCTTTTTATCTAGTTCTATTCATATTCTTACTTACTTTTTAATAGCTTAGAAAGACCTTACATGAATAGGATGATCTAGTAATACTAAAACATGTCATTATAATTTTGAAAATACAAATGGGAAGGGTTAAAGTTCATGATAAAAATAAAAATTATATAGACCCACATAGTTAAAGGAGATAAACCCATATGGGTAAATATTTGTCCAAAATGGGCTCATATAATTATGGGTTTACCCAAGAGATTATATTATTGAGGTAGATATAGATAAAAGACAAAATTTAACCTTTATTTATAAATTTATACATTAAAAACAAACTCTATAATTATTTTAATCTCCTTAGACAAAATATAGACTTATGTGGGGTTGGGGCCATCCTAGAAATGGGTTAAAAAGTATAAGTTTTCTAAATAAGTTTAATTCAGAATAAAATATGGGAATAAAAAAAATATATGTCAAATTTGGGTGTCTACATATTTTCACCACTTTGACATGGGTATGTGAATGAAATTCATGAGTTTACCAATTTATAAATTTCAAAAATTAAAAATATGCACCTTCACTTACCTACCAAATAGTAAAGGGTTTTGACCTTGATCTTATTAAGTTACCATCCACTCTTGGTCAGTTTATTGGATAAATTAATGATAATATATATTTGATTCTCTTATCTGTTTATTTTTTTTTGTAACTTGAAAATTTGAATTTGGCTAATCAAATTTAAATAAACATATGACAAAATACACCAATTTTTTAGCCCAAATTCCATAATTTTTATTCCATTTCTAGACTTTTAATAGGTGTTGAAAACATATCCAAACATGTTCCCATGAGATTCAACAATTCCCAATTCACACATACTATAATTTCTAAAAATTATTTAAACATATCCAAGAGACGTTAATAAGAGTCACCAACAACAATTCTTTTGGAGAATTAATATTTATGGGTCACATACTTGTGTACACATATTGATCCATATTAAATAACTTAAGGTTATTTCATTTATAATGTGAAAATTTTATTTAATAATCATGTTAAATTAAAACTAATATAACCATGTATATGTATAATTAGTTATACATGAAAAAGTATAAATAATTCACTTCACTTTTAAAGGAGTTTGTCCACATTTTGGAAGGAATCAATTAATCAGAAGATAATTAGAAGAGGTGTGAATATTTTTGAGATAGAATAATTGAGAAGAAAAGAGAGGATATTGGATTCTATTTAATTTCTCAATATAATGGATTGTTTTATTCATTGTGGATATTTCACCTCTTAAGAGGGTTTACCACATTATATCTATTTTCTAGCAATATCTTAATGTGTTGTGTTATTATGACATTTATTGAAGCATATCTACTACATTTATACACTTATAAACTATTTAAACAACACATATTCTATTATGGAGTGAATTCCAACACGTTAACAAAGCTATAACAAGGATCAACAAAAAAATTTATTTTTCTATCTTGCATTGTGGAATGCATTGATTGATTTGAAGACAATTTGAAGAGGTGTGAAGATTTTTGAGAGAGAAGTGAGAAGGAGAGGATAATATATTTTGTAAAATTTATCAATATAATGGATTATACTATTCCATGTGGGGTTTTCACCTCTTAAGAGGTTTCCCCACATTATATTTATGTCTGAGGAATATCTTAATGTGTTTTATTCTTAATACATTTATTGATGTATATTTTATACATTTATAACTTTTTCAACTATGTAAATAACACATATGTTAATCTAGAGTGTATTTAAACAAATGCAATAATTAATCATTTAGATACTAAAATTTGGTATTATGTACTTGACAATGACAATCCTGACATGCATTTTCCATGCATGACTTATACACATGAGTATAGTCCTAACCCACAATTATATTATACCTATATGCTAAATTATGATCTTTACCATTCTATTATGTTTTTACACACCTATATGATATTTAATTTTAGTTTCAAACCTAGATACAATCTTTCACATACAAAACTAGATGTTTAATTTATTCATCCTATACACGAGTCATTAACTTAATATAGGGTTAGTATCATCAATATATAATGGCCTATGTTATTTGATAGTGACCTTATCCTAAAAATGACTAATTTATAAAATAAAATATTTCCTAAGGGGTGGCCCATCTACCTTGTGTGTTTGTGGTGTGATAAATTAACCCATTGGAAACACATATATATAAAATTCAAGGGTTCACATAATAGGGGTCTTGTAAATCATTTTTCAAACATATATATGTTACTACACATTGAGAAAATATTCCATATTATTCAAAAATTTCATATTAGTCACTAGGAGAAGTTGACATCCAATTTTTAAGCATACTTAATCAAATTAAAAGAAAACATTGTCAAGTATCAAATCCAAATAATTAGTTTCATTATAATACTAATGAAACACAATTACACATCACATGAGCTTTGGATAATTACATGTGGCTCTATTTCCATACTTGGACTATCATATAAGTAGGCTCTAGTCAAGCATCCATAGGGGTGATTGGGTTCATATCAAGTCATTACACTTTCCTAGTTTTTGTAGGTTTATATCCTTCACATACACACCTACAGTTCCATGTTGAATGAGGATAATTCATGGATTTGATTTCATCATCATTTTAGACACCACACATACATATATTTGAAATAGAATAAAATGTGACTATATGGTCATAGACCATAATTTTCACAAAAGCCACTATTAACCACTACATGTCATTATTGATAGTCATTGATACAAATTTTATGGAACCAACCTTGTGTATAAAAAACATAGTTATATATCTAGATGTATCATAGACCTGCTTCAATTTTTATCCACTATTAGATCATAATCATAATCAAACAGTCAATCATAAAAGATAAGTACTTATCGCTTTATTTTACTTACTACAACTAACACATTCCACTTGTCAAATAATTGCAATTTATTTCAAATTTTTACAAAGAGATACATGTTTCAATTATATATTTAGTATCTTGAATTCACATACTTATTTCTATCTGATAAGGGTTTGTAGAACCAAATTAGGGTAAAACATTTTTGATGAGCCTATACACTGATCAAGCTATGTCAAACACTGTCCCTTAGGGTTTATCCCTTCTAGGGTTTTAACTTTTAGCCTTAGGTTTTATTTTTTAGACCTAATTTATGATTATAATTTCCATATTAATACACATTACCAATGGATATAAATAATGAACATGGTGTTTATTTTTTTAATAAAATTCATGAAGGTAATATTTTCATATTGTTCCACTTGGCTATGTTACATTATGATAAATAATACAATCAAAATGATAAATTATAAGAACATTAATATGGATAAAATTAATAAAGAATAATCCAAACCCTTCATCAAATCATATTTTTGTAACATACAATCTGATTTTCATTTATTTACCAATAGATGCTAAATACCTTGCATGACTCATTTAGTTACTCTCCCCCTAGACTTAAAGCTTATACTAGATGCCAACCTACTCCTATCATTCTTCCATGGATTATTTTGGACTATATGGTCCATTATATTAAATTATAAATGGGGTAGGGTGCCATATAATATGTATAAAAATTAAGATAATCAACACATTCCTCCTCAAAACCCCACATCTAACAATGTAAACATATCAACCCAAAGGGTATGACATCATAGATCAACTAAAGAACATGCATGCTAAAATTTGTATCTTCTATTTGCTCAAGATATCAGTGATTTACAAAGACATCTTATATGAGGAATTATGAGAAAAAACTCTCCCTAGTTAAACTAAACCTACATTATTTAGCTCTCTCATGAATATATGTAATGATATCGATAAATTTATCACCTTTGATAAAGAAGACTTACTTATGCAATACACAAGAGATAAAAATATATCATTATTCACTCAATTTTGAGTGAAAAATCAAATGGTCTAACACATGTTAGTAGATAAAGTTTATGGATGTTATATATATATATATATATATATATATATATATATATATATATTGATCCCCAATTATTTAAGAAGGCAGTGTTATATATACATACATACATACATACATACATACATATATATATATATACATACATACATACATACATATATATATGTATGTATGTGTGTATATATATATATATGTATATGTATGTATGTATGTATGTATATATATACATACATACATACATACATACATACATATATATATATATATATATATATATATATATATATATATATATATATATATATATATACATACATACATACATACATATATATATATATATATATATATATATATATAAACACACACATATATATATATATGTATGTATGTATGTATGTATGTATATATATATATGTATGTATGTATGTATGTATGTATATATAACACTGCCTTCTTAAAATAATTGGGGATCAACTTGAATACTATTAAAAAATAAAATAAATTATAAAGATATTTGAAAACACTCGACATTAAATGCTATGGAATTAGTACCATCAACATAACACATATGTATTAGATTAGTACATGAAGGATATTTTTATACAAAATCAACAAATGATGAGCCTTTTAGATATTTTAATATGACCCAATCTAATAATGACAACCAAATTATAATGACACTTGAAATATCATTTTATCATTCCTCCATAGTAGCCTATTCCAGTAGATTAGATGCATATATATGAGGTGGGAAAATAAAGTATCAGAAATGATAAGGACCCAATCATACATACAAAGTGGCTATATAACATGAACCAAAATCTTAATATGGAGCAAATGAAACCTATTCATAATCTTCCTTTAGTGGTTAATTAATAAAATAAAATATGGCATGGCCATAGATGATTATGAAAGTGATGAAGGTGATACCAACATGGTTGATATAATATATTATCAACTATCCAAGTTAAATTGCAATCCTTTAGATGAATAATTATCTCATATTATATTCACACCTATTAGAGAAATAAAATATCAAAATAATTCATATATAACAAAAATGAATAAATTATTAATTATTTTTAAGGAAAAATATTTTGAGGGAAAAAGAAATGTGACAATTATAGATCACCAAATTTTTGAAATACAAATAATACTTGAAATATTATCTTAGACAGGCACATGCAACACTAAATTCAAACATGACTTGGAAAAATAATAAATCATACATGTTCATAAATAATGTGGAGATGTTAGATAGAAAACCTCCAACACCATTTAAAGTAATAAGACTTAAAGATGAACGAAGAACAATATTTTTAATATTAATTGATCATATTCTCATCACATTACCATCTATTAGATATATATCCATTAAAAATCTCACACATAAAGAAGTAAAATTATATTGTGACTATCATAGAACCACAATACATCATGCATATCATGTTGACACATTAAAAAATAAGATTCAAAGATAAAATAATGAAGGAACATTTGAAGGGACACAATATAATTCTAAACACTCACCACTAAGTTATAACACAACTCAACACAAAAATATAACACACAAAGTCTACAAGAGTCCATGACAAGATATTATGAGTATTACAACATTCATAGATGGTACTTGTTGAAAATAGACTTAGATTAAGAAAGGCCAAATCCCAAACATATGTAGTGTTGCATTCTTACACCACATAGGGCTGAAATTTAAAAAAAATATATAATATGCATCATGGTACATTCCTTTGTAAAAATTACCACACCAATTTCTTATGGGCAAAATGTCATTGATACATGCAAATATGTGACACCTTATACCACCTAATTGAAACTCACATTGGGATTGGAATGGCTATACCTAATGTAGTCCACAATGAATAAAATATATATTTATATTACCTTATAACATGAATAAAATACATTTAAAATTCAACATGATGGAAATGGTACTCACATTAATTAAAATATTCAAAGATAAAAAAAGAAAAAAATGTGAACAATCAAACAATGGAAGAAAGGACAATACATTTACATAATCTCAAGGATTAACTAGGAGATTTTGACTTCAATATTAACAAGACTGACTTAATGTTTGATAAATGAATATTAATATCAAGTAAAAAATAAAATAAAATATTTCAATAATATAAAAAACATTCAAACTATATAAAAAATTCATAATCAGTACCTAAACTTGACACAACTTCTAGATTACACTATTTACATATGTTAGCTATCACATGTTTAGTAGATGGCATAGGAATGCATGGAGTAGTATTAACCTACAACTACTCTATATGAATAGACTCAAAATTTAATAAGTTCAATTAAATAAAGCCTACAGTGATTTGATAATTGGATAATTAATAATGGATTCCATAGATATAGTATATGGTAACCTAAAATTTAAATATTGCAAGTCTAAGCAATCATATAGCCACACTAGCTATTTTTGGTGTAGAGATAATTTGGACAAGGTTACAAAAATTCATTAAATAAGTAATATGAAACATATAATCTACTAAGTATATAAAGGATAGAGTATATGGTTATAAATACTTATCTTGGAGTGGATTTGTCAAGCATAAATCTCCCCTTGGGCTCAAGTGGAGATTTATAAGATAATTTTATGGGTTGAAGTAATCAAATGGTTGGAAAAGACCTAATATACCCTCAACTAGAAAATATTCATCACTCTTCCCTTTTATTTTTAAGAACACTACAAGACAACTTCCTCAAGATAAGGTTATAAACCACAAGCTCCTCCAAATATGAATTAGGACACAAGTATGAGTGAAATACAAAGTGAAAAGAGTTTATATGATATGATTAGAATAAAAATATGAACCTTATATATATGTGTGTGTCTTTGTGTGTGTGTGTGTGTGTGTGTGTGTGTGTGTGTGTGTGTGTGTGTGTGTGTGTGTGTGTGTGTGTGTGTGTGTGTGTGTGTGTGTGTGTGTGTGTGTGTGTGTGTGTGTGTGTGTGTGTGTGTGTGTGTGTGTGTGCATGCATGCGTGCGTGCGTGTGTGTGCACGCACGTGTGTGCGCACGTGCGCGCGTGTGTGTAAAATAACCAAAATCAACCCTAAAATATAAGCCAACAATATCAACCTGACCAGTATTGTTGAAATATGTTAGTTGACATAGAATGTTATCAATCAAGCTGGTATAGTACAAATGTTATAAAATACGATTAGAAGTATATCAGGCTAGCTGATATGAAATAGGAAGGGAAGGAACTCAAAATATGGTATTGACCTAGTTTATTTCATATAATATAGGGAAGTTATCACAACTAGAAAAGGAAAATATGGAAGAGGTAAATATAAATACAATCTAAATATTATAAATTAATAATATTAATGGTGTAATCATGATATAAGAACATCATATCTCATAAAAGTACCAAGATCCTTACCCAACCTATTTCCAATTCACCCTTTGAGGTGTGCACTCAGGGAGACCAATTCTTGACAAGTTGTTTTAAGATAAATGGTCAACAAATGATAAAGATGAAAGATATTATATATACATATTCCCCACTTGAACCTCATCACATGTAAAAATAGTGTAATGTAGGATGATGTTTTGGGAAATAAACCTAAAAACACAAAAATATAACTAAAATGAAATGACTAAAATATTAAAAGCAAGTGATAGTAAAGCTAAAATATATATCTTCACTTACGTTGTTGATTATATAAAATTTTGTGTATGTTTTAGGTCATGTAAGGAATCTAAAGTAAAAAAATGAGAGGCATACCTATAAATAAAATAAAATGATAATTTTTGTAAAAACATTTAGTTACGCCCAAAAATTATCTATCTTATTAGTATTCTAAGGCTTTTTCAGTTCATGAAAAGGACTTATGGAAATCAAGACACAGGTGAAAATAAAATATTTTGGTATACAACTAAAGTATAATAATGATAATGTTAAGTATGATGATGTATGTTTTATTATTTTCCATCAAATGTGAATAAATTCACAGGAAAAAAGAACAAGAACTAAGTGAAATAAAATGACATCTTAATAAATCATATAAAAAGCAATGAACAAATAGATGAAAAGTGATGAATTAAATGATAAAAACAAATGTAAAATACATTATAAAATATGAGATATGTAAAACATTGTACTTGAATGAAATATAGATGTAGGAAAAAACAAACAAAGATATGTACGTAAATAATGTGATCTCATGTAAGATAAACATGTTAAATTAAAACATGAAGAAAACATAAATGGTGTAGATAAAATGTAGTTCAAAATGTAAGACGAGCACGCCAATTCAAACATAAGGAAAAAAATAAAATATTGTAAATAAAAATTTAATTTAATTATAATCAAGTCAATTTAAACATAGAGAAAAACATAAATGATAGCATGTAAAATGTCCTATGTAATAAAAATGAAGTACAAAAAAGTAAAACAATAACATGATGGATAAATGAAAACAAATAACTATAAATAATGACAATTTAAACTTAGTGCTTACTCTAAAATGGGATGTATGAAAGGACAACCACACAAATACATGAAAAAAATGACAATGAGATATTATGGAAAGCTAAAGTGAATGGTGTTCATGAGGAAGGCCTTGTTAGACTCCTCATGTGTTATAATGCAAATAAAAAACTAAACACCAAGTGGTGTAAGTAGGATAATAATGTGATATAAATCTATACCCACCAAGGGGATCCTAGGGAGGATATAATTAAACTAAAGAATGGAAGGCACCACATGCTGATACATAAATCCTTAGTGAGATTGAGACACTCTATATAAGTGGAAGAGGCTAATAACTATCAACATCAAGGACCTAAGAACACTCCAAATAATGAACTCAAAGTTTGAGATAACCATAAAAGTGTGTGTGTGTGTGTGTATATATATATATATATATATATATATATATATATATATATAATCACATAAATGTTATATGAATGAAATTAAAATTATCCTACATTCCCATAATATGTTCCTTGCTCCTTAAGATACCTTACATAGTATTCCACCTATTTCAAAGACTACATATTTGTGTGAGAATATAGGTAGCACTAAAATTTGGGAAGATATAATGATATAATGATAAAATACCTCCTACCCAAGTATACTATTCTAACACACTCCAAAGGTCATTTTCTCTATCATGAGGCTAACTATAGAGTTTTATCTTTGACTAATATATGATATATGTGAAAAAAAGGTCACATATTTTGGTGTGATCTAAGTTTTTTGAAATAATTTGCCTTTGGATCTTATTTTGATAGAACTTATTTTAGATTTTTATATTCTTCCTCCAATGGATCCAAAAAATAAAACTTATATGAAATAGGTAGCTAACACAAGGTAACTTATGTTTGGTGACTAGAAAGGATAAATCAAAGACCATGGTGGCTAAATACTCCTCCACTTACCTAATAGGTAAGAGTGCAATATCAAAACTGACCTATGTGTACATCAATTGAAAATAAATAAATGATAAATGGAAATCATGAAAGACCTGTGAATGGAATACAAGTGATATAATGAAATGTATGCTTATAGATAATCACAAGGAAAGAAACAATTCCTCAAAAGGTACAAGGATATGATGTGATATTCATGTCACTATGGAATCTATACTAACCTAATAAGGATGTAGCACAAGACCTAGTGAAATAATTAGTCATACCAAAAGAGTCTAAAAGTAAATAAGAGCCAAAACATTATACAAAAACTAAGGCAAAAAATGATTAAAAATGTGATAATAATGAAAACCTAAAGGTGATACCTAATCTCTAAAAGAGAACCAAAGCCAAAATTAAAGGGATGTAAATATGTTGAAAATTAAAGTGATGAAAAGAATAACCATGATACAAGAAATATATGTACAACAAAAATCATAAATGCGAAAATTATTAATAAGGATGAGATATCCTCATATAACCATGTTAATGATGATATGAAATAACTAGAATATGTGTTAAAGAATGTTTTAAAATATCTCAACATACACCATCTATACAATTTGATAAATCTCATTATAATTGGTATCTAACATTTATCATAGTCTATTGCACTTTCTTTGAAAGTAGTGTTAAGACTACCTAGTAAATGAGCTAAATGGAAACATTAGGAACACAAGAATAAGGAGATCATTAGGCCTCCTATGAATAATAATCAATTAAAATAAGCTACAACATTAGGTTTATGATATCCTCTAATCTACTAAAAGGATCTACTTGGGAGAAAGGTTGCCCCTTCATTCAAGAATGACCATGTGAATGCTTCTCAAAAGGCTAAGGCATGGGACTCATAAATTCATGTAAATGTTATTGGGGTGAACTATGTATATTTGTATGATGGTAGAAAAATTATGCCAAAGAAAATATAATTTCCACTTTTTAGGGATGTACTTTGGATATATCTCTAGAGGTGACATGTTTAGAACATTATGAATATAAGTTTGGAGATGAAGCACATCTAGGTACTTTCTAAGAGATAAATAGTGGGTTGAAGAGTGTGTGTTTATTTTGATTAAGTAACGAACATACATAGTCATAACTGATAGAGGTGGCCAACTATATGGTTCTAGAAATTAATCCTTTCAAATTTTGTTGTGATAATAATCTCTGGTATGCTTGAAACTTTTTGGCTAACTAATTGATCACCATATGAAAATCAAAATATAACTCGTCATCTTATATGGGTGGGAGTGAAACTACATCTAACATAGCTAGATAATCATACTAGGGTGTGTTTGGAACCTCATCAAATAAGTCATCATTATCAAAATATATAATGGTAGGTTTGTGAACTAGCACTATAATTACTTATTAAAGAGTCAACCTTGGTGTAAATTTAATATAGTAGTCAACATCTCAAGAAGAAGTGTTATTGAAGGATTAAAAATTATAGGAAACTAGTAGGGTCTAGTCATAGCATGATCAAGGTGCATGATCTAAAGAGGATAAAAAAATTAAGACTATATGTGAATAAATTATAATGTGTTCCATCTCCAACCTATGGACATAAATAGGAGGTATAACTTTAGGTAAATTTAATGAGAAATAAAAATATCAACTAATTTAATGAAATAATAAGGTGAATATGGCTCGTAGGAGTGATGAAGAGAGTATCAATAACAATTAAGGACTATTTTAGATAATATGAACTTAACAACAATCCAAATTTTTGAAAATTATCAAAGATAAATTTGATTGTGTTGGCTAGATATTCTATAGGCTAACAAAATTACCTAAGTAGTCAAGGGATTAAATCTCCTTAATTTAATGGTGAAGATCTTGTATGCTTATGTCTATTTACTTATAATTATTCATAGCTCTTAGTTATTCACAAATTATACAAATTATGTGCAAGTTATCTTATTTGGGGGTATTGCTTTAATCATAGAGTTCATGAACCATAACAAGGTGATTTTGTAGTAAGTAAGCAACTGTTTTAGAGAATGTCTCAAAATTTTTTGGTAAATTGAGAATGAAATACTAGAACATGTGAGAAGAAATAAGTCACACTTCACAATAAGTAGTTTTATAGAGCTTATTGAATCTATACAAGTAAATAAACATTAAAGAGATGATAATCCTTTCAGTAAATGATTAAGATAGATTTGAAATCACATTCAGATTTAAAGATAACACAAAGTTTACAATTTTAATTTTCATAAATCCACCAAATGATCTCTTGAGATGCAAATTTCCATAGAAATCAACATCCTTCTTATTCACATTGAACCAATTTCATACAAAAGAAAAACTCATAAATCTAAACACAAATTTTTAGATTGCTTAAAATTTCTTGCTTCAGTTACCATTACTTTCCAAAAAATTACCATGCAAGCCTACACTTAAATTTATACAATTTCATAAGACAAAATCAAAAATGGGACAACTCTTTGAATTTCCAAGTGTTGTGCTAAAAACTAGGAACCATTGAGAGGCATCCTCCTAGAATTTCTCTTCTATGGCATGCAACAACAAATAACATGTAGTGCTTGTAAATTTTACTGTTTGGATAAAAAATAATATTTTTTGTATACAACACAAATTTTTATTAAGTAATTTGATTTTACAAAATGACTTCAAGTAATGGTGTTTATCCAAGTTACTTGAGTCTTACATTTTACAAAGTAATATACCTAGACAAGTAACTTCACTAAATGACTTTACTTAAAGTAATTAATTATAACAAAGTAACTTCAAACATATCATTTGAATAAAATAAAATAAAATTGGAAAGAAGAAATAAGTTGAGAATAAGAGTAATAAAAATCATTCCACATCATGGACTTTAGATCTACACTTTCCTCTATATTTGATGTGTTGAGACATCATAGATTGAACTACTGCTCATCTATCTTAGCAATTGATTACTTCTCCATCTCATACCTTGGTAGTTCTCTTTTCATTTTTCTACAATATGTTTTTACCTTCTTGATCTTCGGTTTGAGCCTCTTAACATCTTGTTGATTTTTTATTAACTCCTTTATAGATTTTGTTATGAAAGGAGTAGAAGATTTGTTAATTTTTTACTTGAAGGGTTGATATAACTCTTCAAGTGTTCTTGAATGCTCATTTGAACTTGTGAGGTATAAGATACAATCCTTCAAATCTACTTTCACATCTCAAGCTTCTTATAGAGCTTTTATTTCCACAAGCATGGCTTCAAAAATGTGTAGACAAAAAGTTTTAATGAGCTCTTCTTGCTTTACCTTCTGTACTAAACCTTGTGGAATAGTTTGTTCTTCAATAAGAAATTTCTCACTTAAAGTGTGTATTCCCTTTAGGCTTTGCTTTTACAATTTAGATATACCATTCTCATTTTCAATTTCTTTCATCAATGGCTTTAATTGTGCCAATTTAATTTTAATGTCAGCCAAGTTGCTTGAGACCTTAAGAAACCATTTCTATGTAGTATGAAACATATTCTCTATACTTTAATGGATTTAGCTTTGCCCCTAGTTTCTTCTACTTTAGTGATTATTTTTTGACCAATTGAATCACTTGAAAGAATTGATTATTACAGAGTAGACCTTACCACTTTAGCTATTATTTCACACAACATGGAATTTTATTCTTTAAACTTAACCTTAGCAACCTTCTATTCATTGAGATTCTTCAAAAAGAGTGTTAATCAAAGTCTGAGTATCTTTCTTTAAGCCTTTTATGGTAACTTCTCCAAGGGATATTTTAGTGAGTGTTAAGTCTTTCTCAGTGACTTCACTTTTATTCATGCCCTATAAAGGAGTTGATACCTCCACAAATTTCTATCCTAAATGTTCAATTATAAAATTAGATATTAATTTACCACTCTTAGGATTCTTTTCATTTTTATCACAACTCTTTAATAGTTATAAATCATGTTGAACACAACTATCTACTGAGAGTGGGGGGTGAATCAGTAGATCAGCTAAAACTAGTTCTTTTAAACCTTTTAGAGTAGATACAAATTCATATGCATATTAAAGAATAGATATAGAGATCAAAAACACACACAAAATCACATTACACTATATTTATACGTGGAAAACCCAAAGGGAAAAACCATGGTGAGAATAACTACTAGAATCTAATATTCTAATCTAGCTTCATAGTTAAACACCTTACTAGAAAAACCACACTAATTATATTTAAGGATAAATATACTTAGGAGACACTAATCCCCTAACTGAACATCAACTCAGTTTATCTAATGTCACCAACTAATCAAAACTATGGAGCTACAACTATAGTATACAAGATAAATTCATGAAAGAATCTAGTTCTATTTATCTATTACAAGTCTGATCTGTAACTGCTTAATCTCTACACATTCCTTATGTGATCTTTCTTAAGCTCTACATAAATGTCATTTTGCCTAGGTATAACCCATTTTTAAAGATTCTTCATCTCTCTATCTCTCTGACTTTTACTTTTACTCTATGTCTACATACATCTTGAATTGACACACTTTGAGTCACTCTAGTAGCACCTTTTTCAAGTACAACAACAATGCCACTTTAATAATTATAAGATGGCATATATATAGAAAATTAATGTAGGGTTTCATGTCTCCAATAATGTTCACACTTTTAGTGCACTCCTTTATCCCCATTTTGGATTATTTCTCAATTATGACTTAACCTATCGATTTCCTACATCTCAGTTCATGCTTCATGCTATAATTTTTAGGTCTATCTACTATCTATGGCAACTGTTGGATTCAAAACATAAATGTGTATCCTCCTTAATCATATATTTATTGGATTTATCAATCTTGAGATCTATGTAGTCATATTGAGTTCATCACCAATTCTATCTATTTCTCTACTTGATTGTTAGAACATATTAAATGTAGGCCTTTGATTTCTTTATTCATGCCATTTCTAAGTTTTTTTGCTAACCATCAAGCTCCTTTTTGCATCTCACTATCTCCTATATAATTAGATTGTTTTCACTCCTTTTGATTTACTCGAACATGTTCGATCCATAATCTTTTATTGAGTTGATAATCATCAATCACCTTGTTCCACTATGTCCTCACGTTCTGTTGGATCTTTCTCATCCATATTTCTACATGTAGTTTGATCTCTGAAGATGTATAATTTTCATATTATCTTGGTTATTAAACTTTGAGATGTTGACCTCATCTCATTTTCTTCAGCACTCATCTATTGATTTTGCTCCTTTGATCTCTTCAGACTCGCTCAACCTTTAACTCACCTTGATCTTTTGGCACTTTTTTAAATGCCCTACAAGTCTCCACACTTATCCTTTGATAATTTTGTATGTGAATTATATTTATTATGAAATATCCCTTGAAAACTTTGTAATAATCCATTCCATCTAAAAGTATCCTTTGAAAAAAATTTAAGTATCCTTAAAGAACTTTGTAAGTGTCTACCTACATTAGACAAATTCTTCAAAATAATTAATCAATGCCCTTATTATAAAAGTGTAATTTGGGACTTATATAAGTGACTTATTTAGAACTTTTTTTTGGATCACATGCCCTTCAAATCTTTAGCAAAACACCTTTTTAAAAAATTGTTTGGGTCACATGCCCTTTAGAACTTTGGCAAAGTACTCTTTGGGATTTTTGTTTGGGTCACATGCCCTTCAGAATTTTTTTAAAGTACCCTTGAAAAATTATGTAAATTACCCTTTTAAAACTTTGAATGGTTCACTAACCCTTTGCCATTTTTGAAAATATCCCTTCAGAAATTTTGAACAGTGCACTTACCCTTCATATTTTTGAAAAGGTCCCTTAAGAAATTTTGTAAAGTACACTTTAAAAACTTTGAATGATTCACTTACCCTTTGGAATTTTTGAAAATATCCCTTCAAAAACTTTTAATGGTTCACTTACCCTTCAACATTTTGAAAATATCCCTTCAAAACTTTTCTAAATTACCTTTCAAAAACTTTTGTTTGGGATAATTTTTCTGATAAAGACTTAGCTATTTTTTTGAAAGAATTCACCAAACCAATTTATCTAAAATAATTCCAAATTGTACTCATTTCCTTTGGAAAATTTATTGAAGACATTTTGTCTAACAAATTCTAAACCATTTTAATAAAAGAATTCACCAAACTACTTTCTCTAAAAGAATTTCTTAGACAAGTGCAAAGGTGAAAAATTGACTAAGTATGCAAACTTAGTAAGCTTTTAGCTAAGGAACAACATTATGCATTTGTAGAATTTTCTCTACTCATCCTTATGAATTATAACTTAGACCACAAAGAGATATATGTAAATGTTGTTAACATCCACCTATGTACTTAGCCATATCTATCAAGAGAACCATGTGAGCAAAGACATTCATATGATTGTTCTTATATTTTCATAGTCATTCAAAGTACACACACAACTCCATGGGGCTCTACAAAAAGTTTTATTAACTCAACACCTTTTTCATTAATGCATAATAACACTTTCTACCCTTGACATCAATGAAAATCCTTCATACATCAATGACTATGTCCAACAATATCCCACTTTGTCATTGATAGAAACACATCATCAAAATGACTTTAATTATTTATCATCATGATACTTTCTCCCCCTTTAACATTAATGACAAAGAGTCTTTGTCAAAATATGCCAATAAATGTTTTCGACATCTTTGTTTCTCTAATCCTTGGACCTTTGTCACCTCCTTTGTCATCAAATAGCAAAGGGACTATAACTTTCTCACTAGACTACATTTTCTCTTAATCTAGGAGTTAATAATGTTCCTACAATACTCCCCCTATATTAATTCCATATCACTAAAATCTAGTGATGTGGTGTGGGAGCCACCACTCCCAACTTCTCTCTTAGATACTCAAATTTCTACTTTGGAAGAGGCTTAGTGAATATATCTAAAATTTTATCCTTTGTTGGCACATACTCAATTTTGACTTCCTAATCTATAGCCTTTTCTTTTAAAAAATGATATTTGATGGATTATGCCTAGTTTTGGAATGCATCATTGGGTTCTTAGATATTTTATGGCACTTGAGTTATCACAAAATATATAAATAGTTTCTTGGTATTCTACCTTAATGTATTTGATAGTTTACTTCATCCACAAGACTTGGGTGCAACATGTTGCTACTATTACATACTTTTCTTCTATTGTAGAAATCATAACCAACTCTTTCCTTTTTATCAACCATGACACAAGTCTATTTCCAAGAAAAACTACACCACCACTAGTGCTTATCATGTCATCCACACTTCTTTCCCAATCAGCATTTTCAAATGCAATCAAAGTGAGATCTTCACTTGTAGGATACCTCAGGCCATAGTCAATTGTGTTCTTGATGTATATAAAAATTCTTTTCATAGTACTAACATGTGATTCTTTAAGAGCTACTTGAAACCTTGGAACCCTATAGACAACTTGCATGTTGTCTAGTCTTGATGTAGTCAGGTATAGTAGGCTACCTATCATTATTCTATACATATTATTATTTACATTAGGGGGCTCATCTTCTTTTCTTAACTTTCATCTAGTTATCATGGGAGTACTAACTGGTGTGTTGTCTTCCATTCCAAATTTCTTGAGCATCTCTTTTGCATACATGGTTTTATATATGAATTTCCATTCATTATTTTGTGCAATTTGTAGACCAATAAATAAGGAAGGTTATCCTAGCATAGACATTTCAAATTCACTTTGCATTTGTGTAGCAAATTCTTTGAACATATTACTATTACCACCTCCAAAGATGATATCATCTACATAGACAACAATAATCAACATATACTCACCTTCTAAAGTATAAATTGTTGTCTACACATCCTTTTCTAAAACATTATTGTTACAAGTATTGATCCAATCTTGAATACCATGCTCTAGGTGCCTGTTTTAAACCATACAGTGATTTCTTTAGTTTACACACATAATCTTCTTCATCTACTAGCTAAAAACCTTCTAGTTATTCACTGTAGAATTCCTCTTCTAAGTTTCCATTTTATAAATTTGTCTTTACATCCATTTGATACACTTTGAACTTCTTATGAATAGAAAATGCCAAAAACATTCTTATAGCTTCCAGTCTTACCACTGGAGAAAATGTCTCTTCGAAGTCTATGCCTTCTACTTGTGCATACCCATTGCACACAAATCTTTCTTTATTTCTTATAACAGCTCCATCTTCATTGAGTTTTTTCCTATAAACCCATTTTGTTCCTATCACATTCTTGTTTGAGGGTCTAGGAACTAATTCTCATGTTTTGTTCTTTTCTATTTGACTCAGTTCTTCTCCCATGGATTTTAACCATTTTTCATCCTTATTGGCTTCATTAAAAGTCTTAGGCTCAGTTTCTAAAAATAGAGCAAAACTTACTCTTTATTCATTCCATATCTTCTCTTAATTTGAACTCTTTCATTTTTGTTACCAATTATCTGCTCCTTAGGATGATCCTTTTGAACAAACCTTGGGGGTGCCTTTTCAATCTTTTCTTCCTCCTCTTCACTATCTTCTTCTTTATTTTTTGCTCCATTTAATTATTCAATTCTGATTTCCTCATTAGTTTCAACATGTTTAAATCCTTATTTGACCTTGACATTGATGATTTCAACTATTTTATGTAGCCTCTTATTGTAACATACATAGGCTTTACTATGAGTAGAGTAACCAAGAAAAATTCCCTCATCACATCTTGAATCAAAACTTCAAAGTTTGTCCTCATTTATTTTGATGTAGAATTTACTTCCAAACACTATAAAGTAATTAATAGATGCAAAATTTCCATACCATAGTTTGTATGGGGTTTCATCACTTTTCACCCTAAATTAAACTCTGTTTAGGATGTACATTATTGTTTGGATTGCTTCTCTCCAATATCCATCAGATAGTTTGGCCTCTTTCAACATTTTTTTGGACATATCCTTAATAGTCCTATTCTTTCTCTCAATAAATCCATTTTGTTATGGAGTTCTTGTAGTAGTGTATTTCCTCTTAATCCCATGCTTCTAAAAATATTCTATGAACTCATTGGAGGTGAATTCTCCACCTTTATTAGATCTCAAATATTTAATCTTTCTTCCCATTACATTTTCAACCATGGCTCTAAAGATATTAAATCTCTAAAAGGCTTGAGATTTTTCCTTCCAAAAGGTTACCCATGTCATCCTTAAGTAATCATCTACAAATAACATGAATTAATGAACTCTTTATATCCTCCTATCTTGGTAGGAACACATAGATCAATATGAACTAATTATAGAGGCTTTTTAGTCATTTGAAACTTGACCCTTGTTTTCTTTCCTGATTGACATTCTCTACATGTAGTATCTATGGGTTTAATTATCTTGGGCATATGTCTTACACACTTATTATAACTTACTTTGAACACATTATCAAAATTAACATGACCCATTCTCTGATGCCATGACTAGCTTTCATCAACCTTTCCTATTAGGCAACTATTATTGTTTACCTCAACAAGATTATAGATATTATTCTCGGTCCTTCTCCCTTCTACAACTATTTTTTGAGATCTCTTTAGCTTGCAACCTTCAACATCAAATATGATTTTATATCCATTGTCACACATTTGGCTGACACTCAGTAGATTAGGCTTGAGTCCTTAAACATAAATAACATCATGTATATGAAGCTTACCATATATGTGCAAGGTTACTTTACCTTTCATTTTTATGGTTGTATTATCTCCAAAACTGATATTTCTTTCCTTATACTTGCTCAACTTGGTGAACTTACTCTTGTCACTAGTCATATGCTTTGAGCACCCACTATCTATCACCCACAAATTCTTATCTTTGGTGTGGATTTTTTTTTGATTAATCAAGGATTGATTCTTCACTTTCCACATTTATTTAGGTCTCTCATATGTCTTTTTATTTTCTTTATTAATGAATTTTGTGTATTTGTTCTCATTAAGAGACTTGCCTTTCTTTACACTATTTATTTTTTATATTGAAAATTTAGTCCTACAATGCCTAGTTATGTAACCAAAATTATTATAATTGTATCATATTGTACTTGAATCTAATAAAAGAGTAAATGAGTTTATACTTACAAAGTTTTCTATCCTTGTAGATACAACTCTACATTCAATAGCCCTATGACCAAACTAATTATAGTTGTAATAATAACCATAAAAGGATGAATAATACTTGGTTATAACATTTTTTGGTGCAGTGTATCGAGCTTTCACATGCTTTTATTTCTTGAAGTCTACCACTTTAGTATATCCTTCTGTATCTTTGATTTTAGGCTTCTTTTCAAAAAAAATTCTCCTCACCTTATCATTGTTTGGATCATTCTTAGTGTCCTTGCTAACATTCTCTTTCTTTGCTTCTGTTTTTCCTCTTATCTTGAAATTATCATATAGGTTAGTTGATGTACTAGTTGAGGAACCTTTTCCTTTCTTATATCCAAGACCCAATTTTTCATTTCAAAGATTCTGACCACTGATTAGTTCATTAAGAATGTCTGATCCTTTTGTCAACTTTAGACTTTTATCTAGTTGGCCTTTTGCCATCTCAAGTTATTTTCTCAAAGTTACTATTTCTACCTCAAGCTTCATGCATTCTTTAGATTTGGACTATAGTTCCATCTTAACTACTTCTTTTATTCTTTTAGCCTCTTCAAATTTCATTTTTAGAGTCACTATCATTTGATTAGATTTATCAGGTTCCTTCTGCCAAAGATTATTCTATTTTGATTTATCTTTTCTTAGTTTCTCAATCTCTTCTAGAGCACAAACAAGTTCACCTTCTAGATCAATTTCACCTTCCTCTTCTTCATCCCAATCTTCATTTTTATCTTGTTCTTGATTTATGGGAGTGGATTCTTCTACCATGAATAAGAATTCATTTCCCTTAGCTACAAAAGCATCGTCATGATCATCATCTGAACTATCACTATCTTTTACTGAGTCACTATCTTCTTTTGTATATAAACCTTTCTTACTCTTGAAGAAATTCCTCCTTTTTGTATTGTGGGTTTTCACCTTTTTATTGTTCTCCACTTGCTTAGTATTATCCCTTTTCTTATAAAAATATTTAGTAGCAAAGTGTCCTACCTTACCATAATTAAAAAAATTGAATGGTAATTTTCCTTTATATTTTCCTAATCCTCTCTTCAATTTTCTAACAAAGTTAGCTTGTTTTCCATCAGTCTTCTCAGATTCAGATGTAGATGTTTCTTCTTTTACCTAATTTGCTACTTTGAATGCAACTTCTCTTTTAAAAGTGTCAGTCTCTCCCATTCTCATCTCATAGGTTGTGAATGTTCCATGTAGATCATGAATGAGTTTATCCAAGTCTCTTACTTCCTCTATTACAAATATTTTTGAATCATATCTTGATGGAAAATATCTTAAAATCTTCTTGACTATGGTTGACTCTTCTATTTATTCACCAAGAGCTCTAATTGTATTCATTATTTCATCTACCCTGAAGAGGTAGTTGGTATTTGTTTCCTCTTCATTCATCTTATGACTCTCAAAATTCCCTTTATATGTTTGTAGCTTGGCTTGCTACACCTTTTCATCTCCTTCATAGATGATATTTAACTTCTTTTAGATGTCTTTTGCACTTTGACAATGCATAACTTTAATGAACTCTTAGTTTGATAGTCCATAGAGAATAACATTCTTTGCCTTGGCATTGTTTTCATATGCCTTCTTGATAGCCTGATCATTGGGAGTTACAACAAGGGCTATATATCCATTTACCATAGACATCCATACATCAAAACCTATTAAGGATATATATGTTTCCATTCATATACTCCAAAAATCATAGTTAGATCCATCAAAGAGAGGTGTTTTGTTTGAGGAGGATCCTTGTTGACTACCCATTATGTTCATTAACAAAGATCTACCTAAGTTGATTAAGATTATCCTAAGGAACCCTAGGATCTGATACCAATTATTAAACACAACTATCTACTAAGAGGGGAGGTGAATCAGTAGATCAATTAAAACTAGTTCTTTTAAACCTATTAGAGTAGATACAAATTCATATGCATATTAAAGAATAGATTCAGAGATCACAAACACACACAAAATCATATTACACCATATTTATATGTGGAAAACCCAAAGGTAAAAACAATGGTGAGAATTGTTACTAGAATCTATTGTGATAATCCAACCTCATAGTTAAACACCTTACTAGCAAAACCACATTGGTTACATTTAAAGACACCTATCCTTAGGAGACACCAATCCCCTAACTAAGCACCAACTCAATTTTTATAATGGCACCAACCAATTAGAACTATGGAGCTACAAATCTAGTATACAAGATAGATTCATGAAAGAATCTAGTTCTATTTCTTTGTTACAAGTATGGTCTATAACTTCTCAATCTCTACACATTCTTTGTGTGATCTTTATTACTATCTAACTCACTCTCTTTTTATCTAGATATAACCCATTTTTAGACACTCTTCATCTCTCTATCTCTCTAACTTTTAATTTTACTTTGTGTCTACATGCATCTCAAATTGATAAAATTTGAGTCGCTCTGGTATCACCTTTTTCAATTGTAAAAATAGCATCACTTCACAATGCTCAATATGTCATATATATATATATATATATATATATATATATATAGATAATGAATCTAGGGTTTCATTTCTCCAATCATTTTCAAACTTTGACTACACTCCTTTATCCCAATTTTGGATTTTTTTTCTCAATTATGACTTGACATGTTAATTTCCCATGTCTTAGTTCATGCTTCATGCCATAATGTTTAGGTGTCTTTACTATCTATGATAACTGCTAGATTTAAAACATAAATGTGTATCCTCCTTAATCATATATTGATTGTATCGATCAATCTTGAGATTTTTGTATTCATATCAAGTTCATCACCAATTTTGTCTTTTTATTCACTTAATCATTAGAACATATTAAATGGAAGCCTTTGATTTCTTTCTTCACACCATTTCTAAGTTATTTTTATAACCATCAAGTTCTTTTTTGCATCTTAATATATCCTGTATAATTGGATCACTTTCTCGCCTTTTGGTTTACTTGAACATGCTTGATCCATAATCTCCTATTGAGTTGATAATCATCTATCACTTTGTTCCATTGTGTCCTCATGCTCCATTAGATCTTTCTCATCTAGATTTCCATGTGTAGTTTGATCTCTGAAGATACATGACCTTTATATTGGCTTGGTCATTAAACTTTGACATATTGACCTCATCTTATTTTATTTTACATTCATGTATTACTTTTTCTCCTTTTAACTCTTCAGACTTGCTCAACCTTTAACTCACCTTGATCCTTCGACACTTTTGAAAATGTCATATGAGACTGTACACTTATTCCTTGGTAATGTTGTAAGTGACCTATATTTCTTCCAAATTATCCTTTGGAAACTTTGTAAGTGTCCATTCCATCTGAAAGTATCCTTCATAAATTTCATATGTGTCCTCTCCATCTAAAAGTATCCTTTAATAACTTTTTAAGGGTCCACCTACCTTAGAAATATTCTCTAAAAGAATTCATCAATGCCCTTCTTCTAAAAGTGTCCTTTGAGACTTCTATAAGTGACCTATTTAGAAATTTTGTTTGGATCACATGCCCTTCAAAGCTTTAGCAAAGTACATTTCAAAAAATTTGTTTGGATCACATGCCCTTCAAAACATTGGCAAAGCACCCCTTTAGGATTTTTGTTTAGGTCACATGCTCTTCAAAAAATTTGTAAAGTACCCTTCAGAAACTTTGAATGATTCACTTAACCTTAGACATTTTGAAAAGATCCCTTTAGGACTTATGTAAAGTACCCTTTAGAAACTTTGAATGGTTCACTTACCCTTCAACATTTTTGAAAAGATCCCTTCAGAAACTTTGAATGGTTCACTTACCCTTTAGCTTTTTGAAAATATCCCTTCACAAATTTTGTAAAGTACCCTTCAAAAACTTTTAATGGTTCACTTACCCTTTAAAATTTTTAACAATAACCCTTCAAAAAATTTGAATGGTTCACTTACCCTTTGTAATTTTGAAAAGATCCCTTCAAAAATTTTGTAAAGTACCTTTCAGAAACTTTTGTTTAGGACAATTCTTAAGACAAAGACTTAGACATTTTTTTGAAATAATTCACTGAACCAATTTCTCTAAAAGAATTTAAAATTTCACTCATTTCATTTATAAATTTTGTTTTAGACATTTTTTCCAACAAAGTTTAAACCATTTTCATAAAATAATTCACCAAACCACTTTCTTTGAAAGAATTCCCTAGACAAATGCAAAGGTGTAAAATCAACTAAGTATGGAAACTTAGTAGGATTTTAGCTGAGGAACAACAATATAGATTTGTAACATTTACTCTACTCATCCTTATGACTTATAACTTAGACCACAAATATATATATATATATATATATATATATATATATATATATATATATATGCAAACTTTGTTAACATCCACCTATTTACTTATCCATATCTATCAAGATAACCCTATGAGCAAAGACATTCATATGATTGTTCTTGTATTTTCATAGTCAATCAAAGTACACACACAACTCTATGGAGATATATAACAATTTTTTTTCAACTCAACACCTTTGTCATTAATGCATAATATCACTTGATACCTTTGACATCAATCATAATCCTTCATACATCAATGACTATGTCCAACAAATCAATCTCCTCAAAACTTATCACTTATCTAGTTTCATGAACTATTTACAATGCTAACCAAAATGAGAAGTCTAAACTTGAAGAATTAGCTAAATGTACAACCATTTGTTTTTGATTGTTTATAATCATTAATTATTGAGAGGGAGCTTTTTGTGTACCTGAAACATTTTGAGCAATATTTAGAGTTGTTTGATCATCCTTTTCTTTCTCTTTCTCAAATTCTTTCTCAGATTCTTTATCCTTCTCTACTTCTATTTCTACCTCTTTTTCCTTTTCCTTCTCTTTTTCCTTCCCCATTGTCTTTACCTCTTTTTTATTTTTTTCCTCATTCTCAGGTTCAAGCATTTCCTTTTTATTTTCTTATGGTACCTCCTGAGATGGGGTCACTTTTTCAACTACCTATCTTGGCTCCTTCTGAGTGGCTAGTTGATCATGTGAAGGGGGTCAAGGTGGAGTAGTGGGTGGATAAGATGGAGGAAGAGGAGGAAAAATAATAGTCTTCTTTTGAATGGGCTTCCTAGGAAGCTTGATGCTATGATATTTTTGAGGTGGAATGAGTATTGATGGATCTATTGTAGGTACATTAGAAGTAGGAATGATGGGTAGAGAAGTATCCATGGAAGTGACCAAAGGGGGTGTGGTGATAGTTGGCTAATTTTTTTCTTTATACTTCACTATAGAGTAAGTATCATCATCATTTATATTCAACTTAAATTTCTTATACACTTGATTGCTTTGTCCTTATACCATTTCTTTCCTCTTTTATCTTATTCAAGTAGCTTCAATCATTAAATGCTTCATGCGATACTCCTTATTAAAACGCCATGTGGAAGTCATGGCAAGGACCATATAAGTTATATCTATAATAATTTTAACCTGATATTTTTTGAAAATAATCTCTAAAAGTGGGGTGTTATCCCCTCCTATTGTATGGTAGGTATCATTGGTTACAATTTCATCATCTTCCATGTCCTTTAGAATTGCTACTAAATCAAAAGTATGAATTTATTTAAAATTTAACCTACTATTGTCTTTTCTTCTTACGTAAAACTCATTTCTATAATCAATCCAAAAATATTCAAGTGCAAGAATATGCATATACTTGAGAGAAATTATATTTTGAGTTATGCCTCTGCAACTAAAATTTGATCTAGCTTCAAAATGGGTTTAATTATAGTTATGGTACATTTCATTTTTGTATCCTATTTAATTTTTAAATGATGAGGTAATGATAACGACCAATAATAATAGGAAAAACAATAGAAGGGTAGTGAAAATTTGATTCTAAGTAATGCAACTCAACTAGTTGCCTACATAATTCCATAAGAACCGATTTACAAGTAGGGTACTAAGGCAATTTGACTGGTGTGCTTAAGAAACCACCAACTCTGATGTATGTGAAGTTGAGGAACTAAATAAAAATTCATCCAAATTAGAAAACTACTTCCCATGTTACATCAGATATTCCCTTGTATTTCAGAGCCACATTTAAATTGTGATTGATTTCATAGAATAATCCATCATTTACTATCTTATAATGCGTGTAGTACTCAAAAATAACCAATTGAGAGTAATAATCATATATGGGATCTATTTCCAACATTAATTTTGTATTTATCCTATTAAATTCTCCATTTGATGGTGTAGCATATATTAGATATGAGGTCATTTTGAAGTCAAAATTCTGCAAGACACTACTTAACTACTAGTCAATGTTGTCACTTATCAACCTGGCCCATTAAATCATAGCAAAGATCCTAGTGATGTTAATGGTTCTAATGTATTCATAAATTAGGTTGAGAATCACTTGGAATTCTTCTCCCCATTGATTCTACATAGCAATTGTGTGATTTCATTAACTTCTTGGATGAAGTTAGACCTTACTGTCTATTTAGGGAACCTTGAGGGTTGTTTAAATTTCCTTAGATAGTTAGTGTTCATTATCTTGATAAAATAATCTATCTTATTTTCCAATTAACTCTTAGATTTTTATATTGTTATATCAATCACTTTAGATGATGTTAGGATCTTTAGATGGTAGTTGAAATATTGAACTTCCAATCATATCACTACATTACCAGCAGTGTCTTTTTCAATCCTAGTAAGAGAGTCATAATATTTGGCACATGATAGGACAAACCCAATAATCTATTTATAACTTGAGAATTTTTCATTTTACAAGATCCCACTATTGGTCATTGCTTGAATGATTAGAGTTTTGACTACATATTTGGATCTCTCTAATAACTTAGTCACTGGCACATGTCCCATATATGTATCACTTATTATAGTTAACTTAGAAGTGATACAAGATTCAATAGGGAACCATTTATACTCATACTTCATCTTTGGTTCTTGTGACTTGACTCTCTTTGATTTTGTTTTACCCTTCCTACTTGGCTCTTGGATTTCTTCAAGTGTTAGCTCAGGAACTTCTTCAGTTAAAGTTATTGTTTATTGTACTTATACTTTATCTCTTTCTTCCTTTGATCATTTTGAACCTAAAATGTATTTTGGTTAACTCTAGAAAATCTTGACAATTTCTTTAGAACACTTAATAATTGATCATATTGGTTTAGAAAAGGTTGAATAAATGAGTCAAGTTGTTACTTCAAACAATGCTTATAAGCAAGCTTTAGATTTTGAGCAATAGAAAGTCTTGAAAACCCCAAGTAACTCATAGTATGTGTAGACACCAAAATCATGTCAACTCCCCTGGTCATCCCTCATGTTATTTTCCTTCACCTATTTAACCCCTGTCGACCATTTTTCCCATTAGCCTTGACCCTGGCAACTTGTCAAAATGAGCAAAAGACTAAAGTTAGTCTCTGCCCCCATTCTGCATCTACCGACCACGGTCACCACCTGACTGACGTCGCCGACATCGGTCACTTATCGGCCGACGTCGGTGGTCCTGCCGACGTCGGTTCTCCTTAGCACTACGTTCTCGATTCGAATGCAGGAACCGTTATTCCGTTACCCGTTATCCATTTGGTTCCCAATCAGTTTCCCGATCGGTTATCGAACTGTCCCTCGCCTTCATCCGGAACCTCTTCATTCGATCAACGGGATTCATTATTCAACCAACTAGTTCATTCATTCAATGGACTCTTGCGATCAATCAACTCTGGAAATCAACCATCTCTTGCATCCAACCAATCTACATTCGCTCTCTCCAGCACAGGTATCCTACTTTGGTCATTTGGCAGCACAGTGACAATGTCAATCACGTCTCCAACTTCATCTTCAAACGTATAACAAGTAAGTATCTTGCTCTGTGTTTTGTTTCTCTCTGGTTATTATTTTTTATTTACTGCTATCACCCCAGATCTTCAGACTGTAGCCCTGAGACTTGACTTCCTCCTTTACACCTCTACCTACTATCCCCTACATATTCTGTAACTCTATTCAGACTTCCTGCACAAACCACAAACAAAACAACAGACCTTCTGCAAACCCCCAGACCCTGTCCAGACTCAACCAAACCCGACCAGACCCACCCAGACTCTGTCTAAAACTATTGCCCCGATCGACGCCAGTCATTACCCCGACCGACACCGGCACCTTAATCGACATTGGCACCTTCCACTAACTGACGCCGGCACAGAGACCAATACCGGTGATTATGCAGAACAGTTCACTGAATATCTGGTACACATTTTATTTGTGTTTTCATCTTTTATTTACTTTCATTTTGTCTTTTCATTATTTCCATTCCTGTCAAATATTTTTGTTTTTTATTAGTGGGTTGATATCCTTCTAGGAAGTCTTCGTACTTCCAAGATCAGGCATTTGCTTGACAACCCACCGTCTCTTCGTCTAACATTTTTTTCGTGTTTAGTCTATTTTTCTTCACAAGTGTCATTCCTCCATAGCCAAAGAGGAGTACCTTCCAACGTCTAATTTCGGTGTGCACGATCATATCCAGGTATCTTCTAGCCTTGACCATCTTTTAGTTTCTTAATTTCTTCTTTGAATGTAGAAAGCGATTTAGCGTAGAAACATTCTAGCACGCCCAATGGGACCCTAGGGCCTTCCTTGGGTTCTTTCTTTCTTTTGTTTATATAGGTGCATTAGGTTCCTTCCTTTTTCACCTCTTTTGTCTCTTCTAAAATGACATCATAAGCAGGACTAAAAAGAACTTTTCTTTTCTTTCTTGCACTTCTAGACTAGTCAAAACTCATATTCTTCGACTCTTTCTCTATTCGTCTTCATATGAACAAACATTTTGACTTGGACTTAAAACACTTTGCATTCATTTCTGTTTGCTTGCATCTCTTAGACCACACATAGTAACTAACAAACACATATTGAATTAATCTAGATCACTTGATGTTACACGACCAAACCACTTGCACAAAACAAACATCTTAACTTACCTGAGACAAGGCCCGACTGGGATTTCATCCCCCAGCGGATACCTTACCCATCCCGATGATCTTAATTGGATTTCATCACCAAGGAGAAAGCCCACTCCATTCTTTGGCGGAGCCTAATCTCTAGGGGAAGTATATTTTGGCTAAGCGAAACTAACTAACCACTGGAATCGTGAAGTGAGGGGAGCTTGCTCCTTAGCACCAGGCCTTGTACGAAACCTAACATAGACTTTTTGAGCACCATAACAAAACCTGAAACCATCCATAGGCTGCTTCTTCTAAGACCTGACTCAAAAGCCAATCTTCCTTTACACACATTCTAAGGCATAAGCCACTATAATCCTAATAATTTACTTCTAGGGTTTTAGGATCTGCTTGTGTTCTTCATCTTTTTAGTTCTTATCTACTTGTTTGAGCTTGTGAGGATGTTCTTCCTTTCCTTGAATGGTTCTGACTCATAGCCAAGCCAAGGCTCTAGTCGATCATGTGAGGCATCATCCTCTTCCGTCTACCCCGCCTATAACCAGCCCTATAATGGAGTTCAACTCGAAAACTGAAAGAACTCCTACTAGACCATCCCCGACCCAAACGCCTATTGTCCCAAAAGGGGACCAAGATTTTGCATGATTCTTGGACCTCAACGTAAAAGCCTGGCAACACTATCTCGCGAATAGCCAAACGCGAGACCCCTTGGGCAATCCAATTTACGGAATGTCGACTTCTTTTCTCGAGACTGCGGCTGTATCAACAGCGTCCATAGTTCAACCCTTAGAAACCCAAGCTATTACCTCAACCAATGACCAACCTTTTACCAACCATCCAAGTGTGGCCTCTCCCTCCATCGTTGGGCCCACTTCCACCAGGGTTTTGGCCCCTATCAATCTCAGCCCACTCAACCACTTTCTACTCCCTTTCAAAATCTGGTCGTCTTATTCCACCTACCCTTGCTCCTATCAACACTAGGGTGGCTACCTATCCATTAGCCCATGTTACCACTAACCAACCTCTCGTAACAATGTCAAACCTAGCCATGCCTTCTACCAAACCATCCTTAGTCGCCTCTTCTATCCCTACGACTAGTCATCCATACGTTTCACCCTTACTGGTACAACCGACTACGTCGTATACCTCTTCTAGCCTCTTTCAAGCACCTTACAATCTAAGAGGCACTCCACCTGCCAATCCATTAGTAGATATCATCAAAATGCTGATGGATAAAATGTCCAACCTAGAGACCTCCGTTTCTGGCTCACGCAATACTCTCTCATACGAACAAATTTGCAATGAGCCCATTCATCCTTCTGTCCCTATTAGACCATATCCCAGCCAGTGGGAACTTCCTAAGTTTTCTTATTTCCAAAGCAATGAAGACCCACAATAGCACTTACGGGCATTCAGACATGCCTGTTACCTTATCACCCACGATGATGCATTGCTTTTATGCACGTTTCCCATGTCTCTCTCGAGTGTTGCACTTGATTGGTACATCTCCCTTGCCAGCCATTCCCTCTTCACGTTCACTTAGCTGGCCCAGCTCTTCCTCGATCATTTCTCTATCAATATCACCAAGAAGGTCTCCATCACAGACCTCTATTCTATCTGCCAATTCGAGGATGAATCCATTGCTGATTTCATCGCTCGGTGGAGGGGCCTTATCAATCAACTCTCATTTTCTTTACCCCAGCCTAAGCTTATTAAACTTTTCTCTCAAGCTTGCGCCAGACATATTTCTTCCACCTTGAGGGTTCAGACCTTCCGCACTTTTGACGAAGCCTTCACGATGGCTCGTAAACTTGAGTTACGTGCCATCGAGGAGAATAAAGTCAAGTTGCGGAGCAAGAATCCCAACTCCAAGACCAATGACCCCTCTTCTAAGCCTTCCTCATCCAATCCTAAATTTAAAGCTTCAGCAAACGCTGTGGTTGTTAGATCTTCTTCCTCTTTACCTTCAACTAATCAACCTGAACCATCCACATCTATGAGTGCCACTCGCCAATTTTAGTAGAGATACATACATCGACAGTTTACTCCACTCGAAGAATCATATGCGTCTGTGCTGGAAAAACTCATCAAATAAGGGGCCCTCAATCTCCCCCAGATCCGACCACTGCCACAATTTGATCCCTCACACGCCATCCCTACGTGGTATAGCAAAAATGACTTCTGTAACTACCACCGTGTTAAGGGACATGACACGGGCAACTGTAAAACCCTTAAAAACATAATCCAAGACATGCTAGAAAAGGGTGACCTCATCCTCAACAATCCCAATGCCCCTCCTAATTAGGGTATCGATATCTTCAAACAACCATTCCCCAATCATCCACCAACTCAAAATAATGTCCAGACCTTGATTGACAACACTCATGAACATAACATCCGAACAGTCAATACGGTCTCGCCCTTCATTTCTACCCAACCTCAAGAGGTGAGTTCATCCATCAGTCTATCACATGTCGATGAACCTCTTTCTCTAGTTAGTTCTCCGTCAACCTCTCTCATCTTGGAGGATGCCTCAACCTTGCCAGCACCGCCGGTTTCACCATCTTCCTTCTTGCTGCCCATGGAGGACCCAACCTTTCCTACTCCTCGAATGCAAGTGGAGGGCACTATCATCCCTGTCCTTTACCTGCTTGAGGAGCTTCATTCTCCAGTTTCTTCTCCACCTAGGGAAGAACGTATCTCTCCTTCGTCTCCAACCAAGGATGAACCTATCATGACTTCATCATGCCTTGGGGCCAAGACTACCACACCTTCAGTCCCACAACCGTCGACGTCTTCTCAAGAACCTGAACCTCATCCTACATCTTCTCAGCCATTTTCCCGACTAGTGGAGAGACTTGAACTTCTCCCTTCTAGGAAAGTGGAGCATCAGGGATTGTGGGAGCGTCTCACAGCTCTTCAACAAGCCCATGCCCTCTCATCTCATGCTGCTAATCCTCCCATGGCAGAACCTCCCAAGACTATCAACAGAAACTAGACTTCCACTTTTAGACTGTCTACATCTCCATCAACCTCATCAAAACCAAAACCCGCATCTACCCCATCTCCAACCTCACTCATCCACAAGAGAAGGTGGACTTAAACCAGACTTCGATCAATAGTAGTCTTCAACCTAAATCACAAAAGATTGCCAAACCACATAGGCGAACACCTCCTCTTTTGTCACCATTGCCCTCCATTTTGGGCCCTCATCCTTTAACCCTAACCAGAGTCCTTCCCACTTCGACCTCAAATCAAAATCGGTTGCCTCCTTTGCTTCCTTTGCCTACTATTAGCCTACCCTCTCCCAAAAGGGTGGTACCTCTCATGAAGAATGTACTGCCTCTGCTTGTCACCGCACCATCAACCTAGAAGGTGGTACGAAAACCCCCTCCAACATCGCCCAAGAAAAAGTCACCGACATCGCATACATCGATGAGCATGGACCCTTTAGTGGGCTTATACTCTTTGATCTTACAATGAATTTTGTAGACTTCCAACATAACTCTTCCACCCATCAGGCCTTTCCAACCCCTCAGGTCTAAGCCCTCCTGGTTCGACGACACGAAGATTTGCTTATATCATCGTATGTCAGGACACGATACCGAGACTTGATGTGCCCTTAAGGCTGTTATTCACCATTATCTGGAGAAAGACATTCTTCTCTTTGAGGACACTTTCGACCGACCCCTAACTCCTTCTCATAACCCTCCAACCTCTTCAAACCCATCAACATCTCATCAACTGGTTACAACCCCTTTATCACCTTCACCTCTCATCTTTGAAATCAATGCCATTCACATCACCACTAGGTCACAAAAGGACAAGGCAAAATAAAAAGCTCCCATTCCTTGGACCTACCCTTTTGTCAATCCACCTCAACCACCTAAGCCTAAGATTTCTATCCTTAGCGCACCTCAACCCTCCTCTTCTTCTTCCTCTTCAGGACCAATCCATGACTCCATGTTGAAATAGCTTCACCAAACGCCTTTGAAGATGTCCCTCTATGACCTCATCCAAACCTCACCTCAACATCGTCAAGCCCTCATCTAAGCCTTGCAGGTAGCGGAGGTCCAACCTGAGGACCCCCAACCACTTGCTGCCCTTGTCCACTCCTTAGCCCCTATTGCCTCCATCACATTCAGCAATTCTAAGATTCCCACATCCAACACGGAAGATCAGGATGCTACCCTCTTCATCACTACCTATATCGATTAGACACGCATTAAACGTGTTATGATCAACAGAGGTGCCAGCATCAACATTATCTCCACCCATGCCTTTGATCAGTTGGCTCTTCCCAAGAATTGCATCTCCAAAACTAACGCAATCTTGTGCTCCTTTAATGACACTACTGCCACGACCATTGGCACAGTCATCCTTCACATTTGTGTTGGTCCACGCACAATCCCAAAGCTCTTCTACATCATCGAAGGAGAGTTTCAATACAACATCTTGCTGGGCCGACCCTGGATCTACGCCATGGCCTGTGTCCCCTCCACCCTGCACCATTGTGTGAAATTTGAGCACGACGGACAAGTCCACACCATTCCCGCTGACCCTTCACCCTTCAAAACTTGCAACACCACCTACCGTCCAAATGACGTCCTCATTCCTATCAAGCCATCAATCTTGTCACCGCCTCCATCCGTGGAAACTTTGACCAGTTCACAACAGGCGGTCGCCCTTACACCTCCCCTTCAAGCGACAACCACAGACCCCATGGAAGACATCTTCCAAAGACTTTCATTGGGGGAGTATCACTTGCTGACTTTAGGCATGTTCCAAACTCCACAAGAGTATGGACGCCTTCATCATAGCCCCAGTTATGACCATCGGATCAGGATGATCATACCTTATGGTCCTCCTCACCTTTGAACCAACGTCGTCTATGGGGGGCTCAATCAAGCTCCTACTGATGGTAATCCTCTTTCTTCACCCCAACCTTTCACATCAGACTTTTCATTTCTTGGCAACCCTGCCTTTGCACACACTTACCTTTATAGGTGTGCATGGAAGGGTTTTGGTTTCAGACGCTATGAGCAGGGCTCCCATCAACCCATCAAACCACTCAACGATGACGATGCCAAGAAATGGTATGGCCTGGGATATCATGACCCCACTCAAGATCCTATAGACCTTTATCTCGAACCAATCATTGACCAATCTCCTCCACACTCGCCTATTCTGCCCCCTTCACCTATGGAGTCAGTGGTTTCCATTCCTCCTAGTTTTTTTTTGCATAAACACCATCCGCCTGGAACCCTTGACTTATCAGCTCAATGGGGTGTCCAAGTCTCTCCCTCTCATTTTTCCCAGCATGATTGAAGATGAGTCGGCAACCATTCACACTGTCCACTGCGTTGACGACGATGCCATTCTTTCTTACATGGGCGCTGACGATTCTTTCATCCAGCACTCCCTCCCTTCTGAGACCCAGGTTATGTTAAATGAATCAACCATTGACATCAGCCTTCCTTCTTCCAATGTTCCTTATGTTTTAAAGATTGGCCAATCTTTAGACGCTCAGGAGCAGCTTGACTATACCCATTTCCTCTTCGACCATAGCAAGGCCTTTGCCTAGACTTATAGTGACATGCCTGGCATCGACCCCACCATCATTACCCATAACATTATCACCAAACCAGAGGCTAAGCCTATCAGGCAAAAGCTTTGAAAGATGCATCCTCGCGTTGCCCTCCTTGTCAAAGAAGAACTTCAGCGCCTCCTTTCTGTCTCCTTCATCCAGCCCATCGATTATCCACAGTGGGTCTCTAACATCATCCCAGTCACCAAGGCAACTGGGGGGATTCAGATCTGCATGGACTATCGCGACCTTAACCTAGCCTATCCCAAATATGACTTTCCTCTTCCCAACATTGACCAGCTTGTTGATCTTACGGCCAGCCATGAGATGCTATCTCTCATGGACGGGTTTTCAGGATATAATCAAATCATGATCACTCTAGAAGATCAGCACAAGACCACCTTCATTACCCCATGGGGGACTTTCTGCTATCGAGTCATGCCTTTCGGCTTGAAAAATGTAGGTGCCACTTATCAGCATGCCATGACCTACATTTTCCACAATCTCCTCCACAAAATCATGGAGGACTATGTGGATGACCTGCTCAGCAAGTCCAAGCTTCACCGTGACCATCTGACCATTCTCAAGATCATCTTCTCTCACCTTCTTCAATACAATGTTCATCTTAACCCCAAGAAATGTGTCTTTGGGGTCCTCTCTGGAAAGCTTCTCGGCTTCATCATTTCTTTCCATGGCATCGAGATAGATCCTGCCAAGATTTACGCTATCCTCAAAATGCCACCCCTGACCAATCTCAAGCAGCTTTGCAGTTTACAAGGCAAGCTCCAGTCAATTCATCATTTCATCTCACAGCTTTCTGACCGCTGCCAACCTTTTCATCATCTCCTTAAGAAGGACGTTTCCTTTACATGGGATAAGGACTGCCAAGAGGCTTTTGAAGCCCTAAAACGCTATCTGGTCTCTCCACCAGTCCTCATTCCACCTAAAGATGACCAACCCTTCTACCTTTATATCTCAGCCACTAATCATTTGTTAGGTGCCATGATCACACATCGAGACGAGCATCACCGTGAGTAAGCGGTCTATTATATCAGCCGAACACTGGTCGACTATGAAACTCGATATACCCATATTGAGAAACTCTGTTTGGCATTAGTATTTACTGCTACCAAGCTATGCCACTATCTTCTTAATCACAAGACCTTTTTCATCACCCACACCGACCCGCTCAAGTATATTCACTCCAAGCTATATCAAAATCAACGTATGGGTTGGTGGCTCATGCTGCTTGCTGAGTTTGATCTCAAATTCATTCAGCAGAAATCTATCAAGGGGTAAACCATCACTGATCAACTAGCAGATGCCCCTCTTCCTAACAGTCAACCTTTGTAGTGTGAGTTTCCTGATGAATCTATCGCTATGCTTTCCTCTGATGACACCATCTATCAGATGACTATGTTCTTTGACGGCTCCAAATGTCAACTAGGTGGGGGTGCTGGGATCATTCTCATCCCACTCGAAGGGGAGCCCATGCCTCTGTCTTTTAAACTTAACTTTGATTGTACCAATAACATGGCCGAGTACGAGGCCTTAATTTTGGGACTTCAGACCACCCTCTCTCTCAGCATCAAGTCCATCAGCATCTTCAGTGACTCACAGCTTGTCATCAATCAGGTCAATGGTGCATACCTCTGTAAAATTGAAATTTTTCAAAGATACAAAAACTGTACTGACATTCTCCTTGCATCTTTCAACCATTACCTCCTACAGACTATTCCTCGATCGATGAATAAGTTTGCTGACACTATGGCTTCTCTCACTTCGCATATCCCATCTTCTTCATCTGCATCCAGACTTTTTGTCACGGTGCATCGTGTGCTGTTACCTTCATATATATCTTCTCACATTAATCATGTCAACACTATAGACCCTAGCCCACGAGATGCTTGGTATAAGCAACTTGTGGACTTCTTATCTTTTTCTGTCATTCCTCCCAACCTCTCTAGCAATGCACGGCAAGCTTTTATCAAGCGTACCGCTCGCTATACCATGCTAGGGGGTCTTCTCTATAAGCAAGGCTTCGATGGCCTCCTTCTTCACTGTCTCACCTCCACTGAAGCATCTCAAGCCATTTAGCAAGTCCACGATGGGATTTGTGGCAGACATTTCAGTGAGAATTTGGTTGCCAAGCGCATCCTTCATCTGGGCTATTATTGGCCTACCCTTCATCAAGACTGTAGCGACTATGTTCGGCGTTGCATCAAGTGTCAGCAGCACTCTAACTTGCTTCATCTTCCTAGTCACGCCTTACAAATCGCTCAAGATTTCTAGCCTTTTTCTCAGTGGGGTTTAGATCTCATCAGTGAGATTAACCCTCATTCTTCTCTTTGTCATCAATCCATCATCACAGCCACTGAATATTTCACCAAGTGGGTGGAAGCCATTCCTCTCGTCTCCACAAAAGCCGACAAAATTGTCGACTTCATCAGCACCCACATCATCTGTCATTTTAGTGTCCCTCATAAAATCATCACCGATAATGGCAAGTCCTTTAAAAACAAGACTGTCCAAAAGCTATGCAACTCATTTGGCATCAAGCTCAGTTTCTCTTCGCCTTACTACCCACAAGCAAATGGGTAGGCTGAGGCTTCCAACAAAATTCTCACCAAAATTCTCATGAAAGTGGTCAGTGACATAGGAAGGGACTGGCACATTCACATTCCCTTCACTTTGTGGGCCTACCACACTAGCATCTGAACCTCTACAGGTGCTACCCCTTTCTCTCTCGTGTACGGAATAGAGGCTGTCCTACCTCTCAAAGTACAGATCTCGTCTCTCTACATTTCTCTACATGATATCCTTTCCAACGATGACTTTCATCAAGATCACTTGGCTCAACTTGAGTTACTTGACGAGCGTTGTCTTGCTGCCCTTAATCATCTCCATGTCTATCAACATCGCATCAAGCGCGCCTATGACAAAAATCTGCGAGAACGAGATTTCAACATCGGAGACCTCGTCCTCAAAGAGAATCAACATGTGACCAATATGGAGCGAATTAAATGAGGTAAGTTTGCTCCTAATTGGCTCAAACCTTTTATTATCACGCACAAGTATGGATCAGGAACTTATCGTCTGTCCTCTCTTGATGGACGACCAAAACCTGAGCCTCTTAATGCGTTACATCTGCGACCGTTCTACTGCTAGTCGAGTACTCATCCACTTGACACTTAACTTGAGCTCATCCCTTGAGCAATCCCTGTCTTCTTAGTCCTAATTCCTTTCAACCCTATTCCTCTTAACAATTCCTATAACCCTTTTATGATGTATGGATGCTTTGTCCTAATAAAAGGGAGCCCTTGACCTTCTATAATCTTGTCTATGACTCACATTTCTGTAAAAACAAATCAAGATTTCAAAATATCCATGGTCACTATATCAATATCAAATCAAAAGGCAGACTGTTCCCTCGAAGGACAGCTGTACTATCATTGCTATAATTAATAGACTGCTCCCTCGAAGGATAGCTATTCAAAAGCCCTTATATTAAACAAAAATCTAGACCACTCCCTCGAAGGATGGCTATGACTAATCTAGCAATAAACAGCACTTTCTTAGAAGCTTCCCACATCGATCAGCTTCATGACATGACCACTAAGCAAATGACATCTCTATGCAGACTTCCCGCATTGATCAGTCTGCACCTCAAAAAAAAAAAAAAAAAAAAACAAGTCATGGACTTGACTTATAGTTGTCTCAGGGTCTCATATAAAAAGGGGCAAAGTTATCTATGCTCTTAAAATGGGTTACCCTTTTTCCTCCTCCTATCACCTGCTCAAGGGACTTCGAGCTCACTTTAATGTCTAAGTGATTCGATTACCGCTCTAACATAACTATGGTCAATGATGTAACGCATGAATGGGGCTCTTGATTCTAATAACCCCTATCTATGCTCTCTTTTTGGTCCTTGTCAATGAAAGAGCACTATGCTTTTTACTTCCTCTGCACTTTGGTCACATTCACCTCCATCACTTGTCCATCAACTCAACTCAACTCTCTTTTCAGACCACTCCCATAGCATATTCACACTCGTTTCTATGGACACCAATACACATGGAAACTATCGACCAGCCGCAATTTATGTTAAGCATAAACCAATACTTGCTGAAGCATAAATAGACCTCAATTCATTTTTAGCATACATCCATCATGACTATGGAAAATTGCTAGGGATGAAATACCCCTCGACCAATGTTGTAGAATACACCATCAAATAATATGGAAAAGGCTGCAACATCTTCTTCCCCTCATCATTTCATCATGCCCAAGACCAATCTATCGACCATTTTGACCACCTGTCTACCACTCGGACCCTTTGTCTGAACTACATTGGTCTGAGGCCCTATGACTTGGGCTATGTAGGTAGCACTCAGATGACATGACTGTCTTCTGGGGTTAGCTCAACCACCCTCGTTTGTTCGTCTCTCTGATGGACAAACCTTCTTTCCTCCTTTTAACCATAACCTTGCCCTCGACCATGACCAATGCCATCCCTTTGACCCTTCCTCCCTTCTAGGGAGAACTACATTGGCCTGAGGCCCTTCCACAAGGGCTATGTAGGCAACACTCAGTTGACATGGGGTCTTCTGAGGTTAGCTTGGCCACATCCTTTCGTCCATTCCTCCCCTCGACCACCAACCATTGGAGATCATGCCTATCTCCTCCGACCTCGACCACTTCCAAGACAATGTTGCCTTGGTTGTTTTTGCATGTATGCTACCTCATGACTGGTTAGCAGACTTGTGCGCTGACTTTTTGGACCCTCACAACTAGAGGATTGCAAACTGGTTGATCCACACTACTTGTGATTTTTTTGTATTTCTAGGAGCACTTCCTGAGCCTGGGATACCTAAAATATGATGACCCATTAGAGCTTCAGCTTCGATTGAATAAACCAATCAGTAGACGACTAAATGCTAGGGCTTGGTTATTTTAATTTTGGCACTCCTTGACCCTTGACCTGTGACACTTTGACCTAACCATCTCGTGAAGTGGTATGCACGCAATCACGACTTTTGCAGCGTTCACCCTCACCCCTTTTTCATCCACTCTTTGTCAAATTAGCACCCAATTCCCAGTTCCCTTCCCTCAACTCCTACTTTGAGGGGGAATACCTCATCCATAATTGGGGCAATCCGCTACCTATTTTTGTCTTGCAGTTCATCCGAACAACTAACAAGACATAATCAACCTTATCTCTCACCTGGGGTAATCACTCCTATTTTTGTCTTGCAGTTCATCCAGAACAACCAACAAGACAAAAAAGGGCAAATGTAGACACTGAAATCATGTCGACTCCCCTGGTCATCCCTCATGTTATTCTCCTTCGCCTATTTAACCCCTGTCGACCATTTTTCCCATTAGCCTTGACCCTGGCAACTTGTCAAAATGAGCAAAAGACTAAAGTTAGTCTCTGCCCCCATTCTGCATCTGTCGACCATGGTCACCACCCGACCGACGTCGCCGACGTCAGTCACTTATCGGATGACGTCGGTGGTCCTACCAATGTCGGTTCTCCTTAGCACTGCATTCTCGATCCGAATGCAAGAACCATTATTTCGTTACCCATTATCCATTCGGTTCCCAATCAGTTATCGAACCGTCCCTCGCCTTCATCCAGAACCTCTTCATTCGATCAACGGGATTCATTATTCAACCAACCAGTTCATTCATTCAATGGACTCTTGCGATCAATCAACTCTGGCAATCAACCATCTCTTGCATCCAACCAATCTGCATTCACTCTCTCCAGCACAGGTATCCTACTTCGGTCATTTGGCAGCACAGTGACAACATCAATCACGTCTCCAACTTCATCCTCAAGTGTATAACAAGTAAGTATCTTGCTCTATGTTTTGTTTCTCTCTAGTTATTGTTTTTTATTTACTGCTATCACCCTGGATCTTCAGACTGTAGCCCCGAGACTTGACTTCCTCCTTTACACCTCTGCCTACTATCCCCTACATAGTCTATAACTCTGTTCAGACTTCCTGCACAAACCACAAACAAAACAACAAACCTTCTGCAAACCCCCAGACCCTATCCAGACTCAACCAGACCCAACCAGACCCGCCCAGACTCTGTCCAGAACTGTTGCCTCGACCGACGCCGGTCATTACCCCGACCGACACCGGCACCTTAACCGATGTCGACACCTTCCACTGACCGATGCCAGCACAGAGACCGACACCAGCAACTATGCAGAACAGTTTGCTAAATATCTGGTAAGCATTTTATTTGTGTTTTCATCTTTTATTTACTTTCATTCTATCTTTTCATTATTTCCATTCCTGTCAAATATTTCTATTTTTTATTAGTGGGTTGATATCCTTTTAGGAAGTCTTCGTACTTCTGGGATTAGGCATTTGCTTGACAGCCCACCATCTCTTCGTCTAACATTTTTTTCGTGTTTAGTCTATTTTTCTTCGTAGGTGTCATTCCTCCACAGCCAAAGAGGAGTACCTTCCAACGTCTGATTTTGGTGTGCACGATCATATCCAGGTATCTTCTAGCCTTGACCATCTTTTAGTTTCTTAATTTCTTCTTTAAATGTAGAAAGCGATTTAGCGTAGAAATAGTATGTAAGAAGGTATCAAAACTCTGAGTTGGTCTAGATAATCTTCAAGTCTTAACTATTCAAGAATCTGAATAGGTAATAGGCATGGACAACTTTGAGTTTCTTTCAAATTGTAACTTTAGGTTTATATTAACAAGTTACTTGAGTTTAAAACCTTGAGTAAGTAATAAGTAATGAGGAGTTTGGGTTCCACTTGAGTAGCTACTTTAGGTTTTGCTTGGGTAGTTTAATAGGTTTATGAAGACTTAAGACTTTGGGTTTACTAATGTAACTTCAGTTGAAAAACTCATAGAAGTAGAATTAGTGAGTAGTCATAAATTTGGATAAGCAAGAAGTCATTTTATGTCTAGATAGGTAATATGATTGAGTGTCTTGGGCTTCTTAACACAAGTAACTCTAGCTTAGGAATTCGTGTAAGTATTAAGTTGTGTAAAACCTAAGTTTCTTTGCTAGGTTAACATTCAGCTAGGTTTTTAACTAGGTTTTGCCATTCTTGGATTTTAAGTGGGTTTTTTACATGATTAGTGTTTATGAGAGTTTTAAAAAGACTTTAAACAATATTTTTACATGAAAAATGGATTTGAATACAATAAAAATGAGAAAATGCAATGAAAACTCAAAATGGCATACACAAACTTATTGACATGAAAAATAAGATTTTCAACAAGGAATGGAATGGGAAAACAAGAGGAAAAAAAATCAAATACATTGAATGTAAATGATTTTCTCAAAATTGATCCAAAGGTGTAAATGACATTGATCAAGGTTTGAAGAGGTGGTATCTTGGTCAAACAACTCAAATTTCAAGTGGGAAATAAGGTGGATTTTTTTAAATATTTATATTTTCCAACACATTAGTGACAAGTAGGAGACATGTGTGAAGGAGACACATAAGCCCTTGGATTTTGGTTAGGTTTCTTGGCCTACTTTTCTTATTTTAGATCTTATAAGTCAAGTAAATTTACAACCCTGATTTGGTCTTGGCTGATGAGTACTTTGGGTTTGTATAACTTCACTACTTCTTGTGACTTTGAGAAAGTGAAGTTACTTCAAAAACCCAATTTACCTTAGGTAGTGTTCTACGGGTTTGTGAACCTACTTTACTTAGATTCCAATGAGAAGTAAAGTTTTTTGAGAATTTTATTTTAAACTAGATGATATAACTTGGGTTTGTAATGACTATTTACTTTTCACTTGACAAGTAAAGTAACTCAAAAAACCCAAGTAAGCCTAGGAGTAAATTCAAACACTTATCTTTTTTATCCTCTTAGAAAGATGATTAAATGGGTTTTTTAGTGATGGCCTTGATAAAATGTTTTCAACCTTTTGGAGAAATTTGAAGCAATTGGGAAAAGAAAGCAATCAGAAACAAAACTACTAAATACTAAGTCATTATTCAGGGGACTAGTTTAATAAGGACAACTGACTCACATAAGACAAAAAAATTAATAGGGGTATCTGAAAATTCTATATGAAAACTTTTGGGTGACACCATATTTCTCTAAGGAAATTTTTTTATTTAATAAAGAAAAATGGATCAAAGATGAGATCTCATTATCTCTAGTTTTGAGTCTTGTCTATTTGGTATGGAGTCATGTTAAACTCAATCATGAAAAACAAACAAACAAATAAACAAAAACAAAAGGAAATCTAAGGTTTTATTTATATACATACATGTGTTACCTTGTTACTCAGTTCTTGTAAAGATTTAAATGTTTCCCATTGAAAGGAATCAATAATTCAATTCCATCATGATAAGTTAGGATGAAGCTATCTCTTCCAACAATCTTCTTTATAGTAAAAGGCCCTTTCCACAAGTAGTCAAACTTACCATGCTTCCCTTTTTTTTCATTTTGTTTATCCCACAAAAGGACCAAGTCACCAAATTCAAACTATATATCTTGACCCTTTTATCAAATATATTCTTCACTTTCATTTGTTGATTAGTCAGCCGATCAAAAACTTGAGTACAAACCTCTTGTAGTTCAGTGAGAAACATAATCCTCTTATCAAGTGAATCTTGATAAGTTACATCTTCAATAGCTTTAGACAATCACAAAGTAGGTATATGTATGGTGATGGGTGTCTCATCATTTATTCTATATAATAGTTGAAAATGAGACATACCAATGGTTTTCTTTGGAGTGATTCTATCATCCCACAATGCATCAAACAAATTCTTATGCTAGGTATGTTGATTATTGTCCACCAACTTGTGAATGATGGTCATCACGTTTTTGTTACTTTATTCAAATTAACCATTCCCCTAAGGATATTTATTTTAATAATGAACTAGGTCTATTCCATATTAGTAACAAAAATCAATTAGTTATACTAAAGAAAACTTTGATGCATTATCTATTATTATCTTGTGTGGGACACCAAACCTTACTATAATATTTTTTTGATGAGGTCACATACAACTTTAGATTGGAAATGCTTGAACAAAATGTCTTATACCTATTTTTTAAGTAATCAATTATATTTAAAACATAGCAATGCCTATAACTTGAAGATAGATTCAACATGCCAATAAAATCCATGCCCCACTACTAGAATGGCTCACTTATTATAACTAGTCTTAATGGCAATGCTGGAAAATTTACATGTCCCATAAAGTATTGATTTACTTAACACTTAGCAACCCAATTAGAAGTGTCTTAAAAATGTTAGGCCAAAATTACCTTACTCATAAGATTTTGTGTGTTGTGACTCACATTGAGAAGTGGCCTCCACATACTTTATTATGGAACTGCTCTAGTAATCTCCTTTGTTATTCTTTGTCCACATAATAAGAGAAAACACCATAAATTCCTCTTTTGTACAAACCATTATCCCAAAGGACATAATACTTTGACTTCAATTTGATGGTATATTTTTCCATATGTGTCAGATCAATTAGACATTCTCTATAAGTCAGGAAGTAAGCAATTTTTTTGTACCATTCATCCATAAGATTAACAAAAATCACCATAGGAAAATTTTCATCTAATTTAGTTGTATCTATGTCATCATATTTTCTCTCTATCATCAATTAGCACAAGCCTCTTTCTCTTACTATCTTTATTGGTTTGATATCAAGATCAAACTCTTGCACCTTAGCTACCCAGGTGCCTCTTAGTAATCCTAGTTTATGTTGCGTTAGAATTATTTTGACTATATTGTCAAGTATGTAGAATTTAGTATGTGAAGAAAAAATTTAGTACTTGAGAACATTTCATTCTTTGACTATAGCAAAGGCATGTTTATCCATCTATGAATATTTAAACTTAGATATTTTCAATGGCTAGCTCATAAAAGCTATTAGGGATTCGATACCCTCATCATTCTTTTGTAAGAGTATGGATGACATAATATGCTCAGAGGAATAATAGTAAAGAATTAATCCTTTATTGAAATCCAAGGAAACTAGAACTAGAGCTTAAACTATGGCTACTTTGATCCTTTCAAATGATAACTTACCTTCAACATTCCACTTGAAGTCTTGTTTCTTTTTCATCATATCAAAAATATGTCAAGTCAACTCAGCAAAATCAAGAATGAATCTTCTAAGGAAATTGACTTTACCAAAGAATGAATGTACTCCATTATTAGACATAGGCATATGTAAACTCTAAATTTATTTGACTCATTCTAGATCAATCTTTGTTCCCTCTTTTGAGATTATGTGATTGAGAAGTTTCCCTTCAGTCACTAAAAATATTGATTTTTTGGGATTTAGAGAAATCCCATGTCTCTTGTACTAGATGAGAACTTCTTCTAAGTTATTAATATGATTACCTCTTTGCTTGGAGAATATTTTCAATTCATCAAGGTATAGCACAATACTCTTGTTCTTAATATGTTCAAACACCAAATCCATTGCTCACTAAAAAGTTACTCCAACATTGATAAGCCCAAAAGCATCTTTTGATAAGCAAACATCCCCCATGGAATTGTGAAAGCAGTCATGTATTAATCTTATTCAGCCACTTTTTTTTTTTTATTATACCTTGAAAATCCATCCAATATGGATAACATATCTGAACCTATAACTACTTGCAAGGTGTGATCCATAATGGGTGATGGGTATTTATCTTTCAAAGAAGATTGATTTAGATTGTGAAAATCAACACATATGTGTATTTATCTATTTTTATTTCTCAATGAGATAATGTTGGTTAATCATGTTAAATGATGAATTGGATAGATGGTTTAGGCATCAAGAAGCTTTTATATTTTATCATAGATAGTACCTAAATGTTTATATTATGATGGCATAACATTTACTTTAAGGGATTAGCTTTTGGATTAAGTGGAATGTAATGGTGTATCTCATCTAACTTGAAGGACTTCAAGTCTTTGTAGGACCAAGGAAACACACCAATGTATCTTTTGAGAAGCTTAATGAATGCTTCTTTTTATTCTCAATATAAACATTTTCCAATATTAACCATCTTAGGCTCTTCTTCACTACCTATGTTAATCTATTATACTTTTGGAGAAGAAGTATCACCATATCCTTTATTTTTCTTTATAAATTAATAATGCTTATCAAAGATCTCTTCTAAATAAACTAACCCTTTTGGGGTTTTATTTCCTTTCAATCTAATTATATCTTGACTATTAGTAAGCTTAGGGTTAATGATATTGATTATCATCTGGCATGGAAGTGAACTACTTCCATCAAAGTAAAACTCCTCAAAGTTATCTTGCTTCTCAAGGAATGCAACTATTTGTTTATTGTCATTGAAAACCTACCACTGGTCAACATTATCTAGAACCTTTAGATGGTAAACCATCTCTACTTTATAGTTACCTTCTCAAAAAAGGGTAGGATACTAATCTATCCTAAGTATAGATGCAATAAATATAAGAGAATTATCTCTAGAGTTATGATCATGAGAAATTGATTTGATTAAGAAGGCTATAAAATCAAGAGTTACACATAGAATTTGATCATAGTAGTGTCTTAGTTTGTCTTTCTTCACTTGATATTGACCATGAATTTGTCATACTATTAACTCAACATCACCTTATGTTTTTATGCCTTACTCCTTTTCTCTTTAATTTTTAAAGTCAGAATAGGAGTGCCTCATACTCTATCATGCTATTAGTATTTTCAAACTTGAGTTTGTAGGAATAAGGGAATACTTTACCATCAAGTGATATCAACACCACCATAGCACCTGGACCTAAAAAACCATAGCTAGCATCAAAATCTAGAGTCCATATCTTATCTTCTTCTTCTTTTACTTCTACTTCCTCTAGTTCTTGTATATCCTTGACCAATTCAAGGTAGTAAACTCCATGGTTTGATTCTTCAAAATGAATATGTGACCTTAGATCATCAAACTTAGAAACTATATACTAAGATTTATTTTTAGGCTTGAGCTTTTTATTTAATACTTTGATTGGAATGTGATCACATGACCAATCCATATTGTATTCTCCACCTAGGTCTTTGTATAAGTTTTTACTTAGTAACATTCCATAAGAGATAGGAATGTCTACAACCAAAATTATCATTTTGAGTCTTTTATCTGGGAAATCTACTAAGATAGATTGGGAATATTTGATCTTTCCAATAAAGGGAAATTGTATCTCTATTGAGTAACATTTTCTTATTATCTTAGTCAAAGTGAGGCCAAGGGCATCAACTAATTTAGCTAGCATGACATTATCAAAAGCTCTAGAGTCTAGGATATAGTTGTTTAACTTAAACCCATTGATCAAGAGAGAGACATAGATTGGATCTATACTTTTAGATGTGTAAGTAGACATGGGGGAATAATTTGTAACATTATTTTGAGATGAGTATTATTTTGGGGTAGGTAAGATGCCTTTAGAGGCATTGATTGTATTATTTGACCCTTTACTTTGAACATAGTTAACTAGTTTATTCAGTTGATATGAATAAGACCTTAAGTATTCAACTTTTGACATTTGAATTTTGGTTCTATTTATGTGATAAATTATGTAAAAAGAGGGGATGGATGTAAAAAAATTAGTGTTAGCTTTAGAAGTATGAGCTACTATCTTATGATTTTGAGAAGAATAAGCTACATACTTATCTTTTGGAGCAAGAGAAGAAGGTAAAGACTACCTCTTTTAAGAATGCTTACATTTGATCTAGAGTCTTTTTTATCTTATTCTTTGGAAGGTTTTTTACCATCTTGTTGAGTCTATGACCTTGTAAACACTACAAAAGAGTGAATATGATCTTATTCAAATGCTTATTCATAACCACTTTCTGATTGATATTCAAGGTAGCCTATGTTGGATTCACTAGTAGGGTCTACAAAGTCATCTTCATCAATAAGAGTTTGATGAGTATTATTAATCATCTAATCTTCTTCATTCATCTCAATGTGATTTTTGGGAGCATCTTCAATCAATAGTCTTTATTTAGGATTAGTAATGGGGTTCCTATTCTGATTATTAATATTTAGTGTAGGTGCATTCCTATCAGGAACAACATGGGTACCTTGAGCAAGTTGCTTTTTAACTTGAAACAAGTCATTAACCAAATTCTATAATAGGGGATCACTGGTTTATGATGTGTTTGGAATAGAAGAATCACCCTTTGAAGTTGTTTTCTTGATCTTTCTAGCCATTATAAAGTCATCTTCAACCTTTATATAAAGATTTTGAGCTATTTTTAAATCAATCAAACGAGCTCTACATAGTTGATAACTAACCTCTAGTAACTGGGTATTAATGAATAATCACTTTTGATTATCTCTAGTGGGTAGAGTAGCTTGAGGGATTTTATAGATTAATCTATTAAACTTGGTAATAAATTCTTGCATGTGTTCATGTGGTTATTTTATAAGCTAAGTTAGTTGGGAAAGCAATATGTGAGAATCTTCTATAGCTTTGAATATCTTTTAAAACTACTAATGCATAATGGCCAATTAACTATAGTGTTAGGAGTTAAATGGTAAAACTATTCTACATCTAAGTTATGTAAGGTCTCAATAAAGAGTCTAAGACATATTCATACTCAACACCAATTACTCAACAAGCTATAAAGAAAACAACCAAGTATTCATCCAAACTTTATTTTCCATCACCTGTGAATTTTGGGGAATTCTTTCTTGACCTATTTACCAAGTCATTGAGAGGAGGAGTCAAATTCAGTGGGACATTCACTAGCCCCCAAAAGAATAGGAATTAATAGTACCATTATTCTAGGAATAAGGAGTTGAGGATTGACAGATTGGATTATTCTTGAGGAATTGTGTTGTAGTTGATTCACATGAGTTTTTACTTGTCTCATGGGTGAAAGGTTATCTCTTCTTGTTCTGGATTAGATAGGAGATTTAAAATTGAATTATTCTTACAATTCAAATAAGTCATTAGTTTGGCCTTGAACTCTCCTTACTATGGTGAAAAGCTGATTTGTCAAATTGAAGCAATTTTTTTTTGAAGTTTTACTCAAGTAATTTGGTTTATAATAAAAAACTTAGGTGGTGGTTACTTGACATGTAGTGAGTTTAAGATAAAAAAGGAATAAAATAAAACATGGCTTATAGACATAAAATAACTTGAAAAAAATGATGAGTCTATTTTAAAAAGGTTGATTTAACTTCAACAATGATAAGCTTTAGTCACAGGTGCATAACTTACTTAACATGCAGCATTTTAGATGAGCGGTTTGGGAAAGATGAAATTTTTAGAGAACTAAAAATTAACTATGCCTATCTTTACTTGTATGAGTAAGCTAATTTTATTTCTAGGAGTTTAGTTATTTCCCTAGTGGAGTCATTAGAAACTATTGGCTAGATATTTGTAGGCTAACAAAAGCACCTAGGTAGTCATGGGAGTAAATCCCCTTCATTTAATAGTGAAGCTCCCATATGCTTAAGTCTACTTATAATTATTCACATCTCTCAGTTATTCATAGATTATACAAATTATGTACAAGTTGTCTTAGTTTAGGGTATTACTTTTATCACAAAGTTCATGAACCATAATAAGGTGATTTTTTAATAAGTAAGCAGCTATTTCATAGAATGTGTTAAGAAATTTCAAGAAATTGAGAATGAAATAATAGAACATGTGAGAATAAATAATTCACACTTCATAATAATTATTTTTACAGAGCTCATTAAATATGTATAAATAAACATTCAAGATATGATAACCCTTTCAGCAAATGATTAAGAAAGATTAGAATTCACATTCAAATTTAAATATAACACAAAGTTTACCATTTTAATCTTCACAGATCCACCAAACGATCTCTTGAGACACAAACTTTCACAAAAATTAATGTCCTTCTTATTCACTTTGAACCAATTTCATACAAAATAAAAAATCATAAATCTAAACATAAAGTTTTAGATTGCTTAAACTTTCTTGATTCAGTTACCATTGCTTTCCAAAAAATTACCATCCTCAAGCACATAGGCCTATACTTATATTTATACAATTTTAGAAGTCAAAATAAAATAGGAGATAACTCCTTGAATTTCCAAGTGCTATGCTAAAAAATAGGAACCATTGAGAAGCATCCTCCTAGAATTCCTCCTCTATGACATGTAATAGTCGATAACATGTAGCACTTATCAGTTTTTTTATTTGGATCAAAAAGAATCTCTTTGCATGCAACACAAAGTTTTCTTAAGTAATTTAAATTTACAAAATGACGTCAAGTAATGGTTTTAAGCCAAGTTACTTGAATCTTACGTTTTAAAAAGTAATATACCTAGACATGTAACCTCACGAAATGACTTTACTTAAAGTAATTATTTATAACAAAGTTACTTCAAACATATTACTTGAATAAAATAGAATAAAATGAAAAGAATGAAGAAGTTATCAAGAAGAAGAGTAATACTAATCATTCCACATCATGAATTTAGATCTACACTTTTCTCTATATCTGATTTGTTGAGACATCATGGACTAAAATGCATCATCATCTATCTTAGCTACGGATTGCCTCTCCATCTCATAACTTAGCAATTCTCTTTCTAGTTTTATGTAGTATGCTTTTACCTTCTCAATCTTGGGTTCAAGCCTCTTAACATCTTTTTAATTATTTATTAACTCCTTTATAGATTTTAATATGAAAGAAGTAGAAGATTTCTTAATTTATTGGTTAAACTATTAATGCAACTCTTCAGGTGTTCTTGAATGCTCATCTGAACCTATGAGGTAGAAGATAAAATCTCTAGATCTACTTTCACATCTCAAACTTCTTCTTATAGAGTTTTTATTTCCTCAAGAATGGCTTCAAAATTTCACAGAAAAAAAGATATAATGATCTCTTCTTTCCTTTCCTCCTTTACTAACCCTTCTAGAATAATTTTTTCTTTAATCAAAACTTTCTCACTTAAAATGTTTATCCACTTTAAGCTTTCCTTTTGTAACTCAGAATTCCATTCTCATTTTCAATTTCTTTCATCAATGCTTTTAGTTGTGTTATTTTATTTTTAATGTCAACCAAGTTTCTTGGGACCTTGGGAAACCATTTATGAAAAGTATGTAACATCTTCTCTATCCATTCATCAATGGATTTATCCTTGCCCCTAGTTTATTCAATTTCAATGATTATTTGTTGATCGATTGAATCACCTAAAAGAATTGATTATTATAGAGTATACCTTGCCACTTTGGCTATTATTTCACTCAATCTAGAATTTTTTTATTTTAACTTATCCTTGGTATCCTTATCTTCATCAAGATTCTTAAAAAAGAGTGTTAATCAAAGTCTAAGTATCTTTATTTAAGATTTTTGTGCTAACTTCTCCAAGGGATATTTTAGTGACTGTTAAGTCTTTCTTAGTGACTTCACTTTTATTCATGCCCTATAAAGGAGTTGATACCTATATAAATTTATATTTGAAAGCTCAATTATTAGTTTAGAAGTTACTTTATCACTTTTATGATTATTTCCTTTTCTATCAAGACTCTTTAATAGCTTCAAATCAATCTCCTCCAAATTTATCACTTCTCTTGTTTTAGGAACTGTCTACAATACTAACCAAGATGAGAAGTCTAAATTTGGAGGAGTAGATGAATGTACAAACATTTATTATTGATTATTTCTAATCAATAATTCTTGAGAGGAAGCTTCTTATGTACTTGAAAACATTTTGATCAACATTGCAAACTATTTTCTCATCTTTTTCTTTTTCTTTCTCAAATTCTTTCTCAGATTCTTTATCCTTCTCTGGTTATATTTCTACCTCTTTTTCATTTTCCTTCTATTTTTCCTTCTCTATTGTCTTTGCCTATTTTTAATTTTCTTACTCCTTCTTAGGTTCAACCATTTTCTTTTTATTTTATTATGGTGCCTCCAAAGATGGGGTCACTTTTTTTAGCTACCTATTTTGGCTCCTTCTAAGTGGTTGGTTGATCATATGAAGGGGTGGATGTGGAGTAGTGGGTGCAAAATATGGATGAAGAGGAGGAAGAAAAATAGTCTTCTTCTGAATGGGATTCTTAAGAATCTTGATGCTATGAGATTTTTGAGGTTTCATGATTATTGATGGATCTATTGTACATGTAGTAGAAGTAGGAATGATGGGTTGAAAAGTATCTATGGAAGTGACCAAATGGGGTGTGGTGACAACTAAATGATTTGGTTCTTTATCCTTTAATAAAGAGTAAGTATCATTATCATTTCTCTTCAACTTCAATTTCTTCTGCACTTGACTACTTTATCTTTGTACTATTTCTTTCCTCTTTTGGCTTATTTGGGTAGTTTCTATCATTAACTACTTCATACAATACCACTTATTGAGAATCCATGTGCAAGTCATGGAAAGGATCATATAAATTATATCTAGAATATTTTTAACTTGATATTTTTTGGAAATAATCTCCAATAGTGGGGTGTTATCCCCTCCTACTAAATGTTAGGCATCACTAGTTACAATTCCATCATCTTCTATGTCTTCTAGAATTATTGATAAATCAAAAGTATGAATTTATTCAATATTCAACCTACAATTGGCCCTTCTTAGTACATCAAACTCATCTCTACAATCAATAAAAAATATTCAAGTGTAAGAATATGCATATACTTGAGAGAAACCATATTTTGAGTTATGCATCTATAATTAAAATTTTCTCTAGCTTCAAAATGGGTTTGATTGTAGTTATGGTATATTTATTTTTGCATGTTATTCACTTTGTAATTTTTAGGGAAATGATAGTGACCAATAAGAATAGGAAAACTGATAGAAGGGTGGTGAAAATTTCATTGTAAGTCATGTAACTCAACTAGTTACCTACACAATTCCATACGAACCCATTTATCAATAGGGTACCAAGGTAATTTGACTGGTGTGCTTGAGAAACTTCCAAATTTGATGTATGTGAAGTTGAGTAACTAAATGAAAATCAATCCAAATTAAGAAACTACTTCCCATGCTTCATCAGATCCTCTCTTGTGTTTTAGAGCTATATCTGAATTGTAAATGATGTCATAGAAGAATCCATCATTCACTATTTTATAATGATTATAGTACTCATAAAGAACCAATTGAGGGTGATATTCATATATGGGCTCTATTTCCAACATTCCTTTTATAGTTAGCTTAGTAAAGGATTTATTTGATGCTACAACATATACTATATATGAGGTCTTTTTGAATTCAAAAGTCTGCAAGACACTTATTAACAACTGGTCAATGTTGTCACTTATTAGCCTTACCCATTAAATCATAGTAAAGCTATTGGAGATGTAAATGGTTCTAATGTATGCATATATCCAAGTTGATAAGAACTTGGTATTCTCCTTCCCATTGATTCTACATAACAATTGTGTGATGTCATTAACTTCTTAGATGAAGTCATACCTTACTATCTATTTAGGGAACCTTGAGGGATATTTAACATTCCTTATATAGTTAGTGTTCATTATCTTGATGAAATCAACTATCTTATTTATCCATTGACTCTTATTTTTTTCCATTTTTATATAAATCACTTTAGACAATGATGGGATATTTAGAATGTCTTTGAAATATTGAGCATCCAATCTTATCACTCTATTACCAATAATGTCTTTCATATTCCTAGTAAGAGAGTCGTAATATTTGGCATAGGTTAGGAAAAACTTAGGAAGTTGTGTACAACTTTGGAATGTTGTAGCTTGTAGGATCCCACTATTGGTCATTGCTTTCATGAGTGGAGTTTTTGATACAACTTTGGACCTTTCCAATAGCTTAGTCACTAACACATGTCCCATATCTATATAACTTATATTAGTGAACTTATAAGTGATCTAAGATTCAATAGGGTACCCTTTATACTCATACATCATCTTTGGTTCTTGTGACTTGACTCTCTTTACTTTTGTTTTACTCTTCCTACTTAGCTCTAGGATTTTTTCAAGTTATATCTCATGGAATTCTTCAATTAAAGTTATTGTTTCTTGTACTTCTACTCTAGCTATTTCTTCCTCTAATCCTTCTAACCCTAAAAATTGTTATGGTTATCTCTAGAAAAACTTGACAAGTGCTTTAGAACACTTAGTAATTGTTCTTGTTTGTTTAGAAAAGGTTGAATAAATGAATCAAGTTGTTGCTTTAAATAATGATTCTAATCAAGCTTTGGATTTAAAGTAGTAGAAAGTCTTTAAAACCCCAAATAACTCATAGTACGTAATAGGGTATCACAACTTTGGGTTGATCTAGATAATATTCAAGTCTTAAGTATTCAATAATCTAAGTAGGTAATAGGCATGGATAACTTTAGTTTTTTTTATCTTGTAACTTTGGGTTTGTATTAACAAGTTACTTGAGTTTAAAATCCTGAGTAAGTAATGAGTAATAATGAGTCTGAGTTCCACTTGATTAGTTACTTCAAGTGTTATTTGGGTAGTTTAACGAGTTTCTCAAGACTTAAGACTTAAGGTTTATTAATATAAGTAACTTGGGTTGAAAAACTTATAGAATTAGAAACGATGAGTAGTTGTAAATCTGGGTAAGCAAGAAATAATTTTAAGTATGGGTAAGTAGGATGCTTGAGATTATGAGGTTTCTTAAGGAAAATAACTCGGGCTTGGGAATTTGAATAAGTATTTAGTTATGGAAAAACCTAGTTTTCTTTGATAGGTTAATAGTCAGCTAGGTTTTTAACTTGGTTTTATCATTCTTTTATTTTGAGTGGGTTTTTTAAATTTTTAGTGTTTAAAAGAGTTTTTAAAAGACTTTGAAAAACATTTTTACATGAAAAAAATGGATTTGAATACAAGCAAAATGATAAAATACATTAAATACTCAAAATGATGTATGCAAACTTACTGATAGGAAAAACAAGATTTTTAACAAGGAATGTAATGAGAAATAAGAGGAAAATAATATAAATACCTTGAATATAAATGGTTCAAGATAAAATCACTCCAAATGTGCAAGCAGTGTTGATCGAGGCTCATAGAGGTAGTTGCTTGGTCAAATAACTTGAATGCTAGGTGGGAAATGAGGTTGATTTTCTCAAATATTTATATTTTACAATGAATTAATGACAAGTAAGAGACACATTTGAGATATCCATGTAATCCATTGGCTTTTTGTCAAGTTTTTTGGACTACTTCACTTAATTTGGCTCTTAGAAGTCAAGAAGCTTTGCAATCTTGATTTGGTCTTCATTGATTAGTACTTCAGGTTCATAAACCTTCACTACTTCTACTTGTGACTTTGAGAAAGTGAAGTTATTTTCAAAAACCAGTTTTCTTTAGGTAGTGTTCTACAGGTTTGTGAACTTGCTTTACTTATCTTCTAATAAGAAGTAAAGTTTCTTGATAATTCTGGTTTGAACTAGATAGTGCAACTCAGGTTTGCAATGACTATATTATTTTCACTTGATAAGTAAAGTAACTTGGAGAACCTGAGTTATCCTAAGAGTAAGTTCAAAAACTTATTTTTTTAATCCTCTTGGAAATATGAGTAAATGGGTTTTCAATGATGGCTTTAAGAAGATGTTTTCAACCTTTTGGATTAATTTGAAGCAATTGGGAAAATAAAGTAATCAAAAACAAAAATACTAAAGACTAAGTCATTTTTTAGGGGATTGGTTTACCAAGGAAAACTAAATAACATAAGAAAAAAACAAAAATTTAATAAGGGTATCCAAAAATTCTATGTGAAAAATTATGGGTGACACCAGATTGTATCAAGATTTATTTGGACTTATTACAAATAAACCACATCTATCTATTTGTAATAAATAAAAATTATTTAAAATAATATGAACTTATTAGTAGTCAAAAATTTAAAAACTATAATAAATAAATTAGACTTTGTCAAGAATTAGTTAGATTTATTAAAAATAAACCACATCTATCTAATGTATTTTTAATAAGTCTAAATTATTTAAAATAATTTGAACTTATTAGTAGTCCAATTTTTGAAAGACTATTAGAAATAAATTGGACTTTATCAAGAATTAGTTTGACTTAGTACAAATAAATCATATATATCTAAATGTATTTGTAATAAGTCCAAATTATTTGAAATAATATGGACTTATGACTATTATCAATTTTTTAAAAACTATTAGAAGTATATTGGACTTTATCAAGAATTAAATGAACTTATTAAAAAAAACCATATCCATCTAATTTATTTATAACAATTCCAAATTACTTTCCAACCAACACTCATTATAAATAAAGTGAAAACATTAAATGAATTGGGAATAAACATTAAAATCAATATATATAGTAAAATCAATATATTTGAAACACTTTTTTGAATTTTGAGCAAATGATAAAATTATTATAAATAGTAAAATCAATAAATCTAAAATAAATTTGATTATGTTTTAAAATGTACTAGACTATATTTAAAATAAATTGAAATATTTTGAAAATTCTTTGGATTGAATTTTATCATAAATAAGTTAATTTTAGTATAAATAAACAATAGCCAACTAAATCTAAATGTGATACCCATTATGAATATATTTTTGAAGAGCCCATTATGACATCATAAGTCATTATTAGGTCTAGGCATAAGGGGAAGACATAAGAATAAATCTATATCATAGTGAAAGTAATCACTCCTATTTTATATGATGAAACTAAATTTGGTTAATAGGTACATTATAACCCTTGATAACACCAACTTTTTTAGTGGTTGATCCATCTAGTTATAGCATAAAGAGTTGAACATTTTATTTCTCTTTACTTAATTCCTTTAGATTAATAAGATTCCCTAAATTTCACATTTTTTAGGTAATTCAATTTTAGACTCCACAAATCATTAAATTAATAGCTTGGCATTTATGGCTTTTACAGTCCATAATTAAGGATGAATATTTTTTTGTATTGATTTTTCACAATCACACCATGTCATCTAGGATCAAACTTATGTAAATAAATTTTTGAATAATTTAGACTAATATAGACTTATTAATTTTTTTAGTTAAACCAATATATTTCAAATAAATTAGTCTCATTACAACAAAAATCCATGAAACAACAACATAGTATTTCTAATTTAAAATCCATAAATTTGAAATTGATTTGTATGAAATTAACTATAATGTCATTAAAATTATAGTTTATAATCAATAATTAAACTTAAAGAATCATCTGGTGAAGTTATAATCATGTTTTTAATATCTAACTTTTATAAACAATGTTTCACAATTGTTGGCATGGATTGTATGCTTTCTCCCAAGAATGTGATGATAGAAGTCATTTTGATTATCCAACCCTTCTCATGTTTATAAATTTCATTTCCAGTATATCTACTTGAAGTAACATAACTAATTTTAATTTCTTCTTCTGTAACCAAATAATTTTGAGAATTCCAACAATGAACATTGTGTCACCAATTAAAAAATCATCTCCAAAGGTCCCTTTAAAAATAAACCTCATCCAATTTATTTATATTTATATTGAAGGTCCTAGAATATTATTTCCCCAAAATGAAATGAAATTTCAATTTGTGTAATCCATGGCTTGAAGGAGTAGCCTTAAATTATTGTCCTCTATCATTGACCAAAAGCCAATGTGCAAAAAAGATTGCAATGTCACCTTCAATTTTTTTGTGAAATGTTCATGAACATAGTATGACATATTTTATATTATAAAATCTTCTTTTCTTCCCTTAATGTATATTTTCATATCTTTTTATTTGTGTGAAACAAATAATAAGTCATCCAACCCCAAAATCAATAGGTTTATAGATTTTGGTTTTAATTCCCCATTTGAAATGCCTTTAATTTGTAAAAAAAGAAAGAAATCATTTATAATCTAATATTTTAAGAAATATAACAAGGAAATATTTTTTAAAAATGTTCTTAATCTTATTTTTATCTTTAATTTTAAATAAATACCCATAAATTAACATGAAATTCAAGCTCTTGATAAGGGTTTTTTGAAAAAAATGCAAATCATCATTGTTGATGAGATGTGGACAAAATAAATATATTTAAAATGTAATATAATTCACTTTAATCCTTATAGATTATACCAAATTTAGAGGCTTTAGAAAATTAGAGGAACTGAATGAAAAAATAAATTAAATTAAAAAAATTAGAGGTACTTATATTGTTGTTTTGAGAAACATATTCCTAATATACCATGATGAAATACCTATAACTATTTATGGAGGCTCATCAAAAAAATTCAAATATTTTTTTTGAAGAACTTTTAAATATATTTTATAGGTTATATTTTGAGATAGTCTAACATAAAGGTATGAAAAAAATGGAATTATACGAAAGAAAATTCAAACAAATTTTTAAAAAAATTAATAAATGGAGATTTTCTAACGCAATGGACCCACTTATTTCCACAATAATATTGTTATATAATTTGACACTTAAATATAATGTGAATTCAATATAACATGTTTTAGTATTTAAATGGAAAAAATGATTTGATATTATAATTCTCATCAAGCAATAAAATACAAGTAATCCCCTCATAAAATTATCTTTTAATTTCTTAAATATTTGAACAAAGGGTCTAGGAACTATTGACTATTTTGACCACAAGCCAAAATAGGTCAACACCCTATAGTCCAAAACTTGATATAAGGGTCTATTATCATGTTATAGTGTGTTCCATGACCTTTTTTATGTGATTTTATATGTTATTAGTTTTGTCATAGTCTAATTTAGTCCTTGTGTCATTTTGTCACTTAGGGGTCATTTTGGGTAATAAATGAAGGTGGTATGGTTTTACAATATGTAAAAGTGTTTTAAAATTAATTTAAATTTAAAATATGTTAATACCTATCAATAATTTTTAGTACTAATTGAAATTATTATAGGTGTTAAGTAAAATCAAGAAAATAGTTGAAAGAAAGGGAGTTTTAGAAGTTATACGACCTATGGGGGAGTATGGAAAATATGAAAAACTCATGAAATGAACATTAATATTACATATATATATATATATATATATATATATATATATATATATATATATATATATATATATATATATATATATATATATACATACTCTATAATTACCAAAAATTTACCAAAACCATTTCTCTTATCCATCACTCCTTTAGGCATACTAAACTAGTCAGCTGGTCTTCTAATGTTACAGCCAATAAGAGAGGTTTTAGGTTAAATGATATTGGTGTTAGATATTAAACTTGGTATAATTAATATTCATAAAAATATTTTGAGTAATGGTTGCCTATGATTTATGAGCCATTTTTAAGAAGTTGACTATCTCATTTTGCTTGCTAATCCCCATACCATATAGGTTTTGCTTCTATTTGAGCTTGTCCATATAATTTAGCTATTTAAGTATATTTAAAATATTTTTAATTCATTATCTCATGTTTTTCATATTTATTTTCACATTTTAATAATAGTGTATGCGCCTAATAGATCAGGTTGTAAGATGAGAACACCATGTCTAAGTTGTAGGCATATTTCACCATGTACAAAGGTCCTTATTATTGTAATGATTTTAGAGGAAAGTGTTAAGTAGTGTTTCATGTTTTTCATGATATATTTACCTCCCTCTTTCAAATTTTAGACTCAAAAGCTAGCATCATGAATTTTCTAGTATAGAATGTGATACACAGTCATCTCTCTTCTTACATTCACTTATAGTCATGGTGTGTGAAACACTAAACATGGTCATGGATGTGAAATTATAATTATAAATTTGTTAAAAACATTTTTATATCATGAAAAAATAATATATACCCTTTAAATTCTATATTACTGACTATGATAACTAGTTCAACTCTATGCACAGTCTTATACCATGGATGTCTACCTACAAGTTTCCCATGGAGGACCAACTACATTTAAATACATAATTTGAAAAGGTTTGAAATATTTCATGGTGTAAGGAACCAATTTTAAGTTTATATATGGTCTAATACTTATTAAATTCTAATACACCATGCAATTATTCATGTCTTACCTTCACTGCCACGTATGCAACATCAATGCATAAATATAGGTGCCCTTAAGAAGGTCAATCATGTTGAAACAAAGAAATTTTCTAGTTTAAATTTCATTATGGTTTAAAGGATTAATTTTGAGAAGTTTATAAGGTCCAAGATGAACCATAAGGTCATATTTCATACATATAACCCATATCCACACTCACTGCCCTGTATATAGAAATGTCCACCTATATGTGGCTCTCATAGAGATCTAAAGGTGTTGTATGGATGAGTTTGACATATTTTAGATCTTCATGAAGTTTTTGAGTTGTAAAATGTCATTAGTGTCATGTTGAATCTATAAATTAGCAATTAGACCTTAGGAGTCATATGCATATATGGAAAATGAGTTTTAGGGACTTATTTCCTTAAAAAATCCAAAATAGAGCCCTATGTACTTTTGGTACTCCCATATAATGAGGTAACAGGGAACGTAGGTGAGTTTTAATTATTTCTTGGTATATCCATCATATAGGGTAGGTACCTTGAAAATTAATGGAATTGGGTAAAGAAGGATGATGTTTTAAGTTTTCCAATTAATGCAATTCTCTACTATAGGATTTTAATGTTTACTACAGTATTATGAGTTCTAAGTGACATTATTGTATAAATATATCAAACTAGGAGAATATATCCATTCAGGTGTTTATTTTTAAGTATGGAAGACATTTTTGGTTCAAAGGTCATCAATAAGGATTTGAATGCAAGGGACTAACCTATAAGTGTACCCTTACCTTCAAAAGGTTAACCTATAGCTTGATTGTAGGTACCTACACTATAAAAAGATGAATTTTGGTGATTAAACATAAAACTTGTAATACCTACATATTAATTTGGTTCCAATATATCAAAATGGTCATGGGGTGTGAAACATAGGTTTCCAAGAGATTAAATGCAACCTACAGGACCTCTATTACCCCAACATTGGTCAACCACATTTGCTAGTGAGCTAGAACATGGTGTTATTTGTAATGACATAGCATGAACATGGTATGAATGGATCAAAATGACTATAATATGATATTTATTACTTTAATTAGATGATGTAATAGTAATGTAGGGTGTAAAATTCAAAGTTCACATACATGTGTCACTTCCAATGTAAGATAACATAGTCACAGTTGACTATAATGGAGCATATCAAATGAAAGGCATATGTTGAAGATATTTGACAAGGTTTTGATGTTTAAAATTATTGAAACCTCCATAATGGTGAAATGAACTTCACATGATGCCTATAGACTATAAATAAAGTAGGGAGGGGTTCCACATGAAACCTACAATTAAACTCATTAACCCTACACAATCAATAGTCATCATGCTAGAAGTCTACCTTGGGTTTTATGAGATATGGAGGCTTAATTGATGTTATAAATTCATTATAATAGGTAAAAAAACATCCCCACAACTTGGATAATCCCCTCATACTATCTTATTATTTGGGGAAAAAGGGAAAGTGCCCTATGTTTCAATCTCAAATAGAGGGCACTCCCAAGGTGAAAACTCTACATGTTAGTAGGTCAATGATGAAAGAAAGGTGAAAAAGAGAATCAAAGGCATTAATTATTGTTGTTAGGCATAAATTAACATAATGAATCCGTCACATGTGTTGGAATTTATACAAATTACTCCTAAACAATGAAACACAGTCAAGACCTTTAGGTCTAGACTAGGCCTACTACCCATTTGGAGGTCTAATGCCATTTATAACACTAGAAGAGAATTCTAAAACATTGGAAAACCTGATTGGGGAGTTATAAGGTGTTTTATATCTTTCAACTTTGAAATGACACCATAAATAAGCCATATTTTGTTTTAAACCAACTTAGGGCTACATAGAATGAAGAGAGAAGCTTGAGAAGATACTTTAGAAGCTCATATGTGTACAGACATAGAATGTGAATCTAAGGAGCTAGGGTATGTTTAAGGAGGTCTTGAATAAGGTTTTAGTGAAGTTTTTTTATGGTTTGGATGTCACAATTTCATGAACAATCCTTAGAGGTCAAAACCACTCTAAACCCTTTAAAACCCTTGATAATGACGTGATTGGAAAGATGAAGGAGAGGAATATACAAGGGATAAAATGACTTGGGAGATGATTGAAACTTTCATATGACTCCATAAGGCTCCTCATCAATTTGAGTTCTACCCCACTTGTACAAATAGGGTGGAAAAATGATTTTCTTGATAGTTTTGTGTGTTTTACAAGGATAGAAGGGTTTCAAAAGATTATAATAAATTTAGGAGTTATTAAGCGACCTAATATAACCTATCATACTCATTTTTTTCTTCATAAAATATCAAAGGTGCCTCTTCTAACATATTCATCTCATCTAGTCCAAACTAGCATAGTGAACAAGGAATGACCACCAAGTGAGAAGGTGAAAAATATAAGTGGGAGGCCTTTTAAGGTCTAATTAATGAATATAAAGATATGAGGACCCTTTAAAAGTATCATACACTATTTTTTATGGATTGGTTTGAAAAACTCAAGACCTATTTGGTGTCAAGTGTGAAGGGTGAGTGAAAGGAGGGTGATTATGACTACAGGTAGTGATAACTCATGTACAAAAGAATGTCAATGATTAAAGACATAAAAATTTTATGTTGGGGCTTGTTTATAACCCATAGTTCATAATTTAATAATCTCATCTATCCCTAGTCTATTATGGATCACTCATGTAAGGTTAAATGATGAAGGTCATTTCTAGGCAAGTAAATGAAGAGTCCTACACCACATTTCATGAGTTTCATACTTTCAGGGACATTTTTCCAAGTAAAAATTGCATGATATGTCCCATATTACTTTTTATTATATATTTAACTCCATTTATCATCTTGACAAGTGGTTTAGTAACTCTCAGACTTCATTATCTTCTCTCTTCTCTCAGATTCTATAAGTACTAGCCATTTTGGCTCTTGTATTCTAATTTAACACCATGTATGGTAAATTTATACTAGTTTGATGTTGTAATTTTCCATTTAATAATAAATACAACCTATTTTGAGTTCATATATCATCTTCTCAATGTGTGTGAAGAGATGTATAGTGAATAGTTAAGTGATATTCATCTATCCTTGCTTTCCCTCAATCCTTTCATGTTTTATGCAAGTTATTCCATTCTAGTAGGTAATATGAAGTGTTTTAAAGAGTATGGGTCTATTTTAAAGTGTATAATAAGACTTAATGTCTGAAATTGATCTATAATTCACTTACCTTGGATACTCTCATGCATATCACCTCCATATTGAATTACTAATGTTAGAGCATTTTAGGACTTTGAAGCTAGTATTATAGGTCTCATTTCTTAGTTAAATAAGTATGATGGTATTATGGAAATACTTTATGTGTATAAAAAATTTATATTAGTTTATTTCATTCATATGTTTTTCCCTTTTTCCACAAGAAATTAGCAGAATAGGTGATAAACACTTTAAGATAAATTCAGGGAGCTAGTCCTTAAATCTAGAGATCTACTTCTACCATGGGTAAACCCATATACCTAGACATATTTACATGTTGAATAAATATAGAGGAGGATTTTAAAACATACTTTATGGTGAAATATTTGGTGATAAAATTTATGGCATGCTCGATGAGATCCATTAACCTTAAGATAACTTATCAAGGTGAATGCTAGTCTTGACAATATTGGCTTCATATTGGTGTGTTACTCAGCATTTGGCAAATCCATTCAAAGTAAAATATGGTTGTAGATAAATATTTTGTAATAAATTTACTCTCATACTTCATGGTCCTAACTAGGTCATATTCTAGTAGAGTTTTCAATCTTATCAATCCACCTACTCATCTTAAAGTCCAACACCCTCAGCCTATTCTACCCTTTGAAGAGCAAAAGGATTTTGCTAGCTAAGAAAGTGAAGAGCTGTAAGAAATCTTGGATAGGCAGCATGCCTTCCATAAATTTAATAATAAAAATCCAATCCATATTGATACCTATGATGACATTTCCCCTAATGCTACAAAGAATGTGGCTATATTCAATGGTGAAGGTCATGTCACACCTAGTGAACACATCAGGGATATCTCTATTTTTTATAGTTTCCATATTATCACTAAGGAAAATATTACCATTAGACTCTTTTCCATGTCCCTTAGAGGGAAGGAACTTTATTGGTATAAAAATTTGGTTAGTGTATGCATCACATCATTGATGACTCTTGGTTGTTACTAACTTTAAGGTTTGAAGATGAAAGTGACCATACTTTACTCATACATCAGATCAATGTGATCGAAAAGCCCCTAAGGAAATAATGAATTAATTTAATGAGAGGTTTAAAAATACTTGGTATAGATTGAATAATTTCATGAGACCACCTTCTAGATTTGTATTTCCTACATACTTGAGAGCCATTGGTGCTTTTTGTACCCAACATCCCCCTTGTTTCTATAGGAAATGGGGACCCAATTTTTGTAGATCATTGTCTTTATTTTGAACACCATATTCTATATGTTTATGTAAATTTTGGGAAAAGATCATGATTTGGAATTTTATACTTTGGGAAGATGGCATTGGTATTGTGTTTCCATAGACTAAATAGTTTTTTCTATCAGGTTTGTCACTTCAAGCTAATTTTTGTGGAGTTATGTTTTCATAGACTAATTTTGCTATCCTCTTGGGACTTATTTTAGGACTTATTCTTTTGGGGCTTAATTTTTTCTTTTCATAATTATCCTATTAGTATTTATTAGGATTTTGTTGTGCATGAATTCTTGTGGGCTTTTGCATTATGGAATTATCTTTATCAGATAAATTGTTGTAGATATTTTATCTAAAATAATTATTTTGATAGGATTAGTCTATAGGATTTTTATTGTAGACATTTTTACCAATGAAATAGACTTCCCTCTAGCCTTTTGATATTACCCTTTGGCCTTTATGAAGTACATCCTTTAGGACTTTTGTCACAGATGAATTCCCTATGAAGTGGACCCTTTGGATTTTTTCTAGATAGAAAGTACCCTTCAACATTTTGAAATGACCCTTTGGAATTTTGAAATTCCCTTCAGTCCCTCTACACCTACCATTCAGGAATTTTATCCCACGTCTTTGCATTTTGTGAACCATTATTTTGTACATTTTTTTGAGACATTTTCCTCGAGATAATTGAAATCCTTCAAACATTTTGTTTGAGACATTTTCCTTGAGGAAATGAACCTACCCTTTGGGACTTGTAAAATTTACCCTTTCGAACATTATCATGGGAATTTTACCTTAAAAAAATTCCCTTTTCCATTTTAAAATTTCCCTTCAAAAATTTTGAAATGCCCTTTTTCCTTATTGATCTACCCTTTAATATTTGTGTCATGGATGAATGTCCTATGAAGTAGACCCTTTGGATTGTTTCCAAATATAAATTACCCTTCTATATTTTGAAATGTCCCTTTGGTATTTTGAAATTTCCCTTCAAAATTTTTTAAGTTCCCTTTGGCCCCTCCACACCTACTCTTTGGGATTTTTATTCCATGTCTTTGCCTTTTTTTAACCATATCTTTAGACATTTTGTCCAAAACATTTTCCCCAAGCCAATTGAGATCATTTGGATATTTTATCCAAGACATTTTACATGAGGAAATGAACCTACCCTTTGGGATATTGCCATGGGAATTTTTCCTTAAAAAATTACCCTTCATCATTTTGAATTGACCCTTCAACATTTTGAAATGCCTTTTTGCCTTACTAACCTACCCTTAAAGAGATTTTTTATGGGCCCTCTATACCCCATGAAGTAGACCCTTTAGGCATTTTTTCCATGAAGTGGACCCTTTGGCCCTTTTGAATATACCCTTCAAGACTTTGTCCTGAGTATTTTTCCCTATCAGCCTATCCTTCTAGACTTTTACTATAGGCCAATTCCTTCATAATTTTTGTCTTAGACATTTTTTTGATGCAAAAGTCATACAAACAATTCCCCCAAGGGTACATACCCTTCAGACTTTTTGAACCAACCCTTTAGACATTCTTAAAATGACCCTTCTATATTTTTGAAGTGGACACTTACCCTTTGATACTTTGTCCTAGGCCCTTCCCCCTCCAAGACTTGCCCTTTGATACTTTTATCCTAGGAATTTTTCCCTTCATCCAATTCCTTTCAGACTTTTATCCTGAGCCTTTTTCCCTTTGGCCAATTCCTTCAGATATTTTATCTGAAACATCTTGTCCTTTAGCCCCTTTGAGACAATCCATTCAAGCATTCCTTTAGACATTTTATCTGAGATAATTGAGTCTTTGGGAGAATTATTGTGGAAATTTTGTCTAAAATAATTCCTCTGATAGAATTCTTGTGGATTGTGTCTCAAAAAAAATTTCTAATGAAAAAGACTCTTCAAGAGAATTGTTGTGGATATTTTATTCAAAACAATTCCCACATAAAAAATTTAAAATAATTCCCTTGTAACACTTATCTCAAGACCAATACCATACTAACAAGTGGGAATTTTCATTATGTTTTGAACTTACTTTAATATTTTCAACCTAGGTCCAAACCATAGTTTACTAATACTAAGATGTTAGTCTAGAATATTCATGTAGGTTCCTTTATACTTATGTTTGTAGGAATAGAGAGTATTGAGGAAATGACACATGTCTAATTTAAAAGATTAAATTTGACAGTCATGCAAACATCATTTGATGGTCATGAAGATATCATTTTATAGTCATGCAAACATCAAATTTAACTTTAGTAATGATAAAACTTATGAGATTAAATTTGATAGTCATGTGGATGTCATTGATAGTCGTAAGGATGTCATTTGATGGTCACATGAACATAAAATTTAACCTCATAAATTACCCATTTACATTAAAATAAAGATCCTATGATGCATTTCTAATTAGTCACATTTTATCGAATGATGCAAGAGTAAGTTAAAAATTCAAAGCTCTATGAGAGTGACAAGTGTCACCATCATGGGAGCCTAGTGCATAGATCCAAAAAACCATGTTAAACTAGTACATAAGGATTGATGGTTTAGGATCAAAATGAACTTTTCAAAGGTTCCAAAACTAGTGAAGAGATGCCAAGTGTCACACTTGAATTCCATCATGTAAAGGATCAATGCTACAAATCTTAGGTAGACTTTCAAAGATCCTAGACTCAATCAAGTGTTGACATGTGTCACATTTTGAAATCTAGTAGGGCATTATGGATAGAATGCATGGATATTTGGAAACTTGAGTTATATTTATCAATAGACATTAGGTATCATAGCTAATCTATAGTATGAACACATATGTCTTAATCTTAATGGTGAATATAAAATTAAAGCTCCAAATTATATAAAAATTATGAGAAATCATGTAATACACAATTCAAATTAGTCATAGCTAATAACAATGTCCCTAGTTCTAAAAAAACATTGGAAAGTGGTCCATATCTAAGTTTTATTTGAAGGTGGATAATATAAAATATCAAAAGGTTGTTCTCACAACCTATGAAAGGAGACATGTGCAATTTTTGATAAATGACACATATTATAAAGTTTGCATATAGTTTGAGCTATAATTGTAATAAATAGACATTGTCTTTATACAAAAAGGTTTTTTTTTAAATGGATAACTGTAAGTAGAATCTTATATGGTTTTAGACCACAATTAGAACTCATGCTCTGAATATAACATGTAATGACCTTGCATGAACTTGGAGGATGAGGTGACCCCTTCCCCGAGTTTTTATAAAAAAATTATAATCAAACTTGGATGTTTTTTAGATAATTTTTGAATATAGTAACAACATCAATTTTAATCATCAATGAATGTGTTTGTGTATTTTATTTCCAATTTTTATGCAATTAGTTATTACTTTCTTTGATTGTATGTTTTAATAATTTTTAGTGTGAAAAAGTTTTGAATGGATTATTGATTATTTTGATTGATATACTAGTTTGTATATGTGCAATAGCTATTTAAAAATTGGTACAAATATTGGTTAAGATAATCAAGTTCAAATTAATTCATAATTATGATTATGTATAAGTACTTTCTTAGATGTATTTGTGTGTGTGTGTGTGTAAAATCTACCTCAGATAATTCACTAGCATGAGCCATAATCTCCTAATTAAGGGTGTGAAATATCTACCCTAAAAGGAGAAAACTTTGTCTGAGGCTTATGAATTTCTTACATCTTTATCTCCTTAGACTTTTTATTTGTGTCTTAATGTGTGTGTAATTGTTGCTAGCAACAAGCATAGATTCTGAGAGCACTTATCTTTTTCAAAACTAGCCAAAGAAGTAGTTCCTAAAAATCATAGAAGCTTTCTTTAATGACTTAACCTTCCCTCTTTTTGAGTTTTATTTAAGACCTACCCACTCTATATTAGCAACTATTTTCCCATCCAACTCACATAGAGATTCATTACGCTTATTAAGAACCACACCTCCATCTAAAAACCTTGTCAATAACCTAAATTCCCTACCATCCATTCCATAAATAGGTTGTAACAGACTGCATACCTAAAAGTTATGCCCTAGAGTAGATTTTGCCTCCATTTAGATCCTAAAATGTTAGACTCTACCTCATTATAGCTTTGGTGTGCATAAAACCTATATCAATAGTTAATTAACACTAGAAGGAGGGCCAACACCTTTGATTATACTAATTTTTTTGAGAATGGATGGATTAATAGAGGACCATAGATATCCTAAGTATCTAGCATGATTTTACTAATTACTCTTTCAAATACCTTATTAAGTTTTATTATAATCACCCAAGAGCTGCTAAAGGGAATCTTGTTGATTACACATATGATATGCATGTTATGGATGTAAAATTTGAGGATGTAATCTATAAGTTGTTCCCTTTCACATTGGGAGAATAAATGCATGATTGGCTTATAGAGTTGGTACCTAGATCTATTAGTAGTTGGAGTGATCTTGAGGAATATTTTTTGATATGATCTGGTCCAAATATTGATGCTTATGATTTAAAAAATGATTTAACACCTTTTATGACGTTCTCTATAGGTATGTTGGATAAAAATTATACAAAGTCCATCCAAAGAGAAATCTTGTTACTGTGCCTAAACATGAACATAGTAGAAGGGTTTCCTTTTAATCTAGGCACTATGCACAAGGAAGAAGAGATCCTAGATGGAGAGGATGATTGGATCATAAAATAGGTAGAAGAGCATATTGCATCCATCAAGGAAGAAGAATTTATTAAACTAAGAGAATTGGATCATGTTGATTCCATCCCTATATTTGATGAGATAATTGAATAAGGAAATAATGATAATGAGGAAAGTGTTAATTTAAAGGAACATTACCAATATTTACAACATCTCTATGAGATAGAATATGCCCAAGTAGAAGATCAATTAATTTTCCTTAAAAAATAAGATATTAACTTTGAATATGGTGTTGGTAACTCTTATGACTACCGATTTGTGTTTGGATCTCTATCAAAAGACTCATTAGATGATTATATTCTTGACTTGTTTTCCTATGATCATACAAACATCAATGTTGATATTTTAGATTATGTTATTCCTGAGGTAGGAATGTATTTTTATCATGAGGCAAATGAAAAAGGTATGTTGGTTTTCCCCAATAATTTTGATTCTATTTTTTGAGTTCCCTTTCAATGGATTTAATTCAAATGGATGCTCATGCCCTAATTTGATAGATGTTGAATTAAATTTGGTGCCTAACTCTAATGTGTAGGAAATTTTGGTTAATTATGTTATTTACTAGAAACCCCATGTGTGTGGACATCAAAATTACTCATCATTGAAGAAAATACCTTTGATTTCAAATATGATGCCCATGAAGTTGCATATCTTTTAGAGCACAACTATTCAAAAAAATAGAAATAAAAGGATCAACAACATGTAATGGATGGGATGATCCCTATGGAATTAATAAGTAATGAATATCTCACTCTTAAAATCAAAAATAGTGAGCCCCAATTAAACAAAAAATTTATTCATGATTTGGTAAGTCAAGAGCTGATTCATTCAAATATTGAAGGTCATATTCAAAGTGAGAGTTTAGATAAATTTTTTGAAGAATATGTTGTTCATGATTATACTTTTGATTTTGAATCTATATTTGAGGACCTTTCCCAGAATGAGTTCATAGAGGATGATAACTTTCAATACTCTAGGTCAGATCTAATATCCATCTACAGGTACTTTCTAGGATTGTTTATCTAAATTAGGTTCTCCTCAATACATGAGTAATAATTTTGAGCTTTCATAATGTATGTATCATAGGAAATAGTTATTTGTTTATTGTGTCTAGGATGTCCCAATGAGAAACCCTTATTTTTTTATATAATATGAGGGAAAGGCTCAAAATTATACTGAATGAATATAAGGATGTCCCTACCTATCTCAGAACTTTAATGGGGAAAATCTTGTTGGTATGAAAGAGTGAGAAGCATACCAAATAGATTTTCCAAATCCATCCCCCATCTTGTTTGGGTTTTACTTAGAGTAGGAGTAGGTTATGTTTCTTGTTTTCTATCATTTGTTTTCATTAGATTAATCTTTCCTACTTTCAATTTTTTGCTTTTATAGATTAGTTTCTTGTTTTCTAGATTAGATTTCAATGCTTTCTTCATTTAGTTTCTTGCTTTCTTAGGTTAGTTGTTCATTACTTTATCTAACGACCATAATTATGTTTTTTATGACTATAACCAAGTTAAAATCCAAAATAAATTAAAATATAACTTGTAAAAAATGGGGAAATTAAATTCTTAACACTTTGGGGCTAGTTTATAGATTAAGCGTATTTCTACTTTATTGAGTCTTTAGGATGAAGGTAGGAAACCATGGATTATTATGAATGTTGTCACAAGTGAATACTTTTACTAGGCATGTAGAATTTGATCTTAGAGTACTTCATAAAAATTTAGAATTTTTTTCATTTTATTGGATCAAATGGACTTATCACATTAACTACCTATTGTAAATGATAATTTTGGGTATAGGTGTAGTTGGCAGGGATGCTTTAGTAATGATCTATTTTATAATTATACCAGCTCACTGGGGTTCCAACTCTTCTCTTTTCCATTCAATAAAAAAATAAGAGTGAAATAAAAATAAAATAAGAAAGAATAAATGGGTTCAAAAGAGTAAAATAAAATCTAAAGAAAATCAAAAGGCTCACATGATGAAATAAGGTCAATGTAGCATGCATCATGATCAAAATAAAACAATGAAATGAGAAAAGGAGCCCAAGGTATCTCTTCAAGGCTAGAGATGCTTGTCTAGTAGTAGAGTAATGCCTTAGTTTCCCTTGTTTTTGATCTTTAATAGATACTATAACAAAACCTGCAACCCCATCAAAACCTTTGAAAAACTCATCATAACAGGGGTTAAATAAACTATATGTTTGATACACACATATCCAAGAAATTAGAAGTCAAGTATGCTATGTGAATTAACTCAGGAGTCTCTTTTATATTTCAGATTTAAGTATTCTTTTGTGGCACACTTCATGACTGATTTGAGATTGTAAACTAGAGTTATAGGCTCTTGAATACTTAGGAGTATTCCTCCTATAAGTTGCCATTTGTTATACCCAACATCCCCATTCTTTCTATAAGAAATGGGGACCCATTTTTTTTAGATCATTATCTTGATTTTGAACCCCCTCTTTTATATGTTTACGCAAATTCTAGGAAAGGATCATGATTTGGCCTTTTATACTTTGGCAAGATGGCATTGGTATTGTGTTTCCATAGACTAAATATTTTGTCTTATCAATTTTGTTACTTTGAAATAATTATTGCATACTTATGTTTTCATGAACTAAATTTTCTATCCTCTTGGGACTTATTTTAAGACTTATTCTTTTGGGGCTTATACAATTTGTCTTTTTGGACTTATTATTTTAGACTTATCTTATTGGTCTATACCGATTTTTTTGTTGTGTATGAATTATTACAAGCTTTTGGGCTATGGACTTACATTTATTAGAGAAATTATTGTGAACATTTTATCTAAAATAATTCCTCCAATAAAATTGGTCTACATGATTTTGTTTGTGGGTATTTTTCCTTATGAAATAGACTTACCATTCAGCCTATATGAAGTAGATCCTTTGGGAATTTTGTCATGGATGAATGCCTTATGAAGTGGACCCTTTGGATTGTTTCCAGATAGAAAGTACCCTTTATAATTTTGAAATGACCCTTTGGTATTTTGAAACTTCCCTTCAAAACTTTTGAAATACCCTTCATCCCCTCTAAACCTAACCTTTAGGACTTTTGTCCCATATCTTTTCCTTTTTTGAACCATTCCTTTGGATATTTTTTCTGAGACATTTTACCCAAGCCAATTGAGATCCTTCAAACATTTTATTCAAGACATTTTCCTTTAATAAATTAACCTACCCTTGGGGCTTTGTGAAACTTACCCTTTGGGACATTATCATGGGCATTTTTCCATATGGAATTTCCCTTCATCATTTTGGAATGACCCTTTAGCATTTTGAAATTTCCATTAAAAACTTTTGAAATGCCCTTTTTCCTTGTTAACCTAACCTTCAAGACTTTTGTCATGGATGAATTCCTTACAAAATAGACCCTTCAAATTGTTTCCAAATAGAAAATCCTCTTCAATAATTTTTAAATGACCATGTGGTAATTTGAAATTTCCATTTATAAATTTTAAAATTACCTTCAACCCCTCTACACCTACCATTTGAGACTTTTGTCCCACATTTTTACCTACTTTAAACCATTCCTTCAAGCATTTTTCTAAGACATTTTACCTGATAAAATTGAGACCCTTTAAACATTTTTTCCAAGATATTTTCCCTAAGGAAATGAACCTACCCTCTAGGCTTTGTGAAATTTACCCTTCAGTACATTGTCATGGGCATTTTTCCATACAAAAATGCCCTTTGGCATTTTGAAATGACCCTTCAGCCTTTTTAAATTTCCCTTCAAAACTTTTAAAATACCCTTCAAGATTTTTGTCATGGGCCCTCTGTACCCAATGAAGTAGACCCTTTGCACATTTTTACCACAAATTAGACCATTTGGCCCTTTCTAAAATGCCCTTTAGGACTTTATCCTGGGCATTTTTCCCTATGAGCCTATCCTTCAAGACTTTTACCCTAGGATAATTCCTTTAGATTTTGTGTCTCAAGCATTTTATATAACACAAAAGGTCTAAAATAATTCTCCTAATGGCACATGCCCTTCAAATTTTTTGAACCAACCCTTTAAACATTTTGAAAATGACCCTTCAAGATTTTTTAAGTGGCCACTTACCCTTTAAGACTTTGTCCTAGACCCTCCCCCCTCTAATACTTGACCTTCAAGACTTTTGTCTTGGGAATTTTACCATTCATCCAATTCCTTTAGGGATTTTGTCTTGGGCCTTTTTCCCTTCATCCAATTCCTTCAAACATTTTTTCTAAAACATCTTGCCCTTTAGCCTTTTTGAGACCATCCCTTAAAGAATTCCTTCAAATATTTTTTTTGAGAGAATTGAGTCTTCAAGAAAATTATAATAGAGATTTTATCTAAAATAATTCCCTTGATGGAATACTGTTAGACTTTGTGTCTTGAACATTTTATCTAATAAAAAAGACTCTTTGGGAGAATTGTTCTAGATATTTTGTCTAAAATAATTCCCACATAGAAATTTTGAAACAATTGCCCTAAAACAACTATCTCAAGAACAATACGATACTACCAAGTGGTATCCTTACTTATGGATCATTTTCATTATGTTTTGAGCTTAATTTAAGATTTTTATCCCTAGTACAAACCATATTTTACTAATCCTAAGAGCTTAGGCTAGAATATTCATGTAGGGTCCTTTATACTTATTTCCCATAGTATCATGCTAAGTCATTTTGCACTTATGCTTTTAAGAATAAGGAGTATTGAGGAAATGACATGAGTCTAATTTATAATATTAAATTGTATAGTCACATAGATGTCATTTGATTTTCACTAAGACACCATTTGATGGTCATAAAAATGTTAAATTTAACTTTGGAAATGGTCACACTTATGAGATTAAGCTTGACAATCACACATATGTCTTTGATGGTCTGAGTATGTCATTTGATAGTTGTGAAAACATCAAATTTAACCTCATAAATTACCCATTTGGATTAAAATCAAGATCTTATGGTGTGAATCCACTTGGGCCCATTTGATCAAAAAATATGAGAGTTAGTTGAAATGTCAAAGATTCATGAGAGTGATAAATGTCACCATCATGGAAGCCTAGTGCATAGATCTGATGATATATGTTAAACTAGTATCTAAGGATAGATAGTGTAGGATCAACATGGAATTTTCAAAGGTCCCAAAACCAATGAAGAGATACCAAGTGGCATGCTCATGCTACATCATGCAAAGGATCGATGGTGTGAGTCTTAGGTTAACTTTTCAAAGATACCAAACTCAATTAGGTGTTGACATGTGTCACATTTCAAAAGATAGTAGGGAATTATAGATACAATATGTGGATCTTTGGACACATGATTTATATTTATCAATAAAAAATTTGTCTCATAGTTAAGCTAGAGTATGAAAATTCATGTCTTAATCTAAATGGAGAATATAAAAGCAAATCTCCAGATTATATAAAAAGCATGGGTGAGTATAAAATACATAGTTTAGATTAGCCACAACTAATATAAATGTCCTTGGTTCTAAAAAATTATTGGAAAGTGATGCATATCTGAGTTCCATTTGAAGTTAGCTAATCTAAAATATCAACATATTGTTATCACAACCTATGAAAGGAAGCATGTGTAGTTTTTGATAAATAACACATTTTTAAGTTTGCATATAGTTAGAGCTATAATTATAAGAAATAGACTTTGTATTTATACAAAAAGTCTATTTTAAATGGATAAATATAAGTAGACCATTATATGGTTTTAAACCATAGTTAAAACTCATGTTATGACTATCACATGTAATGACCTTGAATGAAATTTGAGGATGAGGTGACCCCCTCCCAAAGTCTATATAAATAATTGTAATCAAACTTATATTTTTATCAGAGAATTTTTTAATACATGATCAATATTAATTTTTATTTTTAGTGAATGTGTTTTTGTATTTTCTTTCCATTTTCTACATAGTTAGTTATTACTTTATTCGGTTGTATGTTTCAATAATATTTAGTGTGCAAATGCTACAAATGGATTCTTGATAATTTTGATTGACATACTAATTTGTAGATGTGCAAAAACTATTGAAAGATTGATATAAATATTGGTTAACATATTCAAGTTCAAATTGATTCATAATTTTTATTTCACATAAGTGCTTTTTTGGATGTAGTTTTATGTGTGTATGAAATAACTACCTTAGATACTTCACTAGCCTGAGCCATAATCTCCTGATTAAGGATGTGAAATAACTACCCTAAAATGAGCAACCTTTGTCTGAGGCTTGTAAATTTCATACATCTTTATTTCTTTAGACTTCTTAACCATGCCTGACTATGTTTGTGAAATTTTTTCTAGTAATAGGCATAGGTTCTGAGAGCACTTGTCCTTTTAGAAACTAGCCAAGTAAGTAGTTCCTTATAATTGTAAAATCATTCTTTTCTACCTTACCCTTCCCTCTTTTTGAGTTTATTTTGAGACCTTCCCACTCTAAATTAGAAACCATCCAACCATATCACTCATGTAAAGATTCACTACCCTTATTAATAACCATATCTCCATCCATAAAACCTTGCCAACAACCTACATGCCCTACTAGCTATTCCATCAATAGGTTGTAATAGACTGCATACCTATAACTTATGCCTTGTAGTGGATTTTACCTCTTTTGAGATCCTAAAACACTAGAGGCTACCTCATTATGACTATGGTGTATATAAGACCCAAATCAACAGTATTGATATTACCATTATGCTATAATCTATGGGTGGTTTCACTCTCCCCAAAGCATATGATCTTGCCATTAGAGCTGAGAATTGCCTCATTCAATATGGAAATCTACCTCCTAAAGTGTTTATGCCTGTTTTTACCTAATATTATTGATAATACTACAAATTTTTCATAATTTTACAATGCCAAAACTAAGCATAGAGTTACTCCTAAGAAAGTGGATGATGCCATGGATAAAGATGTAGAAATTCAAATGTTAAGAGCTTAGTGTAGACAAGAAAATATGCAATAAGGTGCTCGTCAAAACCCCTATCCCTATCAATATCAATATGGTCAATAATATGGGAGAGGAAGAGGTCAAGGGTATCTTAATTTAAATAGTCCTACCAATTTTTACAATCCTACTTCCACCACCAACACAAAAGAGATGGTATTAGTGCATAGCAACTTGGTGAAAAGTGAAGATTGGAAATAAGGCCAATTTATGGATGCGAATGAGGGTGGAGATAAATATATCATTAATAAAATATGAATCACTCCTCTCCTATCAGTTGAAGATGAATTCATGCTTCAATCATATGAATATTGGTAGCCTCAAGGAGAAAGCTTCACCAACTTACTAGTTAAAGACACTTTTAAGCTCAATCAAGGAACTTCTATTATATATAACACTAGAACCAAGATCAAGGATTTATTATGTGATGGTAATGCACCTACAAGTTAATCTAGTCATCCTATAAGGTAGAAAAGCATGATTACAACTATGGAAGTCCCTAACACTCCTACACCTCCTTCAAGTCAAAATGTGGTAAGGTATATTTAAGGTGTATCAATTCCTCAAGTTCCAAGTAATACTTTTCCTCTAAGTACCCAATATAAGTTAGACACTTCTACTCTCAACATAGTAGATTCATTGAAGAATGCCAAGGCATTCATTTCCCTTAGGGATTTCCTCTATATGCCTAGCCAAAAATATCTATTACAAAAATAATAGTCTATTATCCCTACTAATCCTTCACCTTTAATTTAAAGTCATGGTCATGTTTCTCTTAAAAATTCCCCTAAAAAAATTATTGAACCATCTACCAAATCTAATAATTTTCCACCTTTCTACCTCACTCTCATAGTGGAAGACAAACTAGTACACAATTGCATAGTTGATAAGGTTGCCTCAACATCAATCATGCCTAGATTTGTAGTTGATAGATTGGGCCTAGAATATGAAACACATAGAAAATGGTGATTCAAGTAGATGGTACACTTGCTAAGACAATTGGTTTAATAAAAAACTTAAAGGTTTTCCTCCAAGACTGTCCTATTTTTCGCATTCTCTAAAACATTATTGTTATTAACCTTGTTTCTCATTTTGTAATCTACCTTTTAAGAGATATCACAATCAAGATAGTGGATACCTCTTAGTTTACTATTCCTTGGATTTTATGATAAGATATGGAACCAAGGTTACCATAATAACTCTACCACTTGTAATGTTTCACATTAAACCATAGGTTGAAGAAAGATCTAAATTGAATTGTGTTATTAATGAGAAGGAGGAGTCTAATGTGGATGATGGTGCTTCCAAACTTGAAGGAATAGTTGACTTATTTCTAGATGAGTATAGTGCAGATGCTTGTGAGTATGATCCTTATGTATATTTTGAGCAAACTAAACTTGACACCTATATCATCCATGAAGAATCATTTGACCAAGCTAAGGTAAGTGTTAAACATTCTTTCTTATAAGCTACTTAGAGTAACTATTTAATCCATGAATACAATGATGAAATATTAACAAGCTTTATTGATCACTATAGTGACAAGAATTATGTCTTTATTCTTAATTTTAATTACGTTACCCTTGATGATGACACTCATGATGAAGAGTAAGATGACTTATGGTAAAATTTCAATGTTATATGTCAAGAGTTTAACCAGTTAAGTAATTATACTTCCCCTCCTATCAAGTCTATATCTATTGTATTTTTTAATGAGTCTAACAAACATATTGTTGAGTGTTTCATCAAACATGAAAGTGTACATCAATCCACTATCCAAGAATCTATAGTTATAAAGGAGTCTCATAAGTCCAAGGTAGATTTTGTTGTGTTTAGAGAATAGTCAAGAGCTCATCTTGATGTTGATTCATTTGTAGATGTGGTGAAACATGGTAAAGGTAGACTTGATGACTCCATGTATCAAGCACATGTTGTTCTAGAAGAGAAAAATTATGAGGTAGTTGTCATTAATCATATTCTATAGTTTGAGGAGTAACAATTAGATGTGATTAAGGTCAAGTCATTTGAAACTCCAATAAAGGATCTTAAAGAGTAACTAAAAACACTCATGAAGGCTCTAAATAGTCCACTTGAAGACATAAGGAGATCTAAAGATTGTAAGCTTCTTGAACATCTACATATTCAAGTGATTTATGATGAACATGATTCTCATGATAGATTACCTTCATGGAGTGACAAATATGAAAGAAAAACCACCTTTGACCCTGGATGAAGTATCATAATATGTTTTTCACCTCAAGAGTGAGGTTTTTTAAATACTAAGTTAGATGTGTCTCTCTTTTAGTTGTGTGTGTTTCATAAGTGTTATAGTTGAAAACATGTTTGTTTTTTTGGGTGTGTCTTGTTTTATGTGTCCTTTATTTTTTGTTTTGTGAGGCTTTAAAGGCAAATTATGTGTCAAAATAGTGTATATGTGATTCCATGTCCCAATAAATAGGATTAGGCTATTGGTCTTAGTATAACAAGTATACCACCCTTGGGAAATCACCAACAATGTTGACTATTTTGAACATAAGTCAAAATAGGTCAACCACCTATAGTATACAACTTGATATAGGGTTCTATTAGTATGTTATAGGGTGTTTCATGACCCTTTTAATGTGATTTAATATGTTATTAGTTTTTTCATAGTCCAATTTAGTCCTTGCATCATTTTATGTCACTTAGGGGTCATTTTGGGTCATAAAAGAAGGTGGTATAGTTTTCCAAGATGTCCAAGTGTTCTAAAATTCCTTTTGATGTCCAATATGTCAAACCCTATTATTACTTATCATTACTAATTGAAAAACTTATAGATGTTTAGTAAAATAAAGAAAATACTTGAAAGAAAGGGAGTTTTGAAAGTTATACGACCTATGGGGGAGTATGGCACATGTTTCAACCTCATGTAATGAAATTTTAAATTATTTTAATCCATTTCCATGTTTTATCTAGTTTTTAAGTACCAAAAATGGACCAAAACCATTTATCTTCTCTATCACTCCACTAGGCATATAAAACTGGTTAATAGGTCTTCTGATCATACAACCAGTATGAGAGGTTTCAAGTAAAATTATATTGGTGGTAGATAATTAACTTGGTCTAATTAATATCCATGGAAATATTTGGAATAATGGTTTCTTATGCTTTATGAACCCTTATTAACATGTTGATTATCTCATTTTCCTTGCCAATCCCCATACCCTATAGGTTTTGCTTCTGTTTGAGCTTGTACATATAATCTAGTTGGTTAAGTAGATTTTAAATGAGGTGTAATTCCTTCTCTCATAATTTAAATATTTAGTTTCACATTTAAAGAAGAGTGGATAAGCCAAATAGATCAGGTTGCAAGATGAGAACCCCATGGCTAAGTTGTAAGCATAATTCACCATGTATAAAGGTATTTATTATTGTAATGGTTTTATATAAAAGTGTTAAGTGGTGTTTCATGTTTTTAATGATATATTTATATATTTACTTACAAATTTTAGTCTCACAAGCTATTATCATGAATGTTGTAGTCAAGAATGCAATACAGAGTCAACTCTCTTCTTACATTCACTTATATTCATGGTGTGTGAAGCTCTAAACATGGGCATGGAGGTGAAAAAAGAAGTATCAAGATGTTTTAAACCTTATTAAAGAATTGATAAATAATATATACCCTTCAAATTCCATATGACTGACTATGACAACTAGTTTAGCTCTATACATAATCTTATACCATGGATGTGTATCTACAGGTTTCCCATGGAGGACCAAGCACATTGAAATGCATCATTTGAAAAGGTTTGAAATATTTCTTGGTGAAAAGAAAACATTTTAATTTGATAAAGGGTCTAATAATTATTTAATGCTCATACACCATGCAATTTTTCTTGTCTTACCTTCATTATCAAGCTTGTAACATCAATGCATACCTGTAGGTGCCCTTATGAAGGTCAATCATGTTGAAACAAAGTAATTGTATAGTTTCATGTTCATTATGGTTTAAATGATTAATTTGGAGAATTTGAGAAGGTATAAGATGAACCATAAGTCCATATTACATGCATATAGCCCATATCCATACCCATTACCCTGTATACAAAAATGGCCACTTATAAGTGGCTCTCACAAAGATTTGAGGGTGTTTTATGGAGGATTTTGACATGTTTTGAGACCTTCATGAAGTTTAGATTTTTAAACTTTCATGCGAATCAAGGTGAAGCTATCAAGTAGCAAGCAAAATTGAGTATTCATATGCATATATGTAGAATGAGTTTTAGGGACTTGTTTCCTTAAAAACTCTAAAATAGAGCCCTATGTGCTTTTAATGCTACCATATAATGAGGTAATAGGTAACCTAGATGAGTTTTAATGATAATGTATTGCATACCTCATATAGTGGAGGTACCTGCCAAAATAATATGGACATTTGGAAAAATAAGGATGATTTTATAATGTTTCCAATTTTCTACTTTAGGATTTCAATGTTTATTATAGTACTTTGAGTTCCAAAAGACCTCATTATCTAAAGATAGCAAGGTAGGAATATATCTCCATGATTTTAATTTATCTAAATGGTTAACCTACAGGTTGACTATAGGTATCTATAGTCTCAAAAGATGAATCTTGGTGACTAAACATGAAAAATTGAAATATATGAATATGAATTTGGTTTCAAGATATCAAAATGGTCATGATATTTGAAATATAAGTTTCTAAGAGATGAAATGCAATGTAAAAAACCTCTATCACCCTAACAATCATCAACTATAATTGATTGTAGTTGATAGTGAGCTAGAACATTTTATGCTGGTGTTGACATATCATGAACATGGTATGAATGTATCCAAATTATTATAATATGGAATTTATGACTTTAACACAAGGTATAAAATTCAAATTTTGCATATATGTGTCACTTCTTATGAAAGACAACATAGTCACAGTTGGCTATAAATGAGCATATCAAATGCAAGGTGTATGTTGAAGAGATTTGATAAGGTTTTGATGATAAAAATTATTGGAACACGTCCACAGTGGTGATATTCACTTCAATTTATGCCTATAGACTAGAAATAGATTAGGGAGGGTTTCCACATAAAACCTATAACTAAACTCATTAACCCTGGATAGTTAACAGTGATCATGCTAGAAGTTTCCCTTAGGTTTTATGAGATTTAGAGGCAAAATTGATGTGATCAAGTCATGAAAATAGGTAAAAAAAATCCCCATAACTTTGATAATTCCCTCATACCATCATATTATTTAGGTCAATAAGGGAAGTTACCTCTATTATATATCAGATAGAGCGCACTCCCAAGGTGAAAAATGTGTAGCTTAGTAGGTCAATGATAAAAGAAAGGTGAAAAAGAGACTCAGATCCTTGAAATGAGATGTCATGAGCTATGTTAGGCATAAATAAAAACATGTAAGCCTTCATAGGTTTTAGAAGTTATATAAATTAATCTTAAATAATGAAACATAGTCAAGACCTTTAGGTCTAAACTAGGCCTACTGCCCATTTGGAGGTCTAATGCCATTTATAACACTAGAGAAACGTTACAAAACACTGGAACACCTTATATGCGAGTTATAAGTTGTTTTATATCCTTAAACTTTCAAAGGAGACCATAGAGAATCCATATTTTGGCTCAAATTAATTCAAGCCTACATAGAACAAAGAGAGAAGCTTGAGAAGACAAGTTTAGAAGCTCATATGTGTATGAACACATAGAATGGGAATTTGAGGAGCTAGGGTATGTTGAAAGAGGTATTAAACAAGGTTTTATTGAATTTTTTTTGGTTTTGGATGTCATAATTTAATGAGCAATCCTTATAGGTCAAAACCACTCTAAACCCTCTAAAACCATTGATAATATCTCGATTAGAAATATGAAGAAGGAGAGGCATCCAAGAGGGATAAAATGACATGGGATATGATTTTAACTTTCACAAGACACCCTAGGGATCCTTACCATCAATTTGATTTCTACCCTACTTCTATGAATAGGGTGTAAAATGGATTTTCTTGATAATTTTGTATATTATGTAGGTACAAAAGGGTTTCAAAATATGCCAATAACTTTGAGAGTTAATATGGGACCTAATATAACCTATCATACTCATTTGTTACCTCATCAAATATCAAAGGTACCTCAACTAAAAACTTCATCTCATCTAGTCCATACTAGCATAGTGAATAAGGAATGACCACCAAGTGAGAAGGTGAAAACTCTAAGTGGGACAAATTTTAATGTATAAATTATGAATCTAAATATATGACCCTTTAAAATTTTCATACACTCCCTTGTATGGATTAGTTTGGAAAATTGAATACCTATTTGGTGCCAAGTGTGAAGGGTGAGTGAGTGGAGGTGATTATGACTGTAGGTAGTGATAACTCATGTATAAAATAATTTTGGTGATTAGGGACATAATCAATGAATTTTGGGGCTTGTTTATAATCCCTCTTAATATTTAATTCATCTCATCTATCCCTAGTCTACTGTGGAGTAGTCATAGAAGGAAAAATGATGAAGTTAGTTTTTAAGTAAGCAAATAAAGAGTCTTACACCAAATTTTAGGAGTTTCATACTTTGAGGAACATTTTTCCAAGTATAAATTTTATGGTATTTCCCATATTCATTTCTCATATATATTTAAATCTTTTTATTATCTTGACAAGTGGTTTAGTGACTCATTGACTTCATTCTCTTCTTTCAAATTTTATAAGTACTAGCCATTTTGGATTTTGTATTTTAATTCCACACCATGTATGGTAAAGCCCTACCATTTTTATGTTGCAATTTTTCTTTAAACAATAAATACAATCTGGTTTGAGTTGAAATATCATTTTGTCAAAATGTGTCAAGAGTTGTATAGCGAATAGTTAAGTGATATTCATCTATCCTTGCTTTCTCTCAATCCTTCAATGTTTGATGCAAGTTGTTCCACTCTAATAGGTCATATGAAGTGTTTTAAAGTGTATGTGTATGTATTTAAGTTTGAAATGAGATTTAGTATCTAATAATAATCTATGGTTCACTTACCTTAGATAGTCTTCATGCATATAACCTCCATATTCAAATACTAATGTTAGAGCATTTTAGGACTTTGAAGCTAGTATTGGAAGTATTATTTCTTAGTGAAATATGTATGATGGTATTGTGTAAATACTTTTGGTGTATCACCCCTTTATAATAGATTTATTTCATGCATAATTATATCCCGTTTCCCATAATAAATCAATAGTATAGGTGATAAGCACTTTAAGACAAATTTAGGAGCTAGTCCTTAAATCTAGAGGTCTACTTCTACCACAGGCAAACCCACATAACTAGAAATATTCCCATGTTGCCCAAATATATATGAGGCTTGAAAATCCTCCTCTAAGGTGCAAGAATTGGTGAAAATAAGAACAAATTAGTAATTTAAATGCACATATTCATATAAATTTTGATGTCATGAATACATAATTTATAGAATTATGAAACCGATTGCATAATTTGCAACCAAATATTATAAGTGTAAATTAAGTTTTATTATATAAAGCATGCTCAATTTTTAGTTTAAATTCTTAGGAAATTATATCTAAGAATATTAGAATAGGGTATCAATATTTCTACATTTTTTAAAAGTTAATTCAATACATAATATTATTTCTAGAGTTATCTAATATACAAACATAGTAATACATAAATAATAATTTGGTTGTGCATAACATAAGTATAATATACCAATACATGAGAAAGGATTATCAAATGTTTCAAATATTTTAGGTATAAAATATTATGATTACATTTAACTCAACCATTTTACTAATCAGAAATCAAAACTCAAGTACAATTAACATTTCATCAAACTAAGTTGGCTTAGATCAATACATATCATAGTTTGTATAAACTTTAATCAAATGAATTCATTAAATATTTTAGGTTTTATCCATGCTTAAAAATTCTCAAATATTAAATAATGGTATCATCATAAATCACCAAAATTACATTCCCAACCAAATAAGAATGCATTCAAGTAATAACCTTTCATTGCCAACGAGGTGTAAAAAGTATTTTCAATTTGAATGATCATAATTCCATTTTATAATTAGTACATGTGATTTAATTTTTTTAAATGGAATTCATTAAACTCAACACAAGGTTTGAATAGACATAATGTTAATCAATATAACTCCTTATACGTCTCAACCAATCCAGCAAGAAACAATGTAAACATAATCAATGATACATTATTGGGTTGAAACATTAAGGAAATTAAAAAAAGTATGTAACATATCAAACATTATAAACTATTATTTAAAATAATTTAATAGCATATGCATCTCTTTTTTTTAGTGTTAAAATGTATGATATGGTAGGCTGCAAAGAATTTTTCTAATACTTCCAATACCCAAGCTGATGCACCATATTTTGTTATCTTCTACACTGTCAATCTGTATTATCCATAAAAAAAATTCAATACTAATGTGTTTAAACAAATCATGATAAAACATTTAAAATAAATATAATTTATATATTCTAATATATAAAATTGTATAACTACACATTCATAGAAAGGGGATTTCACCTTTTTTTTGTTTATTTACAGTTGGTAGATTTTCACTCCTTCATTGAATATTGTGTTCCTTATTAACTAAAAGGTATTATATAATGTTTTATAATTAAATAAAAATTAAAATCATGAATTTATTTTATATCGATATCTAAATAAAGTGTCTTATTGTAGAGTTTTATGTTGTGTTGTTTTCATGGAGGCATCAAGTTGTAAAGTTGTGTTGTGGGTTGTTTTGTTGGATATATAAGTTGTAGTGTTGTGTTGTGAACTATTTTAATGAAGAAATAAATAGATTAAATAGAAGAAGAATTTTTTTATCAGTATTATAAATGATATGTAAAAATATGTATGATCTTATCTTACCTTCTTCAACTTGTGATGTGTCATTTCTATTGATTTGATTTTCCATTATTATGGTTTCATTACTTACATCTAATTCCACGAGTGATAATCAAAAAAAAATTGATAAGATAGTTTTGAAAAATAAAACATGATTGGAAAAAGCTATCAAAATGGTATGCACTTGGTATTTATTAAAGTGGTTGTTATGGTATGTCTTATGTTATTTTGTTGGAGATATAAACTTGTAGCATTGTGTTGTGAACTATTTTCATGAAGACATAAATATATTAAATAGAAGAAGATTTTTTTTAATCAATATTATAAATGATTTGTAAAAATATGTATGATCTTATGTTACCTTCTTCAACTTGTGATGTGTCATGTGTGTTGATTTGATTTTTCATGATTATGGTTTTATCACTTGCATCCAATGCCATGAGTGTTAATCAAAAAAAAATTTACTAATATGTTAGTCTTGAAAATTAAATCATGATTAGAAAAAAAATAAATAAAAATGTTATGCACCTTATATTGATTGAATTAGTTGTTATGGTATTAGTACCTTTGAATTTGTAATATTTTTTTGAAATTGAACATTAAAAATTGTTTGTTTTTCAATTTATATAATGAAATATAAATTCCTTTTCAACTATGTACAAGCATCACCAATCCATCTCATGTATATACTCCTAACACATCACATGTATCAAAATTATTGAAAGTAGATATTAGTCTTTCCCATAATAAGTTATCCATCTCATTGTTGAATGGCCTTATTGTTTTATCTAATTCCATCATTTGAAATGTTGGTATGTCTTTATTGATGTCAACACCTTCCTCTAATTTACTTTATTGTGAGTGGAGGATAAAATATTCAATCTAAAAATTAGTGAAATCTTTAGAAAAATTAATCCCTGTAATTTTAACCTAATTGAATCCATCACTATCTAGAGCCCCAAAGTATGACACATATATTTGTGATATATTAAAAATCACCAACACACATTTTTCCCAAAGAGATCTGAATGCCATAAAAATGGTCAACTTTGTGAATAATGAATACATTGAAATCCCCATAAATAAATTTATCAAGTAAAGCCTAAATAAATATTAGAATATTTTCTTCCTTAAAATCTTCAATGACATTAACAAAATAAAAAATTATCAAATCAAACTTCATACGAATAATAAATATTACACTGAAATATTCTAGAATGGATAGAAAAAGAGATGGGGGGCCATAATGGTAGCTAAAAAAAATTGTGTCTATCCCTGGAATCTTACCTCCATCACTATCTAGATATTTTCTCAACATACTTATTGAATCTAGATTTAATGTTTCTAATTTTTTTTGACATGATTTGATTCAAGGCACATAAATCATTCATACTTTTGGCATAAATTTTGTAGTGCTCTATTACCTCTTTAGGTGCCATTGTTTTATCTACTAGAAGTGTTAAACTATGATTGGTGAAATAATATACAATTTTTGATAATATTTTACTTTATAGCTTCATATTTTTGTACCAATTTTCAATGTTGTTGCACATGGGGTTTCCAATAAGGAAACAAACCCTATTTCTAATCATTTTACTAGTTTTATTTGTTATCTATCTAAAAGCCCTTAAATATTTTTAAGGACTATTATACTAATAAGATTAACATCTTATTTATCTAATCCAGGTAAAGTACCACTTTAAAAAAATAATGTCTTATCAAAACAATCTCAAACGCGTTGTTCCATGAAAAGAAGGAACTTTCTCTCTTGTAATTGTTGTATTGAGTATTTCATTTGTGTGAACGAGTGTCTATCTTGTTCATGTATTTATTCTATCTTTTTTCCCTATTTAAATATTATTCTAACCCCTCAATTACATAAACTCATTTTTAGATCAAACTCTTTCAACAAATGAAGCCTTATTAATTAATTCATTGGCCTTACTATATTATTTACATATTTTGTGAATAATGGAGTCATTATTTTTAGATGTCTAGCCCTTCTAATACAACATTTTTTACTCAAACTTATGGAATTATATTATTCCTTTGAAAATTTTATATTTTGTGTTGTAATTATGTGTTGGCCATCTAAGATTTTGAATCTTATAGTGTTTTTATTCAACATTTTTTCAAATACTTCTTTTAATTTGATAAAAAATTGAGGGATTTTTAGATCAAAAGGAATTAACAAAGTATCCTTCATTAGAACCTCATTATTTCTTATAAATTAATTAATTATATCATGCACCCCTCTTTCATTCAAATTTATTATTTTGATATAAATATCCCTAACTCATAAATCTCTACAAGAATGTTCAAGGCATAATTACTAGAGGAAATATACCATTTAGATAATTAACTATGTGTATGAATAGAATTTGGTGCCAACAAAAGTGTATTAACATTTTGTTATATCTTATATTTCTCCACTGGAGTGAATTTTGGTATAGCCTTTTTCAAATATGTAAACAAATAAGTCTCTATTTCTTTTTTTATTTCTTTCAATGTTATTTCTATCATGTTTATAGGGTAATTTAAATACATATTTATATGGTGTCAATATGAATAAGTTGGTTCCCCTTGTTCATGTTTTTCCTTAAATATATTTTGTATTCTAAAGACAAAATCATCTCTATCTATCAACCTAGACATTGCAAGGTTGTCATAGCTATTCAAATTAAATCTAAATATTTCACAAGAAGGAGAAACATTTGATTTTGACAATTCCATTTTATTGGGTGTAAATTTATTAAAATTAGTTATATCATGATGGAACATCCCCTCTTCTCCATTCCATAATTTTAGTTGGAATTAAATGACATTTGCAAGTCCATCTTTATCATAGGCAAGGATTATCTAATCCAATATATTATTTTCTAGATATAGTGCTAAACACATAAATATTTGCATGCCTATTTATTGGATTAAGCAACTCAAAATACCAATCACTAACAAGAATTTTATCACCACCATAAAATGGAAGGTGTTGATGTGGTTTTAATTGAAGTTTTGGTATTTTATACTATACTATATCCAAACTATCTATGATTGAGGCCTTATTTTGCCTTTTAAGTGTTAACATTTCTTTCTCACTTGCAGACATTCTACAAAGTAATTGAAATGATGTAAATATTAATAGTTTGTAAATTATAAGTTGCATATCATATCACTTAGGTGATTATTTGTGATTAATTACATATCAACAAATGTGAATTCTAAATTACACTATGAAATACATATTAAATCTTTATAATATATATTGGAGGGCACCATACAATCCTAAATTAAAAAATATTAGACATGATAACATAAGTTTCATAGATTTAAATAATATACACTATTTTTTAAGGTAAACATAATGTTTATTTATTTATGGAAATGAATTTGGTACCCAAGGTGTCTCTTGAGAGATACCTTGATAGGTTTCTCATAGGAAATGCTTCTCATATATCTAGGTTGATACATTGAGAGATATCTCTTATTTAATAAAATCTTGATAGAAGTTGTTGGATTTGAAATAATATCAATTCATATGCAAGCAATATGACCCTAAAGACACATTCGAGACATATAATGTAATAATAAATGTGTAAATGTTAATTTAACTTTTTACCTTTTGATATAAGAGTATTGTTTTAGAAATAGTTAATTAAATGTAAGAGGTATAAATTTTTGGGTCAATGGATGTATTTAAAGATATCATGAGAGGAAAATGTTAGGTGATACCTTGAAGGGCCTTATAGTACCTTCAATGTATTTCATTGGATATATACATCAACATTGAATTAACTGAGTTATTTTCAAGATCATGCATTGAGCATGTTTTATCAACACTATAATTACAATCATTTAAAAATTTTGATGAAGCATTTAACATGGCCCATAAAATAAAAGTATAAGCCTTAGAGGAAGGAAAATTTAAGTTATGTATTAATAAATTCAAACCCAAATCCTCCAAAGGGACCAAAAATTATAAAACTAAAGTCATATTAGATGTTATTGTCTTAAAATCAGCACCTCCATAAATAATGAACCAATCCAAACCTTCTACCTCCCAAACAAAATCATAAAAACCCTTAACATGATTTATTCCTAAAAAATACACACCCTTAGGGGATTTATATGATTCTATTTTAGACAAACTAATAAAATCTTATATTATTGAGCTTCCTTTAGTCAAACCCCTTGATGACTCTTACCGCAAACCTAGTTGGTATAAAGAAAGTGATTTTTGTTCTTATCATCGTGTACTTGGTCATGGGGTCAATAAGTGTCAGTATCTCAAAGGTTTGGTTGAACCTTATTAACCAAGGGGAATTACAATTTCATAATTGTAATATTCCTCTGAATCAATCCATCGATATCTTTAGATAACCATTATCTAACCATATTTCTACATCTAATTCTATACAAACAAACATAGGAATCACCTTATATCATGAAACTCATATAATAAACATAATTTGTGATCAACATTTACCTAAATAAGTTGATAATGCTTTCAAATCATCTTCCAAAATAACACGGATCCTAGATCTCCTTATAGGAGATATTTTTGAACCATTTATGCTAGCTAGATTTTTTCCTAATATCCACTCAAGTTTTCCTAACCTCATTATTTGGGACCCTCATGAAGAAACACTACCTAAGCCTTTTCAAGGAAACTAATCAAAAATAAAGGATGAAAAACTATCAAGGGAGATACTTGTTTATATATCCCATAAAATACACATGCTACTCCTTTGGTCACTATATAAACTTTACATATCATTCTCATTCCATCTATCTCACTCCCTCCTGAGATGTTTGCTACATTACATCGACCAACTCCAAAACTAGCTTCCCTTATAGCGTAGGCCAAGCCAAATCCTATAAAAAGGGAAAATAGGGGAAATGTTTCAGGAAGTGGGGATAAATGTCTTTGGGAACTAAGAGGTAAATCCTTACAACATCCACTGATAAAAATTAATCTCTTTAAAGAGGATATTCCTATTAATTCTTATCGAGATCAAAAATGGAAAATGGTTATGCCACCAACTCAAACTAAAATATCCAAATTTGGACCTTATCCTTTTGTAAGGCCAAAATCCACCATTATGGAATCCTCCTTTAAGAAACATATAATATTACAAAAGGATATACCTATAATAATAATGGCAATACAAAATCCTTTAAATCTTTATTACCCTAAACTTTTTGTTAAAAGGTCTTATTCCAAACACAAAGTACCCTTTGTTGGAACATTTAAACAATAAATGTAATAAATAAATACATGAAAGTGAATATAGCCCACATGGAAATGCTTAAAAAGGTGGAAAAACCTAACCAGGATACAATATGAGGGTCTTATCCCATTATTCTTGATCAAAGCCTTGAAACCTCCCTTATCACACTACCACCTATAATGCCTGTTAAACCCCATACTCAAAAAATGGCATGGTATTAGGAAAATAATAAATACACTTAGCAATGAATATCGGGGCATGATACCAAAAGTTGTAATGATCTCAAAGATGTAATCCAAGATTTATTAGTAGAGGATGATATTTTATGGGAATAGTTTGGTTTTTATTATCCTCATAATCAAACTACTCGAGTCATGACCACCTTGAGAACTAGTACATTACTAAGAGGGTTAGAATGAACTTAAAAAAAGGAAGATAAAAACCATGATGAAAATTGTTATCAAGACCTCTTAGACCCTCTACACTCAAATGATTTTAGGAACATAAAAAAAAACCATTGTTTCAAATAGATGCAATAAACATAGCCATTTGATCCTAGAAATAGGGTCATAAAACCTAAAATCCCAACAAAACCAAGGTGTCTATTTTAAAATCCCTTACTTATACTATAGACAATCCTATATCACCTATCCCAAAACCCAAAGTTTTTATTCTAGGGAAATCAAAAAATTATAACCCCTTGGAGTTGATATAGATACCAATTCTAAAATAACTCCACCAACTTCCCATAAAAATGTCTTTATATGAACTTATCTAAAATTCTCTATAAGATCATGAAGTTATAATAAAGGCCTTATAGGCTACCCAAGTATAATTATATGAACCTCAACCTCTATCAACCTTCATTAGATCATTATAAAAGTCATCATCTATCACATTTCATGATTCCAAAATATCCCCATTACAACTTTAAAACCAGGACCTACCTTTATTTATCACTACCCAAGTTAATCAAACATAGATCAAAAGAGTTATGATTAAAAATGGAGCTAGTATAAATATTGTCTCCTTGCATGATTTTAGGCAACTTCAATTACTAGAAACTATTATAGCTCAATATTTAATTGTCTTACAAGCCTTTAATGACATTGTTCCCCCACATTAGGTATATTCATCCTCTCCATCCATGTAGTTATACATACTCTCTTAGAGCTATTTTACATGATAGAGGCATAATTTAAATATAACATCATATTAAGATGTCATTGGATATGTGTTATGCATTATGTCCCCTCTATTTTAAATCAATTACATAAATATGAACATGAATGCAAGCTCCATGTCATCATAATAGACCTGCATCCATTCAAGATATGTAACTTGACTTATCATCCTAATGATGCATTGATCCCCCTAAACAACTTTAGACCATTATTTTTGGGTAAAAAATCATCTAGTTATAAAATACCCTCATCTTGTATCCCTGATGAAAACTCCCTTGACTTGGCATGTCAATAGCTTTCTTTAGGTGAGTATAACTGTTAACTCTTATCACCTTATCAACCCCTTAGGAATATAAATTCCCTAACCAAAAATCTACTTACCAACCCAACCTATGAGATATTATCCCATTCAACCCACCTTACCTCCAAACACACTTAAATTATGGGGGAACTAATTAGTTCCATTTATATGAAGAAATTCAAACATATACCAAACCATTATCATCTAACTTTTCCTTTCTCAACAAACCACACTTCACACAAACTTATCTTTAATGATGTGTTTGGAAATAATTTGTCATAGGATGTTATTAACAACGACCCAATGAAGTTACAATAAATGACCTTATAAAACCACACAAAAAATATGGCCTCAATTTTAATAAAACTCCTAAAGTTGACAACAATAACACTATGCCTTCTAATATCTCTTTAAATATAGATAGAAAAGTACCATCATCCTTGCTTGTTTCTCCTATAATAATCTACAACACCATTTATGTCCTGCATAATTTTTTTATTATCACCATTCACTTAGAACCACTAACTTATTAAAATAAAAAAAATCCTATACCTTACCCTAACATTTCCTGACCTAATAGATGAAAATTCGTCCTCAATCCATATAATGAAGTGTCAAGATGATGACTCTATTTTAACATATTTTGTGTAAGGAGATTCATATCTGAATAATATCATACCATCTAATTCTCCTAGACTTTTAAATGAAGATACCATTGATATTAACATAGTAACACTTGAGGTCTTGTGAAAAATCAAAATTAAATAATCCTTACATTCTCAATAACACCAAGATTTCATAACATTCCTTTCTAAACATATCCATGCTTTTGATTGATCTTATATTGATATGCCAAGAATAGATCTTTTTATAATCATCCATAACATTATCACCATTCCTGAAGCTAACCCAATAAAATAAAAACTTTGAAAAATACATCCTCACATAGTGTTTCTTGTCAAGGAAGAATTATAAATGTTGTAATCCGTTAACTTTATCCAACCCATCAATTATCCTCAATGGGTGTCTAACATAGTACTTGTCACAAAACCCTCAAGGAGACTATGCCTTTGTACCAACTTTTGTGATCTTAACATTACCTATTAAAAAGATGATTTTCCCCTTCCTAATATTGACCAGCTCATACATCTCACTACAAGAGATGAAATTTCATCACTCATGGATGGATTTTTTTGGTTATAACCAAATCTTTATCACCCCAAAATATTATCATAAAACCTATTTAATTACTCCATGGGGGATTTTTTTTATAGTGTCATGCCTTTTGGTTTTAAAAATGTTAGATCAATTTACCATCATGCCCTGACCTACATTTTCCATGACTTAATTCACAAAATCATTGAAGATTATTTGGATGATCTCCTTGGTAAATCTAGATGTCATAAATATCACCTATCTATCCTTCAGATAATTTTTACCCATTTAGTCAAATATTAGGTTCATCTTAACACCAAAAAGTGTGTAATTGGGGTTCTATCAGGAAAGATTTTAGGTTTTATCATTTCCCTTTAGAAAATTATGGTTGATCCTAATAAAACTAAATCCTTTATTGATATGTCACCTCCTTCCAACCTCAGGAAGTTTGTAGTTTACAAGGGAAAATATAGTCTATTCACTACTTATTTTATAATTATTTGATCGATCTCAACTATTCCATCACTTTATTAAGAAAGACACCTAATTTGTATGGGATTAAAATTGTCAAGTAGCCTTTCAAATGCTTAATAAGTATCTCTTATATCCCCATCCTTATTCTTCCAAGAGAGGATAAACCTTTTTACTTATATATCTCAGCTATAGACCATGATTTAAGTGCCATGCTTACCCATCAAGATAAACAACATAGAGAGTAAACAATTTATTATATAAGTCATACTTTGGTTGAGTATGAGACTCATTCCACAAATATTGAAAAACTATGTTTGGCCTTAGTATTCATAGTTTCTAAACTTCACCACAGTTTGCTTAATCACAATACCAATGTGATTACTAATACTGATCCTCTTAAGCTCATGCATTTAAAACCCTATCATAATCAACAAATGGAAAGATGGCTTATGATTCTTGTCAAGTTTGATCTAGCATTCATTAACCAAAAGTTAATTAAGGGGTATATAATTACTAATCAATTAGTTGAGGCACCCCTTTATAATAATCTATCATCTATTTATGAATTTCTCAATGAATCATAGCCTCCACATCCCAAAGAGATATCAAATATTAGATGGCGTTGTTCTTTAATGGATCTAAATGTGAAAATGGAGGGGGTTTAGGGATTATTATAATACTACCAAAGGAATTATTATACCCCTATTTTTCAAACTTGAATTTGATTGTACTAATAATATGTTATAATATGAATCCCTAATTATAGGTCTCTAACCATCTTTGGCTCCAGGTGTTAAGTCACTTCATATTTTAGGGGACTCCCAAGTAGTAGTCAATCAAATAAATGGCATATATTAGTGTAATAATAACATATTACAAATGTATAAAATATTATCATAATATTTATTATCCACCATCAACCACTATGTCATCTAGGCCACTCCTTGGTCAACCAACAAGTTTGTTGATACCGTAGATTCCTTGGCTTTCTTTATCCCATATTCATATTCTAAATTATTTTTCCTTATTTATAAGGTAAATCAACCTTATTATACAAAAAATAATATTCCTTCTATCCATATTGTATAATAAAATCACTTATATTTTTGATACACACAGATATTCAATTATTTGATTAAAGGTATCATTCCTTTAGATTTATCCAAAAATACTAAGTGTGTTTCTCAATAGTAGAATACTTGATATATAATAATATGGGGTGTGATTTATAAGTGGGGTTTTTATGGAATTCTCCTTCAATATCTTGAGATATTTACAACAAATCTTGTAATCCAAGAAACACATGATGGAATATGTGGTGACCATTTTAATGGTTTAACTATTGCCAAAAGATTATGAGAACAGGTTATTATTGGCCTACTTTAAATCAAGACTATTTTTAATATTTCAATAAATTCATGAGGTTCTAACAACATGTTAACTTATCCCATGTCCCTAGTCATGTGTTACAAGTATCCAAGGACTTTTGACCATTCACTTAATTGGGATTAGACCTTATAGGGAAGATTAATCCTAAATCTTCCTAGCAACATAGTTTTATGGTTACTTCTACCAAATATTTCACTAAATGGATGGAGGTTATCCCTCTTATTTTGACCAAGGTAGATAAGATTGATGATTTCGTTAATCATCACATCATATATCATTTTAGTGTCCCATGCAAAGTCATTACAAATAATGGGAAATATTTTTAAAATAAGCAAGTCTAAAAATTGTGTGATTTCTTCAACATTAAAATAATCTTCTCATCACCTTATTATCTAAAATAAAATGGATAATCCAAGGCATCCAACAAAACCCTTGTACATATGTTAACCAAACTAGTCAATGAGGATGGAAAGAATTGGCATCTTCGCATACCTTTTGCTTTGTGGGCTTATTAAACTAGTATTTGAACCCCTACAAGTGTTACCCATTTTTACTTGGTCTATGGTACCAAACTAGTTATCCCCATAGAATTATAAATTCATTTTCTTCAAATCTCTCTTAAGGACATAATTTTTGAAGAGTATTATCATCAAGAATGATTAACACAACTAAATTTTTTATATGATTATCAATCCACATCCCTTTATCACCTTTATGTATATTAAGAATGGATAAAATGTGCATATAATCAACATTTAAAAGAATGAGGATTTAATATAAGTGACCTTGTCCTTAAATAAAATCAACATGTCACAAATATGGAAAGAATTAAAGGAGTAAAGTTCTCCCTAAATTGGCTTGGACCATATATTATCACTCATAAATATGGATTTGGGTGTTTGAATGTTGTTTTCATTGATGTCAAGGTTGAAATAATTAATTTCAAGGTTGATGTCAAGGTGCATGGTACATGGTATTTAAGGTATGTGCATGATATGACAAGGTAAGATTATACTATCAAGGTTGATTTCAAAGGTGACTAAGGACAAATGGTAGTATGTGATATGTCAAGGCACATAAGGGTGTTGTTTTAATGAGAATTTAATAAGTGGTGTGATCATGGAAGGTACATATCATGAAATAGTAAACCATGTAAAGGAAGCATAGTGAAATGAATGAACAAAGGTGACTAATCCTATCTGATAGTATATGATAAGACAAGATGCATTGAGAAGAATGTGGTCAAGAGAAAATTTGAAGGTAAGAGATAATTTGAAGGAAAGAGATAATTTTAAGGAAAATAATGTATTATGGTTTCATGAAATTCAATTTTTATGTCAAGTATGATTTCAAAGGTGCTCAAGTGCATGGAAGAGAGATGTTAAGTCATATGAAGCATCATCAAGTGGTTTTAGGTCTAGATGAAGCTATGAAAGATTGTTATCATGAAAAAAATAATGGTGTAGTTATATGAGTAAGGTTTAATGTCTTATATCTACTTGGTTGATGTGTTTTTTATTTCATGACATGGAAAGAACAAGTCAAGGCTTCAAGTGCTTAAGTAGCCTAAGCCTAGTCATGGCATGAAGAGACCTTATGAGAAGGTATGAGCATGGTGGCTTGGTGAGATGAGTTAAAATAGGCATGAATGTATGTATGATGTTTTATTATAGTGTATGTGAGGCATTATAACATTCATGAAAGTTTTAGGATGATCCTGTAGGTGTAAGACATTCATTCTAGGCCTGCATATAGACCTCTCTTAAACCCTATCTAGCCTAATGAGGGTCATGATCAGATTTGAAGGTGTTTTAGATCATGTAAAAAAATTTAAAGGTAATTTATTTTTTATAGATTTTTTCATACATTTTGAGGTCATAGTGTGAAGGACAAGGCATTAAAAGTTGTTTGGAGGTCTCTCAAGTGCATAGAATGAAGGGTTCTCAACCTAAGAAGGATTTTATTATGCTTATTAGCTCATCAAAACTATGAATGGGAACCTAATAATTTCATGGTATATGGGTAAGGGTCATAGATCAAAATAATAAGCATTAATTTTCATATTGAGGGGATATACCTTTTGAATGATCGTTAAGAGTGTAAATTGATTTAAACCCTCTTAGAACCTTAATAAAGACTTTATGTTGAATATATTACTCAAAAGTGCTTAAGATGGATTGAATTTATTATTTAATATATTGGATCTTGTATTTTAATCTCAAAATAACCTCCAAGTGCTATTATTTAGGGAGAGGAGAGACAAAATGTTGAGTTACAGGATTTTTTCTCAAGAAGTTATTGTAGAAGTCAAAAGTTGAATTGGACATAACAAAAATATAGATGGAGGAATAATGTAGAGAATCATGTTTAATTTCAATTAATGTTTATGGATAGGTTATATCCCTAAATTTTGATACATTTTTTATCCAAGTTAGCCATTAGCTGACATGCCAAATGGTGCAAATAGTGAAAAACCTAGGTAGCAGTGAGAAGATGAATTAGAATGTGTTTTCATGATTGAATGATGAAAAAAAGTACATAGAGATGTGTTTTTATTAATTATATGTATTATTAATGATTTTAATATAGAATTTAATTTATTTATAGTGGTTAAAATTATGATTCCAAAATGGTTTGTCTGACTTAGTGAAGTTTATGTGTAGTGAGGTCAACAAATTGGTCTATAAGACCAATAGTTGCCACTAGACCATATGATGTTTATATTTGAATATATTTTAGATATTTTATATGATAATTTACATGAATTTTAAATATTTTAAAGGGGACATACATACATTTAATGTTAATGTTTCATGACTATGTTTTTGACAGTCTTGGTAGTTCTAAGTACACAAGTTGTAGTGATGAGTTTAAGGCTCTATATCTTGAGTTGAAGTGTCTAATGTATATGGTGACAATTTTTAGGTATTTTAGGTTTTATATAAGTTATTTATTTTCATTTTATTTTTACAAATTATGTATTATCTTTAGTTGTTCAAGATAGACTTTTTTATGTGTTCAAAGGCCTAATGTGAATAATGTTAATGGACTGTTTCAAGTGTTGGTTGGAACTAAAAAGTTTTATTAAGATCAAATGATGTTAGATAAGGTATATTTTATTTGTGTATGAAATAATATTTATGTTTATATATTTTAAATGTGTTCCAAGAGATAAAATAGATAGACCTAATGCAATTATGCCTCCATGAGTCCTAATAAAGAAATAAGGCCTAATTGAGTTTTGGACGACTAAGATGGATCCAAATTATGATTGAAAAATTTTCAAAACATGTTATAATAATTATTATATGTATTACCTAAGAGGTTAAGGGTGTATACAAATGAAATAACACATTATTGAGCAAAAATAGGTATCTTATACTAGAAAGAGAGTGTATATGATATGTATTGAATATATAATAGCATGTTTTCATATGAATATCAAATTCATATGATCTAATCAGTCTTGAAGAGACCTATTTGAGTGAAGAGGCCTATAATGCAATTTGAGAGAGATAAGAGTGTGAAGAGATGAAGAGGTGGTAATAATCTATTGGTTGAGAAACATTTTTTTAATAAAGGTGATCAAATAAATCAAGTGTTTTAGTTTTTTTTATTCATCTAGGGATTAGTTCCTCCTTTCAAGTAGGTGCTTGTTAAAGCGTAGCTAATGAACATCAAAAGTTCCTTCTCAGGTCCTCATCTCTTCAATATACATACATAGAATACCTTACAACTTGTTTTATTTATTTATCCTTCAATTCAATACTTAAAAATTCTTGATAATTATTTAATAAACCTATTACACTTTTGTCAAAACTTAATTGAGCTTTAGCACCTTAAAAATTGACTTTGAGCCCTCATTAGGTCATACTAAGTCTCTTTGCATGCTAGACCTAAAAATACCAATCATTATTAGACCTTGAAAATAAATTTAAATCATCTTGTACTACTCTAAATATCTCATCAACATGTTCTAACATGGAATTATATACCTTCAATATCATATATATTCATATCACCACCAACAAGCCTCTGTAAGCCATATTCATGCTTAAGTACTAGTTTAACTCACAACCCTACTATGAATCATACCATTTTTATATCTTAAAGTCACCTATTTTATCTCACTACTAACCTAAAAATATCTAAGATAGGCTCCAAATCATCTCCCATCATTCTCCTTTGACCAAGTCTACTTAAACCATATAGGTCACTACCCAAGACTGAGCTAGCCTTATTTAAACGCACAAGAACTCACACATCCTTTGAAATAAATGACCTTAGGAAAAACCACATGAAATCAATAAAAATTTGAAACAATATTGACCTTTATCATTTATTTAAAACTACATTGATGGTAAACCACATTTCAAGCTGAGCATTCTTTCAACAAATAACTTCTCCATCAATTTGATCTCTCTCCCCCTTTGACATTAATGACAAAGGGTCTTTGAAACTATCACCTTATATTTTAATTCCAAATAAATAATTATACTAGATAAAAATTTTCAAAATCTTACCTTAGAATGATTAAAATTCTATCTCTCAACTTGACCTGTTTCTCAATCAAATTATATATGTCTATCACAAATCTTCCTTATAGCTCACCATTTGCTCTTGACCTTACTTCTGATCTTCAAATTTATAATTTGTCTAAAATGAGAATAATTTTCAAAGGATCTTTCATACCATTCCATCTGATCCTTAGACCTAGTCATTTCATAAAACAAACAAGCTCCCCCTTGAGCTTCACAACATATACAACTTAATATTGACTTTGCATATCTACCTTTATCATTCAAATCATAGATCTCATAAGATCCCATTATCACCATTATTATCTACATATAATTATATTTTAAATGAGATATTTAACTATTTTTTAAGTATCAAAATCCATCATTGCTCAAACCATTGCAAGGCACCTTCCTAGTTAGCATACAGTCATACTAGGTCTATGAAAACACCCAATCTCTATAAAACATCTAATAAGCATTATTTACTTAAAGACACAAAAAATAGGTTACCAAAAATATTAATCCCATGATATATTACTCTAAGGTCATAATCAATCTCTTAGACCATTGATGTCTACATGATACTCTTTAAAATGACTCAATGGATCAACTTCAACAAACATTGTCAAGACTTTATTAAGAAATTTTAGAACTTTGTGATTCTAAAATCATTGAATATTATTTATGGAATATACAACATTTATTCATGTCAACCTATCCCTTTTCTAACCTTATGAGAACACCTTGATATCAAATAAACATTACATTCAATGACACAACCTTACAGGAATATTACAACTATCTCCTTTCAAGTTTACAAGATTTATGTGATGCTACAGGACAATGATCACTTTAAAAACTTTATGAAAATTTTCAAGGCATAAAAAAAATTTCATCTCACTCTTATAACACCACAAGACCTTGGATCATATGAGAAAACAATCTCTACCTTTAATAACATTGGTCTTGTAGACCAATCTTCAACTCTTACTCCACCAATTCTCTCATTGGCTTCTTACACATCAACTTGAGTTTACACATGCATTACAAACATGATGTCTTATGAATTAAACATTTCACTTATTTCATCTATCAAAAACTAAAATTCAAAGTCCATGAATGAGTTCATTTTCTATAAGAAAACACACCTAGGGATTGTAGTCATAGTTCACCTTAAAACCCTTATATCTCTAGTTTTTAAGTTAGACCTTCTCAACTAGGATCAAAATTACCATACAAAAATCATTTATATATGATATATGAACTTAATAACATCTACACATACTTATAACACTCATTTTTAATGACCAAGAACACTACACAACTCACCAAGATACCCTTGTCTACCATTCTCAAGGAATAATCAACTTTGAATAGAAAAAACACTTATACAGACTTTTGAGACAAACTACCACCTAGAGGATGATCTTCATGGAGTCTGCTACAATCTTTTATTTTAAACCAACTTTACCTATCTTTTTTCATGTCTTATATAACATCTTCTCTCTTCTTGGGTCCCCATTTGATACACAGTCATTTAAAATCCAATGTTTATATTTTTGAACTTCAATGGCTATTTCCTATAGCCTAAACTTGATGTCATTTTTCTCTTCATAGATTTCTAGATGAATTTTTCAAGCTTATTTCTTGAATAAGATAACTACTCATGACACCAAAATTTTAGCGAACCTTCAAGGCACTAACTAAATCATATCCATGTTTTAATTTAAGTAAGGTTGAATTTTGAGTACCCACAATAAATGCACAAACTTATAAGTACATTCATACATGTGTGATGGTCTATGATGGTCTTGTCCTTCTTAGGATAGAATAGTGCATTTTACTTCTCTGAATGGTCAAATGACACACCATAAATTCACAAAAACATATACGGATGCCTCAAAAACTCTTATTTGTCCTCACTGACCTACAAAAATGTTATATACTCTCCAAGATATCAATTAAAACTTATTTCTACCTAATACACAATAAAGAAAGCTTCTTTGAATCTCAAAAGCATCTCACACATTCAACAAGTTATTAAAAAAATACCAAACCTTTATTTCAGCATGTCTTCAAATTTATTGGGTTTAATTTTTGACTTTGCTTTAGTATATTCCTTCTTCTTAGTCAATATTTTCAATACCAGCATGCACTCTTCTATGTAAACCTCAATCATGTCCTTTACAAACTTAGCCATCATGTGCTTCTGGAATCACCTTCAAGCTATCAAGACTTATCCAAAGGTCCTGATTTGATACCAATTATTAGAAGTAAAACCATTGGGGGGTGTGGTGAATTAGTTTATAAACTTTAATTTCAATTATATAGATCATTCATTAGTCTTTCAAACTAATGTAGTAATCAAACAATGTATAAAGAAGCAATCACATAGATAAGAAGAAAGATATAAACATATGAACACAAGAGATATGTGGGAAAAAATAATGGGGGATAAAAATCACTAAAAACCCACTTATAATATTATATTATAATAAATTTATCAACATTTAGTGAGACACCAACCCCACAAGTATTAGCAACCCCTTACTAATCAATCACCAACTCAACTAGTCCTTTAGTAAGCTCCAATTTGCAAAAAGGCTCCAACCCCATAAGTGACTTAGAACCAACCAAACCACTTAAAAGACACTTATGCAAGCTCAAACATATAAGGCATCTCCAAATCCATCTTTACTAAGCACTAACTCATCCAAGATAAGCTTGATCACCTTCAAGACCCCTTGTTGCTCAACCAACAGATGATGACCTCTTCTTTAGTTCTATATCTTCTCTATCTAGATTTCAATATCTGTCATACAATTGTAACATACCTTTGATGAATATCTTATTGTCTCTCAATATCCAATCAACTTATTTATATCCTCTTAACCTTTTTCTCTCTCAAACATCCTTATAGGCTCATTTGCTCAATATGCCTCTTACTAGGCTCATTAGGTCAATTGATCTTGTCAATAACACTAAAAACCTTATATTATATGTTCATGTATAATCCTATGATTAAATTTTATGGTATATATGACCTAATTATGGTCCTCAAAGATTTTTTTTCTTCGCTTATATTCTCATCTCCTTAACTTCCTCAAATAGGCCTATTATGCCTTGTATTTATACCAAATACTTGCTCTTACCCATCTTGGTCAAAAATACACTTTTAAAAACTTAGATAACCCTTGAAATAGGTAATTACACATGTTTTATAATTGAAAAACTTATGACATATTTCGTTCATTACTTACAAGAGCTAAAATTATTGTTAGGCCTAATGGAGACCTAATGCAATTAAGTCTACCTCAACCACACATTACACTTAGACCACTTTAAACATTTTGAGCCTATAAAAACACATGAAAAACTTCATATATGAAAAAAATATACCATTAATAACATAAATATAGGTCCATACCACCTGTTAGTCTAAATCACTCCTTGAACCATGCTATTAGGCCTACTTTCCATTAGGTCTACACACGCAAAAAAGTCTACCTTGAATTTTTGAATCATACAATCAAAACTCCCAAAAAACCTTAAAAAAACATTATATATCCTCCATGACCTAATTATCACCACCATGTACACTTTACATCACCAAATATGGAAAAAGTCCTCAAGCACATAAATTTCATATGCTCACTTGGAACTATCTGATTGATCTAAAATATAGTCAAGAATATTTGACCATCAACCCCTACATATGCACTTTCAAACACTATAGAATAAGTTTTAATATAATATGGAATACATAAAATAGCATAATATTCTTTTTATGCTTGAAAATTGGTCAAGATGACACAATAACATCAAACTCACTACCCCACAAAAAATTATCAAAGACCCTAAAAACACAGTCTTGAATAATGTTGTCTTTAGCTCATGTAAGGGAACTTTCATGAATTTTTTTCACATTAAAAGTTATTATGTGGCCTCTATATCATCCTAAAACAAATATATAATATTTTATAGTTTTAACCATTCATCTTACAGACCAATTTGTCAAGTGTATTCTTCACATCTCCCACATAGCCTAATAAGCCATCTTGGCTTCCGTAACTCAACTCCTTAAAGAGATTATAAACATTCCATGAAGCATGTATAGATCAAATACATCTTGTTGGAGTTATATGTTTCACCCAAGTTGAGGAATATATTGTTCAAGTCTCCTACTCAAATCTAGTCTAACATTAGGTTTACCTAAGACTATGGGTTATCTATTTATAGGGAAAACCTCTAGAATTTAATGGGATAACTCCCCTGATGTGAAAATATATCACATTTATAAGGCCTATAATATTTCATAAAAATAGAAAGAGAAATTAAAACTAAACTATAATATAACCTATGTGATGATGCACCAAATTATTTATTGATCCACTCTCAGATAAAACACTTCCATGACTACTAATGAATCAAATGGGGATAAGAATTGATAAGATTCTATGACAAGGTACCAAACATGAGTGTTTTCCCTAAAGTTTTGATAGAAACATGAAACATGAAGGGAAAAAAAGATGAGGTTTATGAAAGATACTACAAACTCTTTGACACTTCAAGAGAAATCTCCTTAAACAAAACTTCACACAACTATAAGAAACTACAAACCTAAAATCAAGGCACATGAAAGAAATGCATATGTTGAAAGACAAAACACATTATGTAGATCAAAATTTCAATGAGATACACTTAAATTTCACTTAGAATATGAACTTGTCTTATATTGCTTCAAAGAGTTTACATAGTGATTTTGGTAGAGCTTTGATATACCCAGTTGAGGGATGAAAATTAATATATCAATGCCTATATTGATAGGAAAAATGGAATGTAGGAGAGAGGAAATTTGGCATAGAAGGGATCATCACTGAGCCCAATGTGGAATGGGTAGTTACACAAGCATTTCCTTCCTTTGTAAGCATTGACATTTCTTTAATGAGTCCATTTTGGCATAGAGGTGGCTATAAATCCTTTAATTAACCTCAATTTTTCTTTAGAATACCCAAAAATAGCTTCAAATTCCACCCTTTGGTAGTTAATCAATGCATATGGGGTATAATAAGGTCATCTTAGGCATTGAGTAGCCTTGACATCAATGTGCATGCAAAATTCCTCATTAAACTACCTTTGAATGATAATAATTACCTCCATCTTAGATGAGCTCACCCAAATGATAGTTACAAATTTTTTAAAGGGTCAATACATTTATTTAATCCAACTTCCCTATGTTAGATCTTTCCACTTGTTTGATAATTAGGCTTGATTAGCTAGCTTTCTAAAAAAATTCTTAAGTTCATCATGTTAGTGGTTTAATAGTTAAAATTGTGCTTCAAAATCATATAATATAAATTAGGTAGAATTATAAAATATTATAATTCATTATCATTGATGTTTTTGAAGAAATTTCCACCTGTAACACACTTTAGTTTTGTACCAACAAGCCTAAAAACCTACCTTATAGACTAGTGGTTTTGAACAAGATGGTGAAGGTCCCTCCATGAGTTTTCATGGATTTAAATAATGTTGGATAGGAATAATAAATCATATAGATACTTTTACCAAAGTTTATAATCTGTTGTTGGACCTTGTAATAAATAAAATGATAAAAACCTTTCTATTTAGACCTTTTAGGAGGCATACATACACCTTTCGTATTATCCAATTCCATGGGTTAAAACTCCTCTGAGTTGTCTACAAGGCCTAAGTGGAAAACTAGGATCTTTTGAGTAGAAAAATTGATTTCAAACCAAACCTATCAAGACTAGTTGTTATTAGGGTTTAAGGGAGGTTTTATGGAGTCTTAGGGTTTTCGCCTAGTTTTTCATACTTTCAACTTGGGTTTATGATTTGATTGCATCAAATATAAGCTTTGAATCTATCTCACAATATATAATCATTTGTATGCCTTAAGTGGACCCCTCTTTTCTTTGGTGAGTTATTGAAGATGCCTCCTTTATGGAGAGCTTTCCCTTTAATAATTTTATACAGGTCTATAGGTAGAAGTATGCATTGATGTGATATCTCTACAGCCTAGATTAGATAAAAGGACCTTTTAATAATGTGATAATTCCCTTAAAAGGATTGAAAACCCATAAAACCCTAATACCATATTTTTCTCTACTCTTGTTGTAGCACACTCATGGTGGATCTTGAGTGTCACTCCATTTTCACACCTCTACTAAAATATTTAACCTATACATTAGTCTATAAGCTAGGTATGATACCTATATGATTGGAAAAAGGCCATATATGCCTCAATAACTAGGCTTCCTACTTTCATTATGTTAGTTTTCTTCCCTATAGTTCACATGGCCAAGTACATTGATATCTCTACTCTCTAAATTAATACCAGTCATGGAGTTCAATCATGGAGACGTATAAGATGTATATTTAAGTTCTTTGAAGGGTCTCTTCTCTTATCAAACTCATTTTGCATGTGAAAAATCTCTACAAGTTGGTTCTTGAGTTCAAACTAGTCTTTCTAGGCCTCTTCCATATAATGTCAACTTGTATGTGCCAAAAATGGGACCTTAATGATGCCCAAGGGACCTCATAGGGTGTCAAATATGGTTTCATAGCTATAAAATTACATTTGAATAGGTTTTGGGATGAACTTTTACCATCAAGTCAATTATGTGCATTGTGCAAGCTTAGAGGTGTCTACACTCTTAAGAATGATTCATAGAGTAAAAAATTTAAAACCTACAAAAAATTCCATGATTTTTTAAGGAATTAACCTCCCCTCCTATATTTAATAGTTTTTATTACCATGTAAATCCTCCATGCAGATATTATCATTATAAGTTGATGTGAGGGTTGGTTACATGCAATTTTGAGTCCCAAACTTATTAACAATCATTCATAAAATTTATCCCTACTTTGAAAATAAAAATTACATATATTTTTAGTGATTATGGAGACTTAACATCCCTTAGGAACTTTGGATCATAAAAGGCATGTGGTGAAGTGGGTGAGCATATGAATCTACCCTTCAAAATGCCTCCACACAAGTAGACTAACTTGAGCTAGTATTTTGGGCATTCAAACCACTTTTTCCACATTTTGATATTTGGAATATGATTTTTAGGTTTAAAAAATTATTTAAATCCTTAATTTTCCCATCTAATGGATTGAAATAACTTGCACGGGTCTAATGGCATCACTGATGTCTACTTGCAAGGTTGTTTGCATGACTATGTCATCACCCTTTCAAGGTTTGGATTATGAAACTAAGTTTTAGACCATGAAAGGGATTAAATGGAACCTATTGATCATTATACACCTAAAATATTATTTTCATTGGCCTCAATTTGATTTTACTCCTATTATAGCATGAATGTGCCTTTAACTTTAGTGCTTACCCACACACACTAGACTCAGTTTGAGACAAAATAGTGAGTATGTGAACTATTTTTCTTAGCTAAGTGAGTATGTGGGGGAATTATCTAAGTCATGGACACATTTAAAAAAAAAATAGGATCTTGGTTGTGCCTAAAATGGGTCTATATCTTCATTTTTTCTCAAAAAAGCCCAAAACTATCTACCTAAAAGTACACTCAGGCCTGCATCTTTGAAATATAGCCTATAGTCATTGACTTGAGGGTGTTGATGGCTATAGGAAGTGTTCATGAAATGAATAATTTTTTTCCATACTCATATGATATCCTCTTCACACTAATTCAATGCATAGTTTATTTTTATACTCACCTTAGACCCCACTTTTACATGGACTGTACTTACCTATATAGTTCCATGGGTATGATGATGTCACCAATCCCTTGAGGGGTGATGGTCATTATATTTAAACCTATGGCACTATGATATTGTATCGTTATTTTATATACTTATCCCTTGAGTTCACATTAGGTAGAGATGTCAATCTAGGTCTAGGCTACCTTCTGTCAAGGAGACTGTTTGTAGGGTGGTTTTGATCATGCATAGATTAGGTGTGACTAAAATGGTGCTTTAACTATGTAAAAAGTGGCCTTTCATCATCTTTAACTTACTTATCATGTAGGTTATATGACATTAATGTTAAATTTTATGCCTAGGATGATCCTCACAATCCCTTTTGAAACTTAACTATAACAACCCTAAAGTTGGTTGTAGGTGTATATTACACTTTCATCTCATTATCATATGGCCATATATGATTTAGATAGATGAAATAAATGGTTTGGATGGGTTCGGTGTATTATGGGGGTCAATTTGGAATTATTATTCCTTGATAAATGCTAGGTGAATTGGTAAGGGTGATAGTGGAAACATATTAGAGTGAAAAGACATCACAATACAATGGAATATAACATAGTGGCAGTGAGTGAATAATGAGAAAATGTGGATTTAGAATAAGCATGGATGGAACACAAAACCCTTCCTAAGACCAACCCAAGTGGACCCTTAGGACACTATGGTACATATGAAGGAAGGCATAAAGACTTTGAGGTAGAAATAAGGTGTTTAAAGTCTCCTAATGAAACATAGTATCCCCATAAATACCTTAAAATCTACAAACATTAACTTATAAAAAAGGTGATTGAGTATTTTAAATGCATAGAAGGGGGTTTTCAAGGGTTACGAAACCATATGTAGGAGTTAAAGGTGTTATCAAGCATGAAATCAACTCACTACCACATCACCACCTCCTTCATATACCATAAAACACATTGGGATCCTATAGATGTTGATGTACTATATACATAGTCCATCTTAAAGTATCTTTCAACATACATAGATGGGTCTACATGAAGTTCCATGAGACAAAATAGGACCATTGGAATTTTAAAATAGGTGAGGATGTGTTGAGAGCTATGACATATATGTGTAATCATGAAAATTGACTTATAACCTCTGACAGAGGCATCCAAACATTGTCTCATGCCTAGATTAGACTACAGACCATGCATAATAACTTAGTCAAAGATATTTAAATGCCATATAAGTTCAAATTATAATATTCCTTACTAAAAAACCATAAAATGATGCTACATGACTTTGGATAATGGAACAACTAGTTGGTTCTTATAACTGAATCAATCTCTTTTGAAAACTAATGGTCTCAAGATTGCCTATGTAGATGAGGAAGATGAAAAAAATCCTTAAATTATTAACCAATGTTTATAAATGATAGGCCTTAAATATCTAGACAAATTCCATGAGTCACTAATCCCTTGAGTTCACATTCCATGGTCAAAATCTTGAACCCCAAATCTACCCCTACTGTACAGAATAACCATTAACCTAAGGGGTCCTCTGAGCTCACCAATGAGATTGAGGGTAGAATAACAATGGTTTTGGTCCTTTACCAAGCTAAAACATTGTGATTCCTCCACCATTGAACTTCTCTAAACTCACTTTACTAAAATATGCTTGACTAAGATGATTCATATAGTATGGATCTGTACTACTAAAAAAACACTTATAAAGTATCCATTTTCATATAAATCTCCTTATTTTGGCCCTATAATGTATCTCAATATGTTATGGATGGAAAATAGGAGTAAAAATAGTTTTTTGACTTACTAGATCAACCTAAAGGAGATCAAGGGTCATATATTAGAACATGTGGGCCCATATTGGAAGAATTAATCATTGACAAGGCAATGGTGGATCTAATTGAGGTATGAAATGTTTCATGGTTGACTAGTGGCACTCATGGGGTATTTATTGGAGGCATATGATTTTTCTATTGGTTAATTAAGGCCAAAACAACATCTCATTATAGTCAAAACCATTAAATAGACTCAAATACATGGCTTTGAGAGGGGTTAATCAACTAGACCACTATGTTATTGTATATGAAATATATCAAGTGTTGGGTGAATATTTTGTCATCAACTAATTGAGGACAAAATGGGTATATCAACCATAGCACAGGGAGATTTACACCATGAAAAGTGTGGATTTACCAGATCTGGACGAGGTAAATCTCTTCTCTCATCAAGGGGAGGTTCCCTATGAATATCTATACGCTATATGTATATATATAATTAAGCACAAAATAACACATGGGGTGGTATAACAACATCCACCTCTCTTTTTTTAGAGGTGATGTACAAGGAACAAGAGAGAGAAATCTTGGTCATTGGCCAATAACATTCCTCTTCTTTTAGGAACCGTATCAAGCGTAGAGCAAAAAATCTCCTGAAGTAAGTAACAAAAGTCATAGGAAACCCACGTAAGCACAAAGTCTTTCATTGTCTCCTCCGCTGATCTAGAAAAAGCATAATCGTAGAGTGAAATGAAGCACAAAGTCTTCACCTAAAACTATAAAAGATAATAGAATCATAAAGATAAAAGTAGCTCAAAGTCTCTCTTCTACCTTTTAGAAATGCCCTCAGATAATATCAACACACCCACTTTGCTTATTAAATCAGATAAACAAGAGATTATCAGGAAAGAGGACATAAGAACTGTTTCATAAATAACACAGATTATTTCAACACAAAGCCTGAAATAAACCTACTTCTCATTCATTTAACAAAATATGATTTAAAAGTTGAGCACAAAGTCTTAAAAAGTGTTTCAATTTCGACAGAGTTTTTGCTCTCAATTATCCAAGATCTATTTACAAAAGAGGTCTCCACTATATATAGGGAGAAACTCTCAAAATTTGGAAAATATTAAAATATAAAAATATCTTAGTCAAAGATGACTCATCTTTGACTTTTAGATATTTTTCCATATTTTTTACATGTAATTACATATTACAAAATTGCATGCACTTTTCTCATGACAAAAGTGCATAAAGAAAGAAGAGAGAAGGGAAAAAAATTCAACTCTTGCCGCCAGACTTCTTCAAATGAGCATCGTAGATAGCAATGGATGCCTAAATTCCTATACTGTCTAGTGCAATTGTGTTCTTGAAGATGACCCTGGCTCTAATTAAAGCATCTTTTAATGCTGTGACTGCCTTAGCATGACTAGTTAACCTGGATCTTAGATTGTCTAGAGTCAACTGAGTATCCAAAATATTGTCCACAGAAGTCATTGAGAAGGCTTTCTCTTCAAAATCTCTTTGAATCATCCATTTGAAACCTTAGATCATTTCTTCAGCTGAGAGAAATTGGTTATCCCTGGAAGTAAGGTCGCAAGGTAGTTCTTCTAGTCTATACAGTAGGCTTGTGTCGCTCTTCTCACTAGCATCTTTGGAAGATTTGAGATCATCAATCAACTCCTTGAGTACCTGTATCTTGTATATCAATGACTCCTTGATCTCAACATAGTAATCTTTACTAGAAATGATGTCGATAGATATCAAGATGATTTTCTTGAGATCCTTCATCTCCCTCCACTTGCTAAGATATTTTTCTGTACTGTCAATATCCTGAGAGATAAGAGAGACAAGGTCAACTAAATCTGCCCTCACCTTCTTCATCTTGTCTATCTTTTTTAAAACCTTCATAAGGAAACTCCTTGAGTATGCATCTTTTCAACATAGTCCTCAATCACTTTCCCTTTCAAGTAGGTTTTCTTTGCCTTTTAAATGACAGGGTCATCTATAGAGAAGGCCTCTAGAGTTGCCGCTTTAGGGGGAAGAGTGAATTTTCTTATTATAGCCATCAACTATTCTGTTTTGGCCTTATAATAGTCTTTCATCTCCTTTTCTCTATCAAATTTCTAGACCATGATGTACATTGCAGACTGTAAATCACTTTTCACACCTTCGTGAGTAACTTTACCAAGTTCAACATAAGAGATGGAATAGCTACTCATGTCAAAACCCTCAAGGGTTGCATCCTGCGGAGGCTTAGCTATTTCCAAAAATTTATGCCCCTTTTCCTCAACCAATTTTGAGAGGATCCTTAGCCTCTTAAGAGCCTTAGCTTTCACCGACACTACTTTTCCAAAATCAAAGTCATCTGGAGAGATGGCTAACTTCTTTATTTTAGGCATGAATGTTGACATCCAAGGCAGGAGAGGAGTACTTACTGTGGCAATAGTTCCTGTAGCTGGTGTTGCCATGGTAATGTCTATATTTCTAGTAGTAATAGTGGTTATAGTAGGAGTAACAGGTGAAACTGTATCGGCTATTGATTGATCAAGCACAAAACTTTCTACCAAATTGAAGGAAGGAAATGAAAGACTAGGAATAGATCCAGAGGAGCGAAGAGTATCTCCAGAAGCACCCTGAGGATCACCAAATATGACTCTAGAAGGAGAGGTGGCTCCTGAAGAAGGAACACTAATAGGAGAGAGAGGTGAAGGAGATGCCACAAAAGACTGAGGTGGAGAAAGAGAGACATTTTTAAGTGGTTGTGCCCCTTTCGATAAGGTAGAGGCTCAGTCTTTTATTGCTCTAAGGGCCTATAATTCATCTCCATTTGCTGAGTTGTCTACTCATGGGAGCTTTGTTTTGAAACTCCCTTAGCCATTGATTCTGGCTCTTCAGTAACTTTTGTTTTTTTAGAAACAAAGATGATTCTAGGCTTGTGAGGCCTAGATGGGGAAGGAACATCACCTTTGTTTTTGGTCTTATTTTTTGCTTTCTTCCTCATCTCTGCTTAGAACTCAGCCTCTGATCCTGTAATAAATTCTTTCAGTATGATCCCTTTAGCTGCTAATCAATCATTGGTGTTAGCCAATATTGGTTTAAATCTCTTCCTCAGAGAAGTTAGCTCTTTCTGAGACCACTAAATTGGAGGAAGAGGGGAGTCATCAATCTTTTTGGTGAGGTACCTGCTATTGATAATGCTCTTATCATCGACTAGATTGGGGGGAATCTCTGTAATCCCCAAATACTCAATTTGTTCTAGGGTCAGCTTGCCATAGTCCATCCTCCTGATTTCTTCAGCTGTCCTCAAGTCTACCCAGATGTCTTCAATCATAGGCTCATGGAATTGAGTCTTTTGTCTGATCATGTCCTTGACTCCCCTATAGTCAAATTTGTCTCTTCTCTTGAATTGTTTCATAGTGACCAATTGCATCTCTATTTCCATGACTTTGGCTTTGGCTACTGTCAAAATAGAGTATCTACCAATTTCAATTGAAAACTTGAAACCTAGCTTTTTTAGCTCCATCTGCCTAGTATGTACGATAGCTAGTTGTCGACAAAGCTCCATCAGAACTAACTTATCAAAAGGAAACCTAGGGAGCATATAGGGATAGCCTTGTAAAAAGCCAACCTAGAGATAATAGAAGGTGGGAAATTGAAGGAACATACAACCATAGTCATTGACGACTGTCCTAACCTCATCAGATACTCTTTTTTGTTTGAGCTGAGGGTCAAAGAGGCATAAAAATATGGCAAAGAAAGCATCATTTACCCTTTTAAAATGGTGGATTGACCCTTGAAGCATCAACTTGGGGTAATATGAGTATACTGGGGTGGTCTTTCTATCCCCTTCAATTTTCAAACCTAGAAAGGTTCGCATCGAGGAAGCTATGTATACAAGGTACAAGGTCATATAGAACTTTAAATAATTTTGTACCTTGGTTAGCTGCTCATGAAGGGCATTGCTAATCTACTCACCCCAAAATATGACCTACTCCCTAGATGATGATCTTAATGAATGAGTACATCTACTCATGGAACTATGAGGAAGATGGGAGGCCTCGCACTCTGCTGAGAAGGGTGATCATGTCACCATCTTGTTCAATGAAATCACTCCTTGGGAAGTTTTGTAGCCATCTGGATAAATTAGTTCTAAGGGTCTTTAGCCACATGTTATTCATCACTTTATTTTCCCTCTCAGGGTCCTTGTCATACTCCTATGCTTCTATGAATTCAATCTTTAGCACTTCAGTAGCAGGAGGGCACATGAAGACTTTATCAATAAATTTGAGATCTAGATAAATTATTACATTGCCACTGGAATTTGAAACTGATTTTGTCTCTTTGTTATAGAAGTGGGCACACTGGAGGATGAACTCCGTATGATGTGCTGCCACCAGGAAAGTGACAACCAAATGAATGTTACTTTCGATGATCCTCCTCATTTTGAAGCTTGAGTTAGTTGCCTTGGTTTGGGTCACAAACTTGGCCATATCCATGTGGCCAATTTTTGTGTCCTTGATGTCATCAATGTTGGAAGTAACTGAAGTGATTGGAAAGATGCCTTGGTACTTATACTTCATGGTCTTTGCCTTTTTTGGAGAAGTTTTAGACATCAAAACTTGTCTCACTTGAACAGGGGCTGATGAGCAAGAGCCTTCAAAAATCACTACAATCATGATCGTGCAATTAGGGAATAGTAAGCAAATTGGGGAATTCACACGTTGGGTGATCATGATTTAAGGAAGAGCACTTAGCAGGGTTGGGTTAGAAACTAGGTCAAAAAATGAGGAAGGAAGGGAAAGAATGGAAAAAAAATATTCTTACAGAGTTAGAAAATTTTAGAGGAAAAATGCATGGGTGGTGAAATTCGCTGCCCCTACATGAAGAATAGTTAGAAAAGTAGGCACAGGCAGCAAAAATCACCACCCATGCATGTAAGGTTAAAAAAGTGTAAAGGTGGTGAAATTCACCGCCCTTACACATTTAGCCTGTATCGATGGAAAAATTTGCCACTAATGCAAGATTTGGGGGAAAGGGGGCATGAGCAGGTAAGGCCTACAGCAAAGGCAAGAAAGAGGTACGAGTGGAAAAAATTGCCGCCCACACATGTTTTCACAAGATATCTATAGGCAATGAGGAGGGGCAGTGAAAATCACTGCCCCAACATGGAAAGGAAATTGAGAAGGCCGATGGGGAGGGCAAGGTGGGAGGCAGTGAAAATTGCCACACTCACAAGAGTGGGCTGATCGGCCAAAAAAGAAAAAGAATAAAAACCCCAACAACAAAAATAAACAAACTAACTAGAAAGAGGAGAAGATAACAAATGCAAAAAACAAGACCCACTTGGAAAGCCACACATGCAAAAAGCTCAAATCCACCAAAATGTGCTATCACCCATTCGTTGGATCATCTAGATGTAAAAGGCAAGAGGAGAAGAGGAAGAATGAAGAAAAACAAGGCTGAAATTGGGTTATATGGGGCAAAAAACTGATCCCAACAACCCACTGTGCGCGGTAATAAATGTCGTGCATAGAAAATGAGGCATGCAGGGGCGGCAAATTTTACTACCTTTACATGTTCAGATGCAAGTTTAGATGCAGGGGTGACAAAAATTTCCACCTTTACAGGTCAAAATGTAGGGGTGGAAAAAATTACCGCCCTTATAGGTCAAAAGTGAAATGCACTGGCAAAATTTTTTTCCGCTCATACATGAAAATGGAAAAAATAAAACACTAACTCTGAGAGAGGTAGGCTTTGGTCCCCTAGACGCATCGATACCATAATGACCTTCACATTTTGGGGAAGATGTGATAACAAGACATTATGAATTTTGAAAGGTGCAGTTAGACCAAGATGAAAATGAGAACCCGTCTCGAAAACAAACTTAGAGAGATGAAAGATGAAATAGACAAGTTTCATAGGGGTTGTTCCCAAAAATGAGCTAAGCTAATTTTGGAAATAAAAGCTGGCTCTTGTTGGGGAACTTTTGTTAATCAAATTAATCAATGAGAGTAGAAACTAGTCTCTAAGTGCCTTCATCCAAGCCATTGGGCTACGGAGACAAGCTAAAAATGAAATAAAAATAGACAAAACATAAAAACTATACATATATACAAATGGACCCATCTAAGCTTCAAGGATTAAATAGCTTCAGATACTACCTGCTATGAGGTAGTGTGAATGGCATTCCATCTTGGTATTCCATCAAGAAGCTAGCCTCACCACAGAACTGTCGAATGGTGAATGGGCCTCTCCATAAGGAGTCAAATTTGTTGTGCATCCCTTTTAGTTCTTGCCTCTTGTCCCATAACAAGACTTGATCTCCGACTTGGAATTCTTGAGCTTTAGCTTTTTATCAAAAAGTTCCTTCACTCGATGCTGATGTGCCATAATCTAATCCACCACCATGGTTTGTTGTTTATTCAATTCGGTTAGACACATAATTCTTTTATCGACTAAACTTTCGAAGGTTGAGTCTTCAATTGCTTTGGTTAACTTGAGCGCTGATAGTTCAAGGGTGATGAGGATCTCCACATTCAAGCCATATAGAAGTTGGAAAGGTGACATACCTATAGCCTTTTTGGGTGTTATCCTATCTGCCCATAAAGCATCATACAATGCTTTGTGCCATGTTCTCTGATTATCATCTACCAACTTCCTGATAATAGTGACCAAGTTCTTATTACTCGATTCTACTTGGCCATTTCCTTGAGGGAAATAATCTAAAGTGTGGGATAGGGTAATCCCATAATAAAAACAAAATTGAGTAATTTCATGTGATGAAAAATAGGTCACATTAACTGTTACAATCTTGAGTGGGACCCCAAATCGGGAGATGATATTTTCCTTGAGAAAACTACACACCACTTCAGACGTAGCATATTTAGTTGGGATGGCCTCCACCCACTTGGTAAAGTAATCCATTATAGTGAGGACATAATCATGTTTGACACTTGAAGATGGGTTGAGTGTGCCAATGAAGTCAACACCCCATTACTGAAAAGGCTCCTCGATTACTACTGGGTTGAGAGGCAAAGCAACCAGTTTAGGCTTCCCAACGAACTGTTGACACAATTCACACCTATGCACCCATCTGTAGGCATCCTAGAATAGCATGGGCCAATAATACTTTGCTCGTAGAATCTTGTACGCTATCACCAGTGTATAAAAATTCTCTCCACAAGCTAAATTGTGAAAAGACTCCAAGAGTTTATCTTGTTGCGCCTTATCAACACAATAAAGAAATGCCCTGTCTAGGTTTCTTTTATACAGACCATTATCCCACAAAACATAACTAGCAGCCTTTAACTTAACATTCTATTTCTCCTTATAGGACAAATGAGCAGGACAATCACCATATGTCAAAAAATGGGTAATGTTGGAATACCACTCATTAGTAGTGGAAACAAAGAGGACTGTAGGCACACTTTTGATCTCTATTTCTTCACTTTCTGCTTCATCTAGAATGTTGTTGGTGATCAACTAGTAAAGACCCTTTCTCCACACGAGTTTGGTAGGTTTGATGTCCAAATCAAACTCTTAAATCTTAGCAATCCAATTACCTCTCTTCGTACCGAACTCCTACTGAGTTTAAATGGATTTTACTATTGTATCAGGTACGAGAACTTCAGTGTGCGAGTTCAGGATATAAAACATGAAATGCTTGACTGCTTTGACCATTGCATATACATGTTTCTCTATGTTGGAATATTTTAGCTCATGAACCTTGAGTGGATAACTCATGAAGGAGATAGGAGATTCTACACCTTCTTGGTTTAGTTGAATTAAAATGGCTGATAGTGTATGTTTGAAAGCATAACTGTATAATTTGAACCTTTTTGTGTAGTCTGGACAAACCAGGACTGGTGCGCAAGCAATTGCTTCTTTGATTTCTTTGAATGCCGATTTTCCCTCTGCAGTCCACCTGAAGGTAGCATTACCTTTCATCATATTGACAATGTGGTGGGTTTTCTCAGCAAACTCGGGAATGAATCTCCAAAGATTCACCTTTCCAAAGAAAGAGTGGACTACAGTCTTATTGGTACGCAGAGTAAGTTCCTGGATGGACTTGACTCTTTTTGAGTCAATCTTAATACCTTCTCGGGACACAATGTGTTCGAGAAGTTTCCCTTTAGTTACCTTGAAGATAGATTTCTTTGGGTTTAAGGAAATACCATTCTGGCGACAGCGTTCCAGTATTCTTTGCAAATGGTGGACATGCTCAAAATGATGCTTTGAAAACACTGTCAGATCATCTAGGTACACTACAATGAATTTTCTCATTTTATCCTTGAAAGTGAGGTCCATCACCCTTTGAAATGTGGCACCTACATTTATCATACTGAAAGGCATCATTCGATAGGTGGTGTCCCAAGGTGTAGTGAAGGCCGTCTTATGTTGATCTACTTTTCTGACTTTGACCTGATTATACCCTAAGAAACCATCCAGCATTGATAACATTTCTGACCCTGTTACCATCTGTAGAACTTGGTCCATAATAGGGAGAGGGTAGTTATCTTTTAAAGATAACTAATTCAAGTTCCTAAAATCCACGTAGATTTGAATTTCACCATTCTTCTTCCTGACAGGCACTATGTTGGCAATCCATGTGGAGTGATGGATCGAGAAAATTATTTAGGCGTCAAGAATTTTTTGTATCTTAGCTAAAATAGTACCTAAGATTTTTGGATTATATTGCCTAGACTTTTGCTTGTAAGGTACAGAGTTTGCCTTAAGAGGAATGTCATGGTAGATATCATTTGGCTTGAGTGATTTTAGATCATCATAAGAATAAGCCAAGGCATCTATTTATTGGTGAAGTAGACTAGCAAGCTTAAATTTCTCCTCAGGAGTGCAGCATTTCTCAATGTTTACCATCTTAGGATCTCCCTTGATTCCCAGGTTTACCTGATCAAAATCTTGAGAGGATTTTGAATCTGTTCACTATTGTTTAATAAACCTATCATCGTTATCAAACAATTTCTCTAGAGAAACCAAGATTTTGGGGATCTTATTCCCCTTAAGCTACAATAAATCCTCACCTATGTTCATGTTTGATTCGGAAGCTACTTCACATTCCTAGAGTTCACTACCTTCAAAATGTAATTGTTTAAAACTATTCTTTTTCTCTAAGAAGGCAATCATTTGATCATCATTGTTAAATACTTATCAATGGCTGGAATTATCAGGTACACTTGGCTGAAAGACCAATTCAATAGTGTACTTATCTCCCTTAAAATCTAGGTGGAGAACTAAGAGAGTAGCAGAGATAGCCAATGCATCCGCCCGATCATTGAATTCCCTTAAAATGATAGAGATGTTGAAAGCATCAAAATTTTCAATCTAATCCCAGACCAGATTGTGATAGTGGTGCAACCTTTCATTCTTATTCTGATAGAGATTGCTTACCTGGTAAACCACTAACTTGGCATCCCCTTTAGCATGGAGTAGCCTAATGCCTTTTTCTCTGGCAGCTTGTAATCCAAGTAACAGGGATTCATACTCAGCCATGTTGTTGGTGTTGTTGAACTACAATTTGTAGGATAAAGGAACAATATCTCTTTGAAGAGACACCAACACAACCCCATCTCCTAAACTGGTATAAGAGTAGCTACTATCAAATTCTAAGGTCCATACTTCATTAGACCCCACTTTTTCTTTGGAAACATCTTTGTTTGGGGAAAAAGGTTCTTCCATGTGTTCATTTTGCTTTGTCGATTCTCCCGTTGTGTCAGCTAAACACAATTTCAAGTTTTCACCTGTAAGAGTTTCATCAGATGTCTCATGGATCTCATCTATAGATAGGAAGTAATTGCCCATGCCTGAAGACTCAAATAAGATTTGAGCTTTTGGTGCTGATGATTAGGTGACTACATACCTTACCTCTTTTTCAGGAAGTAAATTCTTCATAACACCTTGAATTGGGATCCTCGCTTTCGATAAGTCCATGCTTAGCTCACCTCCAACATCTTTGCATAAATTATGTTCAAGCAGGATGCCGTAAGAGGCTGAAACATTGGCCACTAGAACTGTCATTTTTATCCATTTTTTTGGAAAAGCTACGAAAGCAAATTAGGCATCTTTTATTTGACCAAGGAGTGGAACTTGCTTGTTTTCCATATAAAAACACCTCCCAAAAGTTTTGGTCAAAGTTAGGCCAAGGGAATCTACCACCTTCATGGGCATGACATTATTCGAGGCTCCAGAGTCTATGATGCGATTACTCAATTTTTAACCATTTATAAGCAGGGAAACATAAAAAGGTTCTAGTTTCCTAGGAGCAATAGGAGGAGTCACAACAAGATTATTTTGGGAAGATTTATCTTTAGGGGAATCATGAGCGGCCTTTAAAGAATCTTGTCCTATGGGGATGGCTTTGTTTTTCACATATTCTGCCAACCTATCAAATTGTTCTGGATTAGCCCTCAAATATTCAATCTCTATCATTTGAATTTTAGTCTTTCTAGCATGATCAATTATATCAAATAATTGAAAATAATTTGAAATAGAGGAAGAGGATCCATCATTTGTAACTTTAATAAGTGTGGCACTGGTCTAAGCAATAGAAGTGGAAGGTATGGGGTGGTTGGAGGTACTTACTTTTTTGTGAATTTCCTGATCTTTTGATTGAGGAGGTAATGGAGTCCCTCATTTAGTAATGGAAATCATTGGTGGGGTTATTCTTTTGCCTTTCCTTTGTCAGTCTATGGAGCTAACTGGTGTTGAGATCTAGTGAAAATAGCATAAGATCCATCCAACCCTTCCCCTTTACTTCCAGCTTCATCTTGGTAATCTAGGAAACTAATATTGGAGTTGCCAGCTAATTCTTCTTCCTGCTCATCAAAGAGATTAACATCATCTTGTTTGTCTAATTGAGGTTGGAGTGAATAGTTATGTTTATCCTCTAGGTAACCAACCAATGAATTGGTAGGCATTACTTCAATGGCCAATTTCCCTGGAGGGGGAGGTAGGCGATTTGATTGCCCTTGGTTTCAGGTAGCATACCCTAATATTGTTGATTCTGGAATGTTCTCTTTGGAATATCTTGATAGGTAGGGGCAGATGTACCTTGGTCTATTTGCCTCTTCAAAGCTATCAGTTTATTTGTCAATTTTTGCATCATAGGATCTCTAGTGCCTATAGAAGAGCTTTCAGCAGATGAAGAGAATCTATTTTTACTAGGGTCTTTTCTGATCTTACCTGCCAGGATAAGATCATCTTCAATCTCGGTAGCCAAATTTTGAGCCAATGCTAGATCCATAGGGCCAACTCGCCTCAACAAAAAACTTACTTTGGGAAGCTGTGAGTTGATAAAAAAGCACTTGAGATTTTCCAGCGTGGGCTGAGCAACAGTTGGAATCCAGTTCCTTAACTTGTTGAATTTAGCTATGAAATCCCTCATGGGTTCCTAGGATTATTTTTTCATTTGGGTTAGCTATGCTAACAAAGTGTGTGCATCTTTAGTAGGTTTAAACCTAGCTTTGAATTTGGATTTGAGAGTGTCCTAGTCAGTCACTGACCTGGCCTACAGGTGGTAGAACTAATTTGTGACAGCACCTTGCAGGGTTTCCACAAAAAGTCTCACTGCTACATCTTCAAAATCCACACCGATGATGCCACATGATATGGAGAAAGTAGTGATATGCTCATCGGGATGAACCTTCCCATCACCAAAAAACTTAAGATTTTTTTTCTAAAACTATGAGGTAGTTCATGCAAGGGTGGAGTCAAATTAAGAGGACCAAAGGAATTGCCCCATGGACCTTGAGCCATTATGATAAGAGGATTAAATGGCAGGATAACGAACCTTGGTGGGGTATTTATAAGTAGGGCATGATTAACAGCAAGAAAAGAAGCTCTACCTTGCGTTGGTGTTCTGATAAGGTTAAGAGGAAAACTCCTAGACCGTTGGAGGAAAGGTGGTGGAGGAAACAGATCAAAATTGCTTTGTTGTGCCAATTCAAACACAGGGTCAAAAACACCCTTAGCTCTCTAGATTCTTGTGTAGCGTGGAGTTGCTAGATTTCAAATGAAAAAGGGACTGAAACTGCTTCAAGTTGAAGCTTGAGACTTCAAAATGCACGTTCATAATTCCCCAATAGAGTCACCAAAAAATGTTGGGTGAATATTTTGTCATCAACTAACTGAGGACAAAATGGGTATATCAACCATAGCATAGGGAGATTTATGCCATAAAAAGTGTGTATTTACTAGATCTAGACAAGGTAAATCTCTCCTCTCATCAAGGGGATGTTCCCTATGACTATTTATATGTTATATGTCTATATATAATTAAGCAAAAAATAACACATGGGGTGGTATAATAGCATCCACCTCTCTTTTTTCAGAGGTGATGTACGAGAAACAAGAGAGAGAAATCTTGGTCATTGGCCAATAACATTCCTCTTCTTTTAGGAATGGTATCCAGCGTAGAACAAAAAATCACCTGAAGTAAGTAACAAAAGTCATAGGAAACCCACGTAGGCACAAAGTCTTTTGTTGTCTCCTCCACTGATTTGAAACAAGTGTATCCATAGAGTGGAACGAAGCACAAAGTATTCACCTAAAACTACAAAAAATAATAGAATCAAAAAGATAAAAGTAGTTCAAAGTCTCTCTTTTACCTTTTATAAATGCCCTCAAATAATATCAACACACCCACTTTGCTTATTAAATTAGATAAACAAGAGATTATCAGGAAAGAGGACATAAGAACTATTTCCTAAATAACATAGATAATTTCAACACAAAGTCTGAAATAAACCTGCTTCTCATTCATTTAACAAAATATGATTTACAAGTTGAGCACAAAGTCTCAAAAAGTGTTTCAATTTCAGCAGAGTTTTTACTCTCAATTATTCAAGATCCATTTACAAAAGAGGTCTCCACTATATATAGGGAGAAACTCTCAAAATTTGGAAAATATTAAAATACAAAAATATCTTAGTCAAAGATGACTCATCTTTGACTTTGAGATATTTTTCCATATTTTTTACATGTAATTACATATTACAAAATTGCATGAACTTTTCTCATGACAAAAGTGGATAAGGAAAGAAGAGAGAAGGGAAAAAAAATTCAACTCTTGCCGCCAGACTTCTTCAAATGAGCATCGTACATAACAATGGATGCCTAAATTCCTATACTGTCTGGTGCAATAGTGTTCTTGAAGATGACCCTGGCTCTAATTAAAGCGTCTTTCAATGCTATGATTGCCTTAGCATGACTAGTTAACCTGGATCTTAGATTGTCTAGAGTCAACTGAGTATCCAAAATATTGTCCACAGAAGTCATTGAGAAGGCTTTCTCTTCAAAATCTCTTTAAATCATCCATTTGAAACCTTAGATCATTTTTTTAGCTGAAAGAAATTGGTTATCCCTGGAAGTGAGGTCGCAAGGCAGTTCTTCTAGTCTATACAGCAGGCCTGTGTCGCTCTTCTCACTAGCATCCTTGGAAGATTTGAGATCATCAATCAACTCCTTGAGTACTTGTATCCTGTATATCAAGGACTCCTTGATCTCAACATAGGAATATTTACTAGCAATGATGTTGATAGATATCAAGGTGCTTTTCTTTAGATCCTTCATCTCCCTCCACTTGCTAAGATAATTTTCTGTACTATCAATATCCTGAGAGATAAGAGAGACAAGGTCAACTAAATCTGCCCTCACTTTCTTCATCTTGTCTATCTTTTTTGTAACCTCTGTAAGTAAGGAAACTCCCTAAGTATGCATCTTTTCAATGTAATCCTCCATCACTTTCCCTTTCAAGTAGGTTTTTTCTGCCTTTTGAATGACAGGGTCGTCTATAGAGAAGGCCTCTGGAGTTGCCGCTTCAGGGGGAAGAGTGAATTTCTTTATTACAGCCATTAACTATTTCATCTTGGCCTTATAATAGTCTTTCATCTCCTTTTCTCTGTCAAATTTTTGGACCATGATGTCCATTGTGGACTGTAGATCACTTTTCATACCTTTGTAAGTAGCTTTGCCAAGTTCAACACAAGAGATGGAATAGCTGCTCATGTCAAAAAACTAAAGGGTTGCATCCTGTAGAGGCTTAGCTATTTCCAAAAATTTATGCCCCTTTTCCTCAACCAATTTTGAGAGGATCCTTGGCCTCTTAGGATCCTTAGATTTCACCGACACTGCTTTGCCAAAATCGAAGTCATCTAGAGAGATGGCTAACTTCTTTCTTTCAGGTGTGAATGCTGACATCCAAGGCCGGAGAGGAGTACTTACTATGGCAATAGTTCCCATAGCTAGTTTTACCATGGTAACATCTACACTGCTATTAGTAATAGTTGTTGTAGTAGGATTAATAGGCAAAACTATATCGGCTGTTGATTGATCAAGTGTAGAACTTTCTCCCAAATTGAAGGAAGGAGATGAAAGACTAGGAATAGATCCAGAGGAGCGAAGAGTATCTCTAGCAGCACCTTCAAGATCACCAAATATGACTCTAGAAGGAGAGGCAACTCCTGAAGAAGGAACACTGATAGGAGAGAGAGAGGTGAAGGAGATGCCACAAGAGACTAAGGTGGAGAAGGAGAGACATTTTTAAGTGGTTGTGCCCCTTCTTGGGAAGGTAGAGGCTTAGTCTTTTTCTGCTCCAAGGGCCTATCATCCATCTCCATTTGTTGAGTTTTTTGCTCATGGGATCTTTGTTCTACAACTCCCTTACCTGTTGATTCTGGCTCTTTAGTAACCTTTGATTTTTTAGAAACAAAGATGATTCTAGGCTTGTGAGGCCTAGATGGGGAAGGAACATCACCTTTATTTTTGGTCCTATATTCTACCTTCCTCCTCACCTCTACTTGGAACTCAGCCTCTGATCCTGTAATAAATTCTTTCAGTATGATCCCTTTGGCCACTAACCAATCATTGGTGTTAGCCAATATTGGTTCAAATCTCTTCTTTAAAGAAGTTAGCTCTTTCTGAGACCACTGAATTAGAGGAAGAGGGGAGTCAACAATATTTTTGGCTAGGTACCTACTATTGATAATGCTCTTATCATCGACTAGATTAGGGGGAATCTCTGCAAGCCCCAAATACTCAATTTAGTCCAGGGTCAGCCTGCTATAGTCCATCCTCTTGATTTCTTTAGCTATCCTCAGGTCTACCCAAATGTCTTTGATTATAGGCTCATGGAATTGAGTCTTTTGTTTGATCATGTCCTTGACTCCCTTATAGTCAAATTTGTCTCTTCTTTTGAATTGTTTCATAGTGACTAGCTGCATCTCTATTTCCATGACTTTGGCTTTAGCTACTGTCAAGATAGAGTATCTGCCAATTTCAACTGGAAACCTGAAACCTAGCTTTTTTAGCTCCATCTGCCTAGTATGTACGACAGCCAATTATCGACAAAGCTCCATTATAACTAACTTGTCAGAAGGAAACCTAGGGAGCATATAGGGATAGCCTTGGAAAAAGCCAACTTGGAGATAACAAAAGGTGGGAAATTGAAGGAACATATAACCATAGTCATTAATGACCATCCAATCCTCATCAGATACTCTTTTCTATTTGAGCTAAGGGTTAAAGAGGCATAAAAATATGGCAAAGAAAGTGTCATTTACCCTTTTTAAATGGTGGATTAACCCTTGAAGCATCAATTGGGGGTAATATGAGTATACTAGGGTGGTCTTTCTGTCCCCTTCAATTGTCAAACCTAGAAAGGTTTGCATCGAGGTAGCTATGTACACATGGTATGAAGTCATATAGAACTTTGAAGAATTTTGTACCTTGGTTAGCTACTCATGAAGGGCGTTGCTCATCTGCTCACCCCAAAAGATGACCTGCTTACCCTGGAGGATGATCTTAATGAATGGGTACATTCACTCATGGAATTGTGAGGAAGACATGAGGCCTCACACTCTGCTGAGAAGTGTGATCAGGTCACCAACTTCTTTAATGAAATCACTCCTTGGGAAGTTCCATGGCCATCTAGATAAATTAGTTCTAGGGGTCTTCAACCACCTATTATTCATCACTTTCTTTGCCCTCTCAGGGTCCTTGTCATACTCCTTATGTGCTTATATGAAGTTAATCTTTAGCACTTTGATAGCAGGAGGGCACATGAAGACTTTGTCAATAAATTTAGGATCTAGCTGAATTATTACATTGCCAGTGGCATCTAAAACTGATCTTGTCTCTTTGTTGTAGAAGTGGGTGCAGTAGAGGATGAACTCTGTATGATGTGCTGCCACCAGTAAAGCGATAACTAGATGAATGTTGCTTTCAATGATCCTCCTCATTTTGGAGCTTGGGTTAGTTGCCTTGGTTTAGGTCACAAACTCAGCCATATCCACATGGCCAATTTTTGTGTCCCTGATGTCGTCACCATTGGAGGTAACCGAAGTGATTAGAAAGATGCCCTGGTACTTGTACTTCATGGTCTTTATCTTTTTTGGAGAAGTTTTAGACATCATAACTTGTCTCAGTTGAGCAGGGGCTGATGAGCAAGAGCCTTCAGAAAGCACTACAATCATGATCATGTAATTAGGGAACATTGAGCAAATTGGGGAAGTCACACGTTGGGTGATCATGATTTAAGGAAGAGCACTTAGCAGGGCTAGGTTGGAAATCAGGTTGGAAAATGAGGAAGGAAGGGAAAGAATGGAAAAAAGGAAAATTCCTAAGGAGTTAGAAAATTTCAGAGGAGAAATGCATGGGTAGTGAAATTTTCTGCCCCTACATGAAGAATAGTTAAAAAAGTAGGCACGGGTGGCGAAAATCATTGCCTATGCATGTAAGGTTAAAAAGGTGTAAGGGTGGCAAAATTCGTCGCTCTTGCACATTTGGCCTGCATCGATGGCAAAATTTGTCGTCGATAAAAAATTTGGGGGACAAGGGGTGTGAGCGGCGATAATCACCACCCGCACAAGTAAGGCTTGCAGCAAAGGCAAACAAGAGGTACGGGCAGTGAAAATTGTCACCCGTGCATGTTTTCACAAGAAATCTATAGGCAATGGGGAGGGGCAGTGAAAACCGTCACCCCAGCATGGAAAGGAAATTAGGAAGGTTAATGGGGAGGGCAAGGTGGGAGGCAAAAAAAATTGCCACACTCATAAGAGCGGGCCGATCGACCAAAAAAGAAAAATAATAAAAACCCCAACATCAAAAATAAACAAACTAAATAGAAAGAGGAGAAGAAAACAAATGTAAAAAATAAGACCCACCTAGAAAGCCACATGCGTAGCAAGCTCAAATCCACCAAAATGCGCTATCACCTATTTGTTGGATCATCCAGATGCAAAGTGCAGGAGGAGAGGAGAAAGAATGAAGAAAAATAAGGCTGAAATTGAGTTATATGGGGTGAAAAATTGACCCCAACAACCCACCGTGCACGAAAAATGAGGCATGTAGGGGCAGTAATTTTGCTACCTTTGCATGTTCAAATGCAAGTTTAGATACAGGGGTGGCAAAAATTGCCACCTTTGCAAGTCAAAATGTAGGGGCAGCAAAAATTGCCACCCTTGCAGAGGAAAATGTAAGGGTGGAAAAAATTGTTGCCCTTGCAGGTCAAAAGTGAAATCCACTGGCAGTAATTTTTGTCACTCGTGCATGAAAATGGAAGAAATAAAACACTAACTCTGAAAGAGGTAGGCTTTGGTCCCATAGATGCATCAAGACCGTAATGACCTTCACATTTTGGGGAAGATGTGATAACAAGACATTACAAGTTTTGAAAGGTGCAATTAGACCAAGACGAGAACGAGAAGAACCCGTCTCGAAAACAAACTTAGAGAGACGAAAGATGAAACAGACAAGTTTTTTTGGGGGTTGTTCCCAAAAATGAGCTAAGCTGATTTTGAAAACAACATCAAGAATAAATAAAACATAATTATATTATATAATATCCTTCATAATGATTTTTTAAAGCTGAAAATTTTCATACCTCTTGATAATTATGCATGACTATTATGTTCTTAGACATTTCTCAAACTACCTTCTCCAACTTTGGCTTCATTACTGCATCTTCCTTATATTTATGATCCCTCAAGATGTATAGGGGACATCTTTAACACTTTAGAAACAATTAAAATACTTGTCTCAAGATTAACATGGGGGAACAAATGCCATTTAAATACTACTCAAGTAAGTTTGAAGTATGACTAGATAATAGATTGATTAGACATGCCTTAAGGACTCACAACATGACTAAAAATAAAGTTTCAAACATGAGTCATGACCCCAAGCTTTAGGGTTCACAAATTTAGATGTTTAAGTCTATAAAGTGGCCAACATTTTTGATGACTCAACTAACTTGACCATATTCATGGTCATGGAACCTATAACGTTGATCAAAACTTTTTCATGATGACTAGATAAATGAAGTGTGACTACAATATGGATAATACCTTCATATTTAAAATACTTGAATAAATGATACACACACAAACAATACAAAATAAAAAAACACACCAAACAACTACCCAAATAGAAGAAATAAACAATAAACACAATAATGTGTAAAATCGCTTAAAGGTAAAAACAAACATATCTACCTATGTACAAAGATCATGAAGTAGGATTAGTAACATAATTTGAGATGCCTCCCATTGATAATTATGGGAAGGCTCTATCTATTCAACTTATCAATCTCAAAATCATTTCTCTCTTTGAAATTGTTATGACATAAGGCCCATTTTAAAGACTGCCAAACTTGGAGTACTTTCCTAGCTTCTCATGGTCCTAATCCCATTTGAGGACTATACCACCTTGTTAGAATGTTTTAGAGGAGTTTCTATTATCAAATTAAATTTTCACATGGTGTTTATTGTAACACATTATGTTCATATCACTATCCATTATCTCCTTCAATTTTCTTAGTTCATTTAATCTTACTTACAAAGCATCATCCTCTAAGAACTCAAGTTGGTGGGTAAGTTCTAGTGTGGGTAGTTAAAGATAGATAGGAAGTTTTACTTCTATTTCATATAAAAGGATGTATGGGGAGTGTCTATTAGCCTTCTTAGGTTTCACTCTATCTACTCATAGGGTAGTCCTCAATCTAGTATGCCACTCCCTTTGACTATCTTCCATAATCTTCTTGATAATCCTTAACAAGTTCTTATTTGTGGACTTTGCTAGTCCATTTCCTTATGTGTAATAGTTATAGGATGATTTGAGATAAATTACATGTTAAAAATCCCACTCACATACCTTGATTCTAATAAATTCCATTTTATGATTAGAAATCATTATGGAGGGCACACCAAATCTAGTCACAAGGCTATCATAAAAGTCTAAGACAACTTTTATTGGCTTCTTTGAGGATAGCTACTTCAACCCACCTTTTCAAGTAGTATGTATCTATAATTATCAATTTATGTCCTTTACTTAGATTGGGTCATATCATCCCTATGAAATCTAAGCCTCTTTACATGAAGGGTTGTTTTACTTGTATGGGATGTAAGGGAAGGGTAGTTAATTTCTACTTACCAATGAATATTACAAAGTTTTGACACTTTATTACCTAAGAGTGTGCATCTCTAAACAATTTGGGATAAAATTACCCAACCCTAATGATCTTCTAGGTTATGGTATTGGAAGAAAAGTTCCCACCAACTTGGCCATCATGGAACTGTTTAAGTAGCTTATCTATTTGGCATGATTCCACATACCTCAAAAGCATACCTCATAAGTCTATCTTGAAAAGTAATCCACCAATCATAACATAGGGTGTAATTTGAAATATAAAGTGCCTTTTCTTGTCTCTATCTATCCCCATGGGACATTGGCTTGGCTCAATAAACTTGATCACATTATGTGTCCAACTAAAATATGTGTTGTCTAGAGTTGCTTATTGGTTATCATGGACTACCAACACTTGGTATATGCTTTCCTCTACCTCTAATACAAGGTAATAACATAACCCTATACCCATTATAGGGTTTGTAACTCTAACCTCAAGTTCATTCTATATACATTTTGTCACCCATCTAACCCTTTTCTCATTGAGGTCTTTATTGATTATAAACTCCTTAATGCTTGGGTGTGCTACCATGAGTATGATCTTACTATTGGAGACCATGTGCCTAATTTTTTTAAAAATTATCACTAATTCAAGAACATGTTTCTATAAAAATATATACCTATTCTCATACCCTTATAAGGTCTAACTAAATAAGGTAATAGGCTACTCTAAACCTTGCTCATTCTACTGCATCAACATGCTTAAGATTGAATCTAATGTATAAAAGTCATACAAGTAAAATTATTTGATAAAAAATAGGTTAAAGAGTGTAGGGGAATTATACATGGCCTCCTTAATGGTCTCAAATCTCCTCTTACCTTATTTTTCTCCATCTAAACTGCTTATGCTTCCTCAACATGTGAGTAAGAGGCTTGACTAGCTCTATAAAGCCTAGGAAAAACCTCCTTATAAAATTAATCTTCCCCAGAAAACTCTATATACCTTACCTTTATTATGATTGATAAGGTGTAAATATAGGATGGAATAAATTATTTTAGGGTTTATGGAAGGACCATATTTTGACACTACATGACCCAATAATCTACCCTCATGAACACCAAATATACACTTTTTATGATTCAATGATACACCAAATTCCCTACATTTTTCAAAGACTAACTTCAAGTGAGAAATGTGATCAAATGGGTCTTTTGAGAAAATAATTATGTCATATATGTAGATGAAACCATTTCATAAATTAAACATTCAAAGTAAACATCCATTTCCCTTTGGAAAGTTACCCTTGCATTGGATAGTCCAAAAGGTATTTTCATGTATGCATAAGTGCCCCACTTTGTGGTGAAGGTAGTATTATGCCTATCATCATCCTTGACCATGATATAATTTTAACTAGAGTATAAATAAAGCAATGATAACCTCTAATAGCCTAACACCTTTTGAATAATCTGATCTATTGAGGGTAGTGGTTAATGGTCTATTAGAGACACCTTATTGAGGTCCCTAAAGTCAACACAAAAATGTATTTCCCCGTTATTCTTCCTCATTGGCACAAGGTTATCGACCCATGAGTAATTTTTAATGTTTAATATTATCCTAAATTAAATCAATTTGAACAACTCCCTTATCATCAATTCCTCTACCTTAGGATTGACAAGCCTTTGTTTCTACCTAGCTAGTTTTGCATTGTTCTCTAGTTCAATAGTATGTTGTGAAAACTTGGTTTCAAATACCTTAAAATAATTATGTTCCCATATAAATACATTAGATTATTCTTGGCATAAATCAACAAATGTATTCCTCTCTTCTATTATGTTATTATTTCCTAACTTCAACAACTTATCTTTGAAGATATCTACCCTCTCATAGTGTTCCTCCTTGGATAAGATGCATGAATTATCTCTTCTCACTTGGTCATATTCATTAAATATGATTTCCAATGTAAAAATCCCATTAGAATAATTTTTAGACCTTAGCTACACTATCTGGTCATCATATTGGTGTTGGTACTTATTTTTATTATTATGGAAGAATTCTACCTATTGCATCAAGAAACACACAATTTGATCATCACTATAAAACACCTACCAACTCACCTAATTTTTAGGTACAAATAGCATTCATATGACATTTATATTGGCTCAAATTTAGTTACCTTTAACCCCTTATACAATCTAATATTGAGATCCAATGGCTTCTAGTCTATCTACATTTTGGTTTGCTTCCCTTGGTATGGACTAAATTTTAAATACCAAGAAGTCCTCTATAAGATCCCATACATGTTTTTTTTAAGATTTAAAATGATGTTTCTTGACTACACTTATTACCATCACTTATTTCATAAAAATCTCACTATCACCCATGAATTGAACGAGTTTGACACCTCTCCTTGCCTCTTGTAAAACATGTAGAAGGGCCTCATATTTAGATGTGTTTTAGGTGCAACTAAATTGATACCTTGCAGCTAAGTAGTATCTTTGATTAGAGGGTAAAATCAACATGACTCCAACTCTACTACCATTATTTGACCTTTAACCATAAAATAATAAAGTCCATAAATCATCCTCTTCTTAAGTAGTGTTAGTTAGGTAAGGTATAAAAGCATCTTCCTCATGCATATAATACACCCCTAAATCTACTTCCTCAATGTTTCTATAGGGATCTAATCCATGATTATCCACTACTACTTCATCTAAGTAAATTTCTAAAATGCATTCAAGGTAATCATGGGGCTCTTGTTTACTAATATTCTCATCTTCATCTAGTATGGTGCAATTCACATTTTTAAGGTTGGGCATATAGGGATCTTTATGGAACCTAGAGATAGGTTCTAACCTAAAAATGATCCTAGTCCCATATCTAGTCCTAAAAACCATGTATGATTAGTCAAAGGATAAGTAACCCCCAATTGTTGTAGTAAAGTTCTTATATAGTCATAGGTCAAAGTATGGGGGTAGGTCTACAAGCATTACATTTTGAGTGATGACATAATATAGGTATGCTACCAATGTAATCTTAAGATATCTCAAGATACCTATTGTTTTGGTGGGAGAACCATACAACTAAATAAAACCCTTCTCATTAGGCACATATTTAAGATCAAGTTTGTTCATTATGGCCTTAGGCATGACTGAGGTTGAGGCTTTTAATTCTATCATACAATTGTACATAAGACATTGCCCTATGATGACTGACCAATAGAATGGGAGAGGCTTGACAACATTAGTGGGAAGGACAATGTTGTGAGATTGATCTTGACTTGGAACTTGTATTTGACTACGCTAACTACTATTATAAATAATAGTGTTCACTTTATCAGTTGCCTTATTCACATGAAAGAGTCGGGAGAGCTCTTGTTGAAGGAACTCTTTTTGTTTGGGAATAGACAAAGCATTATATATTAGCACAGTGACATTAGAAATTTTCATATGGTCCACAATATTTAAATGAAGACTAGTGACCTTGAATTGTACCTTGAAATTAGAAGTGTCACTTACCACTTGAGTGACATGAGGAATAAAAGGAAACATCTATTTCTATCCATGATGTTGAGTTATTTACTGAGTTGTATGTCCCTTAGTGGCTATGTTTGGAGTGGTAGGCTACTAACTAATTTATATAGGTGTTGAAGAGACCTTAGACTACCCCAAATTATCCTCCACCATCCTCTTCTTATCCCTTGTATGGGTTAATTTTGATTCATCTAGCTTTTGTGCAATCTACCACATGTTTTTTGCTACATGTTAAAACACATGGTCTCCTTATTTAAAATTCATATAAGTGGTGTTAGATAGTGCCTTACCCATGTTTCCCTAATATTATATTGGAGCCTATGATGGTGTCATAGTAGGTATGTTACCTTGATTCATTTGAGGACCTTGCAGTGGAGGAGGCATTATGTCATGGCCTTGGAATGGAGGATCATGATAACAACTAGGATCTTGATACATTTCTCCACTTTTAGCCATTACCATCTTATTGGAATACCCTCCTGATTTCCATTGACCCTATTTTGAATTGTTATTTTGTGTGGGTCTAAGGCTCTTAAGCTACTTGCATCTATGGGATTGTAGCTATTATAAGGTCTATCTTGAGTAATTTATCCTTTGGTTTGTTGATTTGGTGGATAAGAGGGTCTATTGTAGGACTAAGAAGGGTATTGGGATTAGAAGGGACATTGATATGTCTTGTATGAAGTTAGTTGTTTCCTTTATAGAGACACTAGCTTGTTGTTTTGTGCCTTCAACAAGCCCTCAATCTTTCTAAGTCTATCCACTTGATTATCATTAGGTTGAGCTTGATTGTTTAGATTGGGAAATAGAGAAATGGTAGGTAGAATTAGATTTAGCTTAGGAAAGAGGGGCATAATGAGTATTTGCATGAGTTTCCTTGCTTGTATCAAATAGTTTTTTCCCTTATAGATATTTCATAGGCTTCAGGTAGAGTTATCCCACCCATAGATTGAATCATGACTACAATGTCTAAATTCAATACTCTTAAACATTAAATAAAAGCATAGATTAGTGTGGGTTTAATGATGATAGGTATTTTATCACAAGTTTTTTTGAATATATAATTGAAACCAACCATATATTCTTGGGGTACCCTCTTAATTGAGGAAAGTTGTTCAACTAATGACACATGGTCACTTTTATCCTCAAAATTTTTGCATAGACATTCACCGAATTCATCCCTAGTATTGATTGAGGTAGGAGCTAAACCTATATCCCATTACAGGGCTTTGCCTTTTAAGGATGTGGCTAGAATCTCATGGTTACATTCTCTTGAGTAATGTTATGTACTAAGCAAAGATTTTCAATGTCAACTATGTGCTCTATAAGAGTGGTGGAGTTTTCTCATTTAATGTATGGTAGACTCTTCAAAGAGGTATCAAGGATATCATCATGTTGCTAAAGGTTAAGAGGGATACCACCATTGAATGGTATAAAAATGTTTAACCTTTAGGGGACTAAGTATGGGAAGAATTTTTAGAATTTGGGGGTGTGGGAGAATTAGGGGGTAATAGGTTAGGGTTTGAGATAGGTACCCTCTTCCTCCTTGTAATGTCAAATGGAAATTCAATGAATTAAACTTGTTTACCTTTTTAGGTAGACCTAGTAGAGATTTTGTGCATGAAATTGCCCTTCAATTAGCTGATGACTGATCTAAGACTTTCAAGTGTCCTCCCACATTGCCAATTTGTACCAAGTTGATGTTTAAATGCCTTGATTGTAGTCCCATTGAGCATGCCAAAAAATTTGGAGTTATAGGTTATACCCAAGTCAAGAAATATATTATTCAAGTCTCTTACACAAACTTAGTCTAACATTAGATTGACCTAAGATTTTGGGTTGTCTATTTGCAGGCCAAACCTTTAGAATTTAAGTGGATAGTTCCCTTGATGTGATAATATTGTACCTTTCTAAGACCTAAAATTTTTCATAAGGAAAAGAGAGAGAAATGAAAACTAAACTATAATCTAACCTAGGTGTCGATGCACCAAATTATTCATTAATCCACTCTTAGCTAAAACACTTCTATGACTACTAATGAATCCAATGGGGACAAGAGTTGATCATATTCTAGGAAAAGGTTTCAAACATGAGTGTTTTTCCTGAAGGTTGGATAGAAACCTACAATTTGAGGGTATAAAAGATGAGGTCTATGCAAGACACTATAAACTATTTGACACATCAAGAGAAATATCATTAAACAACACTTCACACAACCTATAAGGAACTAAAAAACTAAAATAAAGGCACATGAAATACATGGATATGATGAAATACAACACACATTATGCAAATCAAACTTCAATGAGATAAAATTTGCTTTCACTTAGAGTCTAAAATTATCTTATATTTCTTCAAAAAGTTTACATAATGATTTGGTAGAGATTTGATTTACCTAGATAGGCATGTAAATCAAGAGCTCAATTCCTAAATTTATAGGAATAATGTAAGGTATGATAGAGGAAATTTTTCATAGAAGGGGTCATCAATGAGCCCAATGTGGCTTGGAGAAGTTACATAAGCATTTCCTTCCTTTTTGAACATTTCCATTCCTTCAATGACGAAATTTTAGCATAGAGGTGGTCATAACTCTTTTAGTTGACCTAAATTTATATTTTAATAATCCTAAAATAGATCCACATTCATGCTTTTAGTAGTTACTCAATGCATATGGGGTGTAATAAGTCATCTTAGGCATTGAGTATCCTTAGAATCAATGTGCATGCAAAATTCCTCATCAAAATACCTTTGAATTATATAAATGACCAATCAATGTCTTCATTCCACCTTCCATATGCTAGATCTTTCCACTTGTTTGATAATTAGGCATGATTGGCTAGCTTTCCAAAATTTTGCTTAAGTTCATCATGCTAGTTGTTCAATAGTTAAAATTTTACTTAAAATTAATCTAATAGAACTTAGGTATCCTTTTAAAATCATATAATACATTTCCATTAATGTCTTTTTAATAAATATCCACCTGCAACACACTTCAATTTTTGCACCAACAAGCCGAAAAACCTGCCTCATAGATTGGTAGTTTTGAACAAGATAGTGAATATCCCTTCATGTATTTTCATCAATTAAAATGATATTTAATAGGAATAATAAGTCATGTAGATACTTCCCCAATAGTTTAGAATATTTTTTTGGCCCTGCAATAAATAAAATGATAAAAACCTTGTTATTTATCCCTTTCAGGAGTCATTTGTACACCTTTCATACTATCTAATACCATAGTCTAAAGATGTTATGATTTGTATACATGGAGCAAGTGGAAATGTAGGAAATTATATGTATAAAAATGTATTTCAATCCAAACCTCTCAACACTGGTTCCTATTAGGGTTTAAGGAAGGTTTTAGGGAGTCATAGGGTTTTGGCCTAGTTTTGATAATTTAAGTTTGGGTTTATGATATAATTACATAAAATCAAAGTTATGAAGATTTGTAACCATAAAAAATAATTTTTATGCCTTAATTTTACCCTAATTTTATCTGGTGAGTGCTTAAATATGCCTCCTTTATGGAGAGCTTACCCTTTGAGAAGTTTATGTAGGTTTGTAGATAGAAAGATTCATTGAGGTGATCTCTCTAGGAATTGTAATACCTCAAAGGACCTTATAAAAATGTAAAAATTCCATTTAAAGGATTTAATACCCCTTATACCCTCATACCATATTCTTATCTACTCCTTCTGTATCACTCTCATTATGGATCCTGAGTATCACTCTGTCTGCATAGCTCTGGTATAAGCTTTGACTTACACATTGGTTTGTAAGCTATGTATGCCACTTATAAGACTATAAAAAGGCCCTATATGCATCAATAAATAGGCTTAATATTTATCATGTTCACTGAGGTCTTAGGTTATCATTGATGTCAAAGAGAGCATGTGGTACTAGTGTATGAATGACAAACAAGTTGTGTTTGTTAGCTTAGAGAGATATGGTACATGTGCAAGTTTGTAAGGAAAGAGAAGTTGTGAGTCATCCATATATGTTTTTGTGAATTTTTTTTGTGTTATTTGATCATTTGGAAAGATAAACATGCATATTATAGATTAAGAGAAGCCAAATAGTCACTACATATGCAAATATGAGTGGTCCAATGAATTTGTGCATTTTGTTTGTTTAAGTAATTATAAAGTCAACATTAGTCAAATATTTTCATGGATATATTTTATATAGTACTTATGAATTTACTCTAAATATTTGGAGTCTTGAAGTGTTTTCTAGTTTAATATATAAACCTTCAAAGTTGCTTTAGTAGATTGTGATGGGCCAGAGACTGTCAAGTTTAACAAGTTTAACTACATTGAGGTCTAGGGTCAAATAGTCAATATAGATATATAGTGAGAATTAAAAATATATAATGGTACACATTAAATCATGTATATAGAGATCAATAGCATGTTTCTAAGTCAAATATACAATATTGCATGTGAGATTTCCAAGTGGTGAAAGTCTATTAACTGCATGGAGTAGGGTGCTCAGAAGGCACGTGAGGGTGCCAAGTGTCCTAATCATGGATGCCTATGTCAAAGATAGATGGTGAACATTAAATATTTAAAGATAGGAATCTATTTAATAGATCAACAAAGTGTATTTATTCAAATTTACCATGGGACACAAGATGATGACAAGTGTTAGATGTTTGTATTTACTGACTATTGGAATTTGAATATTTAAATCAATGAAGGAAAACAATTCTATAGTTTTTAGCTATATTTTTTGATTTAGGATGAATTTCATGGTGGTGTAAAAAAATTTGAAGATGATTTTAAGGGATATCCATAAAAATGGTTTGGAGGTTTGACTATTTATACAGATGCATTTATTGTAGTTGGAAGATGAATTTTTATTTGTTCATGGTGTTCTTATGTATATAATATTATTTAAGCAATATGTTATTTAGTATAAGAGTGTTTTGGTAGGAATAATCACCTGAAGATGTCTTAGAGGTCATATGTAGTGGACCCATGTATTTGAAAGTGATCTTATGTTCTTAATTTTCTTGTTGGAGTACTAAAGCGGTAATATGTCTCTATAAGACCTATAACGGCTACTAATGCCTAATTGAGTGATCCAAAAGGGGTGTTTGGATGCATTTATTGTATGATCAGGTTTGAGTGTGTATGATGATTTTAAAGAGAGGCGTTATACATTATTTATCCAATCATATTGAAATGCAATTAGATTTCTAGATTTATTGATTTCATAAGGTGTTATGTGGGTCCTCAACATCTAGAAAAGTGTGTGCTTATTCATATTTAGGGGTGGGTGATCCTTGTGAAGTGGGTGCTTCACTAAAATGTCTCATGCTTGTGATCATCTTATATGACAAGTAGTCCATGTTTTTTCAATATTAAGAGTGGGTTTTATTCCCCAAAAGGGTTTCCCACATATATATTATGTTATATGTGTAATCTTGAATCATATTTATTATTCATTGTTATGAACATCTTGTATATTTTATGAATGATTATTATCATTGATTAAGAGTTAAAAGGATTATAATTAAAGTTTGAAATATGTTGCATCACTGATTCACCCCTAGTGATTATGCCTCCAATAATTGGTATTAGAGTAGGACCTTCATTACAAGTTTAACCATTTGAAGGTGATCTAAGGTATAATATAACAAGCCAACAAAAGTAGGGTTTCTATAAAAATCAATCACCATTGTTTAATGGGTCAAATTATGCTTTCTAGAGTGCAAGGATGAAGACATACATCATGTCTCTAGGGTTTGATACTTGGAAATCTATCAGAAATGCTTATATTACACTAGCTACTCCAACTAGTGCTACTGACAAAAAGTTGAGTGAGAATAATTCTAAATATATGAATTCTATCATTTGTGGTCAATCAGAGGCTGAGTTCACCAAAGTGATCTATTGTAATTCTACCAAGGAAATTTGGGACAAATTTTAGACTATATATGAAGGATACTCAAAGGTAAAACTAGCTAAATTATAGACATACCAAAGGCAATTTAAAGGTCTCAATATGAAGGAAGAATATATTGTGGCATCCTATCTTTTAAGGTTTGATGAGGTAGTAAACATGATAAGAGGTCTTGGAGAGGTGATTGATGAGGTTACTATAGTATATAAGGTATTGAGGACTCTTACACTGAAGTTTGATTCAAAATTTTCTATTGTAGAAGAAATTCATGATCTCACTTAGTTGAAGATGGATGAACTACATGGCATCCTTATTGCCTATGAGATGAGAGTTTATGAGGATAGACCTCCTAAGAAGGAAGCAACCTTCAAGGTGATCAAGGAGATAAAATAGAAGAATAAAAAGTTAAGTCTTGAAGATTTTGATCTAAATAAAGATCAAATTGAATCCATGATTGCAATAAGATTTAATGTAGGATAAGGTAAATATGAAAAAAAACTTCCTTTTAAATGTTATTCATGTGGTAAAATTGACTATTTTATAGCTAAATATACAGACAAGTTTGAACTCAAATAAGCTTATAAATAATCTCATGAGGATGACCATAATAAAACTGAGGGTCCTAGAAAGTACACAAAGTTCTTCAGTAATAGAAATGGAAAGAAGGAATTGTTGATGATGAAAATTGTGCTTGATCTTAATCAAATCAACAATGGGAAGTTTCAAGCTGTGGGATATTGCGGCTTGAAACAACATCCAGATTTTAGAGAAGTTGGTCTCTTCTTTAATATCAAGTGTTAGGGGAAAAGGGATAGGAAATTAAACAAAAACACAAATGCAAGAAATGAAACCTAACTATGGTGATGCACCTGAGTGTAATCCTAATCCTAACCTTGGGCATAGTGAGACTATATGTGGGATTCAATTACATTTAAGAGTAGACAAGTGCATGATCAATGTAAAAGATTGAAATAATAGAAACAGAGGCTCATAATAGAGACTTCTTTTGCTGAGATATAGGAAATGTCAACAAAGGCATAGTGTTTAATCTTCTTAATAGAATCTTTCAATCACATAAGAGGCACAGAAATCACGTACAATTATGTAGAAATTTCAACTCAAGAAAATGAGACAAAAGCAAATGACATTCCTAATCACAACACTAGAAAATCTACAGTATAAAATAATTTGCAAATGACACAGATAACATCAACCAAGGCATAGAGTTCAATTTTCTTAATTCATTCAGCCACATAAAAGACACAGATACATGCACAATTACATCAACTTTACAATTCAAGAAAATCAGACAAAAGCAAATGATATTACTGGTCAAAACTCTATAAAGTCTAAAACTATAAAAATTCCCCCCTTTTTTTCCTATCTTCCCTATTATTTTATAGCCTCAGATGCCTCTTTCCATCATCCCCCTTCCCATACAATTCTACTCCGCCCTTAACTCATATGGGAAAAATAGACAGTGCTTTCAATGCCTTGGATGTATCCTGATCTTATCAGGAACTACCCTGACTGCGACATGGCAATTCATGTCTAGTACCTCCTGCACCTGAATTTCTTGTTCCATCATCTTATTAGGCACTTAACTATCCATTATACCTCCACTTATAGGGGACAAAGAGATGACCCTTTTAATGTTTGTAGGCCCCTAAAAATCTACCCGATGAACTATTCCATCTACTAGAAATAACTCCCACTGAGTCTCCCTCCATCTCACTTTGCAGCAATAGATACACGAAGAACTCTATTCTGTTGAAATGGAAGAGGACACTTAGTCAATTCTTGAAATTCTCCTTATTTCTTAAAAGGCACTAGAGAATGACACTTGGCACTTTTCACCTAATTTATCGAAGACACACGACATTTTCTACTTTCTCTATGTCCTGCTCAGGAACACTCCACCTTCGACACCTATCGCATTTTGCTTCTTCAATACTTAGCAATTTAAAAAAAATAAAACTCATCGTGTTCCTTGCCTAAGCAACTTTTAAAAGGGGAAGGATGCACGTGGCAGTCTTCACATGTTGACACTTGGTGTTGTGAAGGTCTTTGAAGTAACACCTAAGACCCACCACAATATTTACTTGGCAATGAAGCTCAAAGATGGTCTCTCAAAAGTTGACATGTGGTGGCCTCCACTATTCTTAGGAAGATACATGGAATCTTCTACTTCTCCTACTAGGGGTATGTGGCATCTTCTATTGCATTTGGGAATGGAGTAGAAAGGGGTTTGAAGAGTGACACTTGGCAACATTCGCTGCCCTTCGGCACTTAAACAAAATGAAATTATGCCTTTCTACATTGAACCAAAGCATTACACCCATGCATTAAACCAAAGTATCTCATATGCCAACACATGGTGACTTCCACTTTCTTCTAAAAAAGGTAGTCCAGGGCTTTTCACGACTGTCACTTGGTGCTTTCTACCTGATCCTACTACTTAGCTCATTAAAAGCCTTTGCCAAAAAATAGAATGAAACATGTGTGATGATATGAGACGTGGTTTCTGACATGTGGTACATTCCACTTAGCTACTATTAGATACGTGACACATTTTGTGACCTTCTTGAACATTATGAAAAGTGTCTTAGATGACACCAACTAGCTAGCTCCATGTTTTGGAAAGAGACACTTGGTAGTTTCTGCTCGAAATTGAAACATAGGCAAAAAAGAAATGAAGGAAACAAAAATGGAAAGAGAGCCCATGCTTGCATTATGACACTTGGTAGCCTCCACTACACTTCGACACTTAGGCAAAAATAAACCTGCTCTCTGCTCCAAAACTCTACCACCATGACCAAGGTATACATGAACCAAAATTGTAGTGCACAACTAAAAATTTAAATACGACGTAGAGTAAAAAATTACTCTACAATTACTGGTGACCCCCAGGACTTTTGAGCCTGATAAAAAAGAAACCCAACTCTTGCTCTGTCAAAATTTCAAAATTTCACAGCTTCAAAATTGATGTCTGGTAGATGGACCATTCATGGTCAGATAACCCTCACTTGTCCTGCAATTCAATTAAAGCTAGATCGAAGTTAATGATATCCTTATGTGAAAAGGTTTACAAAATCTAGACTATAGCTTTCAATTCGTATTTGAGCTAAGCAACAAGAACCAGAATAGATTTGACTTCTAAGACTGAGGAATCATCTCACAAATCCTAGAAAATTGTTTGGTCCCTCTATTTGGCTAGCAGCAATGGTTTAATTTAGTCTACCATTAGCACCATGTTGGCATCTAGAAATGGAGAAAGAAGGGCTAATTTTATGAGATCTTCAATATGTTGTCTCATCTTGCTGATGCCTTCTTTCACAACCTTGAAAAGCTCTTAGCAATGGTTGGCCACAGCGTTAAAACTAAGCACCTCATTGACCCATTTCATGGTGACCATTCTATCAGGGATTCCCATGGCTACCAATGTGACATCCATTACATCATAGAGCTTCTACAACAAGGTTTGGGAGTTTGTGACTCTGTTGGAGACTGTGGCTAGAGTGTTTTGCACTAAATCTTCCACCTTCTCACACAATTGTTTTGCATTGAGCATGAAGGTGAGAGATGGCCTGAGCTAGATAATCTCGAAGGAGACTCTTTCCCACATTGACTCATAAAGCTCTTTCACCAATTTTATCACTCCTACACCTTGTGGCATATTAGCTATACCTATTATCAATTTCATTATTTTTTGTTGCTCTACTTGGAACTAGGCTTGAAAAGTTGTAGCCTTATTTTATTCCTCCAGTAGCCCCTACTGTGATTGGGTAACTTATAGCTGAAGTCCTTCGACTCTTCCCTACAACATTGCTTTCTCCTACCTAAAGGCTGTTACTACATCTCTTGCAAGTGTGAGCTCTATTTTTAATGAGTTTGAAGGGAAATATTATCTTGCAATTTTTTATTCATGCTTGTTATTTCATTATCTCTCTTATTTATTTCTTCAGCCAAATTGTTATAGTTTGCCTTTTCTTTGGCCAAGTCAGCCTCCATCTTCTATAGTCTTCTTGATGTTTTCAAATAATCATCTGTGACTATAGATGTGGATTCTTTCAGTAGCTGAACTCTATCCTGGGGTTTGAACAGGGAAATAATAATGGCCACTATGTTCATCATATAATCCTTTGGCTACATTTGCTCACTTAGCTTGATGACGTTGGGTGACAAATGGGTCACTGTCAGTTGCTGTTGAATAGGTTCAAATTGTGACCATAGATGTGGGGTAGCCAATGCTTTATTATTTTTAGTTTTCTTTTTCTCCATCTAGGCCTCTCTTTCCTTCTTAGCAGCATTGACCTACATCTAGAAGGTGGAAGGGGATGCAATGTTTCCTCCCACAAAAGGATATCCCTATGGCAGGCCATATTAGATAGCCAGTGGTTGGCTATGGGAAATCTAAGGGAAAGGTTTCTTTGGAGTAAAAGGGGAGAAATAGTGTAATTTTAAGGCTTGAGACATTTAGAATGGGGTGAATTACGAAATGGGGATGGCAGAGGTGATAGGAGGTGTCATTTGGCTAGGTGAAGGCATCATGCTAACATGGAAAGGAATAGACTTAGAGGGAGGAGGAGGAGTAATACTTAATTGAGGGGGAATTATAGTGATCTACACTTGGTACTATGAAGGTTCTTCTTCCTTCTCCGAATCTATTTAAAACTTCACCCTCTTTCTCTTCTTGGGTGTCTCTAACTCTGGCTGCATCTGCTTCCCTTCCACTTCTACCATTGTTGGGTGCATGTGGAGAACTGAGGACTTCAATCAATTTTGATGATCGGGAAGCTTTTGGTGGTGAAGACACCACACTCCTTTTTTGTTCCATGGCATTAAGAGGCTGGGGCCAAGCTGATGTAGTGACTTCAGTTGCAGCTTGCTCTGAGGCCTGTGGTTGTTGGCTTGGTCTCGCTCCAGCTTCCTGCTCTATCTCGAGTGTCAACAATTGGCTTGTTTTTGGGCTAGATGCAGGGGAGGGATGACACTCATCCTAGAGTTCCTCCCATCTTTCATCTAAATCCATGCTTCTAAAATCATGGGTGGTTTGAAAAATTTCTTGCTTATATTTCCAATAGGCCTTAATCTTCTCCGCATCCCAACCTTTATTCTTCAATGTCCTTCTCAAACTAGAAGTCATCCTGACTTTGGGATCATAATCCCTCTACTTATCATAGAATTTTTCCCATGGCCTATTCTATGGCAGGGGCAATCTATCAATTCAACATAGAGACCAGGAGCATCTTCTACAGGGTTTTTTCTAGTCTCCCAAAAAAGGTAACCTTCATGTGCAATATTGGCCCCAATCCTATTGGTCCTTACCATGGAAGCTATGTAATCACTTGGGTCATAAACCCATTTGTCTTTGACTAGCAGGAACCCTAAGAAGGCTAGTTTTCTCAATAACACAGTCTCAGTATCTTTGGCTTCCAAACTCATGTTGCCTGTCATCCATGGGAGATTGTACATTTTTATCTTCTTCTTCCCAAAACCATACTCGTTATCAACTATCGACACCTACTTGATGACTTATAGGAATGCCAACCTAAGAGTTAAGGTCTTCAGTAGCAACACTAGTTCCCGATAAAAATCATGAACCCTTATGATCATGTGGTGGGCCCAAAAATAGAAGTCACATGGGATTGGACAACTAACCAAGAGGTTCAAAACACTTGGAAATAACTTGTTTATGATAGGTTCAAGGCTAAGGCAATGAAGAATAGGGGTAAAAAATAGTTCCCAAAAATCATAGAGGTCACTAGTTTTTGATAAAAAGTGTGTCCATGCAGACACATGAATGGTCCTTTAGGGGTCAAAAGCTAGGTCATACAGGTTCATATTCATATATTAGGGGAAAATGTTAGGGTTCTGATGTAGTATGAGATGAAAAAAAAGGAGGAATACCTAAACACCCCTTTCAATCTGAATTGGGTCAACTGTTCCACTATAGAAAAGGCTATGTGCTCTGAGAATTCAAGTTGATACTCCTACATCTTCTCAACTATTTTCAGCCTAAAAAGGATGGCATTTGTTCTACATAGACCACCATGTCATCCTTCATGCCAAGGATGAGAGCCATCATTGACAATGCATCTTGGCTAGCTGGCACAAACTGAGTTACTGGTGCAGGGAGTGTGGGTACCATTATATCACCATTAGCCATTTGTAACTCAGACCTCAAAAAATTTGTTTGAGTGTTGACATTTGCCCATGTCCTTTGCATCCTATCAATAGTGGGGAATGTGGTGGTATTGTCATAATGCAGGGCTATCATGTCCCTGATAGCTTGTGGGTTGACTTACAGCATGAAGGGGCCCTATTGAATGGTCTAAGATGGTGCATGGAGCAAGTCTATGCATAATTCTATCACATCAGGGCATGGATGCATAGCTGGGACAATGAATTGAGCTAGTTGGGAGGTCCATATCCTCATTTCAAATGTCTTGTATTACCTTGCTCTAGCTCTTTGAAGACACCTTTTGTGTGCCCCTTCTCTAATATTCTTGCTACTAGTTCTTTGCAAGATCTAGTCCATGATTCCATCTGCATAATCATTTACTTTTGATGGGTCACTAGCTTAACCAACTTCCAGGATTCTAGTTCTTGGATAGGTTCTCAATGGTTTTGCAAGATCTATAGCATATGACTTACTAGCCAGCAACCTATCAAGAGATCTAGGTGTCCCAACTCCTTGTTGTGAAGATGATGTTCCCACCATCTCTATATCTTTTATGTGATACCTAGTATGAACCTTGTGTAAGATAGAAACATGTTTATTGAAGCAAATTTTTACTAGGAGTTAACAATCACAATGAGCAGGATATTTTTGTAGGTGCAAGAATGCTTGAGAGTTTTTAAACTTCAAATTTGGCTAAGAGATATTTATGGACCTATCAAGTCTCAAATAGCATTAAATTTGGATGACCGTTAGTAGATCCTTCTCAATCTTTGGGAAATAGAGAGTTGGAAATGCTATGCAAGTTGTGGTGCAAGGTACCTTAGAGATTTTGAAAGATTTGGGAAGCATTTAATGTTTCAAACATTTAAAGAATTAAAACCTTCTAAGCCACCAACTCTATGTTTAAAACACTTATTTAAGTGGGAAAACAACAATAGAAAACAAAAATAATGCGATAATGGGAAACTACCTAACTACATTAATTAATCATCTTTATCTCCCTCTGGGATCAAAAAACAAAATTTCTAACATCTTCATGATAGGCCAGCTTATGTCACCATAAAAGTGATTGAAACGAGTATATTTTTGGTGAAATGTCCTTTGTGTAGGCCACATAGATTTTCCTACATTTGAGTGAGTCTGGGTCAAACATGTTTTCGACATCTATAAGCTCTTCTTGCTCTTGAAAGCTCATCAAATACTGGTTCTTCATGTTGTCGTGTCTCATCAAGAAATTGACGGCTATTGGTTCTCCACTCTGTGTCTTTTTATATTCATCATCTTTTGGTTTATCTCCTTCTGCCTCATTTTTGGGTTCCATTACATCATCATGCTCCTTGATGACATCAACCTCTTCAAAGGATAAATCTTGGCATCCCCTCTACATATTTAGTTGAGTCTCGATGTTGTCTTCTCCACATATAGCTAGTTCATGGCCTCCTTGAAGGATAGTGTCACCTGTCTCAATGACTTGATCAAGGGAGTGTCTATGCTCCTCCACATCTTCTTGCAAAGTGAGAAAGAATTCAAAAATGATCTCTTCCTCATCAGAGGTTAAGGCAAAAGCTTGTGACTTATCCTCTTATTCATCAAAGGGAGTACCTATGCTGATTTCCTCCTCATCTGTCTTGCAATCTTCTTGACTAGCCATGAATTGAGCACACTCCTTTGCATACTTATCTGCTTCCTTCAAAATATATTCTTCTTTAAAAAGGGATAAAGAAGAAGGATGTGATGAAAAACAAGAATCTTCTTGAGGAAGGGTGGAAGGGACTTGAGGGGAAAGTGAGGGTTTGGAGTCCTCTTCCCTTGTTGCTAAAATAGACTCAACATTATTGGGGAAATGACCTTGATAGGTTTGAGCTGGCTCATGAACAGGGGTGGCATATGTCTGATATGGAATTTGTGGTGGTGGATATGCAGTTTGATAGACTTTGTAAGGTTGTCTCTCATGAATGCTTAGTTTCTCTTTTAGAAATGCAATCAATCCACACACATCCACCATCTCATATATATGCCTTTATTAATTTGCTCTCTCAATGGGATCCCATTCAATTTTAATCAGATCTACTGCATCCCTTATTTGATGGATGATATGATTAGGAATTTCTTGGCCATATCTCCTTCTGTTGTCAAGTTCCAATACATATTTTTTATATCCCAGTAATACTTTTTTGAAGGTGAAAATAAGATTAGGTTGAGCATGGGATGTGACACATTGGGGAGACTAGGCATAAGACTGGTATAGCTCATGACAGGGCTGAGGCTAGTCATATCAGACCTGTGAAGGGAAAAACTCATGACCATATGCATCTGTGATTCTGGGAGAAACTTGATCTTGATTAAAAATATATGAAGGAGAATAAGACTCATAGCTATGAGTAATGCAATTATACATACCAAATGGTGATTCTTGATGATACCAGGACTGCTTAATCAGCTGATTTGACTCAGAGTCACCATTGGTGTTGATGAAACAAAAACCTCCAAAGGCTAATTGGCTGAGGAACACACCAAAATTCTTTAACTCCTTGAAAGATTAGTCCCATCGAGCGTGCCAAAAATTGTTGATGATGAAAATTGTGCTTGATCTAAATCAATCAACAATGGGAAGTTTCAAGCCATGGGATATTGCAGCTTGAAACAACCTCCAAATTTTAGAGAAGTTGGTCTCTTCTTTTGTATCAAGTGTTTGGGGAAAAGGGATAGGAAATTAAATACAAATGTAAATTCAGGAAATGAAGCCTAACTATGGAAATGCACCTAAGTGTAATCCTAATCCTAACCTTGGGCACAGTGAGACTATATGTGGGATTCAATTACATTTAAGAGTAGACAAGTGCATGATCAATGTAAAAGATCAAAATAATAGAAATAGAGGCTCATAACAGAGAATTATCTTGCTAAGATACAGGAAATGTCAACAAAGGCATAGTGTTTAATCTTCTTAATATAATTTTTCAATCACATAAGAGGCATAAAAATCACGTACATTTATGTAGAACTTTTGACTCAATAAAATGAGACAAAAGCAAATGACATTCCTAATCACAACACTAAAAAATATACAATATAGACTACTTTTAAAATGACATAGATAACATCAACCAAGGCATAGAGTTCAATTTTCTTAATTCATTCAGCCACATAAAAGGCACAAAAACATGCACAGTTACATCAACTTTACAACTCAAGAAAATGAGACAAAAGTAAATGATATTACTGGTCAAAACTCTAGAAAGTCTAAAACTATAAAATGTCCCCCCTTTTTTCCTATCTTCCCTATTATTTTATAGCCTTAGATGTCTCTTTCCATCATCCCCCTTCCCACACAATTCTACTCCGCCCTTAACTCACAGGGGACAAACAGAAAGTGCTTTTAATGCCTTAGATGTATCCTAATCTTATCAAGAACTACCCTGACTGCGGCATGTCGATTCATGTCTAGTACCTCCTTCCATGAATGAATTTCTCATTCCATCATCTACTTATCCTCTTAACTGTCCATTCTGACTCCACTTATAGGGGACAAACAGATGGCCCTTTTAATGTTTGTAGGCCTCCAAAAATCTACCCGATGAACTATTCCATCTACCAAAAATAACTCCCATTGAGTTTCCTTCCATCTCGCATTGCAGCAACAGATACATAGAACACTCTATTTTATTTAAATGGAAGAGGACACTTAGTCAATTCTTGAAATTATCCTTATTTCTTCGAAGGCATCGAAGAATGACACTTGGCACTTTACACTTGATTTATCAAAGACATGTGGCATTTTATGCTTTCTCTATGTCTTGCTCAGGAACGCTTTGCCTTCGACACCTGTCACATTTTTCTTCTTCGATACTTAGCAATTTTAACAAAATAAAACTCACCACGTTCCTTACCCAAGAAGCTTTTAAAAGGGTAAGGATGCACTTGGTAGTCTTCGCATGTTGACACTTGGTGATGTGAAGGTCTTTGAAATAACACTCAGGACCCACCACAATCTTTACTTCGCAATGAAGCTCAAAGATGGTCTCTCAAAAGTTGACACATGGTGGCCTCCACTATTTTTAGGAAGATACATGGCATCTTCTACTTCTCCTACTAGTGGTATGTGGTGTCTTCCATTGCATTCAGGAATGGAGTAGAAAGGGGCTCAGAGAGTGACACTTGGCATCATCCACTACCCTTTAGCACTTAAACAAAATGAAATGATGCCTTTCTACATTGAACCAAAGCATTTAACCCATGTGTTGAACCAAATTATCTTAGATGCCGACACGTGGTGACTTATTATTTCCTCTAAAAAGGTAGTCTAGGGCCTTCCATAACTACCACCTAGCACTTTTTGCCTGATCCTGTTGCTTAGCTCATTGAAAGCCTTTGCCAAAAAATAGAATGAAACATGGGTGAAGATATGAGATGTGGTTGCCAACACATGGTGCATTCTACTTAGCTATTATTAGATATGTGACACATTTTGTGGCCTTCCTGAAAGTGAGGAAAAGTGTCTTAGATGACACCAACTGGCTATCTCTATGTTTCAGAAAGTGACACTTGGTAGTTTCCACTCAAAATTGAAACTTATGCAAAAATGAAATGAAGGAAACAAAAATGGAAAGAGAGCCCATGCTCAGATTACACCACTTGGTAGCCTCTAATGCACTTCGACACTTAGGTGAAAAGAAACCCACTCTCTACTCCAAAACTCTACCGCCATGACCAAGGTATGCAGGAACCAAAATTGCAGTGCGAAACTAAAAATTTAAATATGATAGAGTAAAAAATTACTCTACAGGAATCATACAAAGGCAATAAGATCCTTTACCATGAAGAATATAGTAACTCATCTGTAGAAGAAGTAAATGCATATAATAGTGATGATTATGTTCATAATGACAACAAGGATACTTTGTTCATGGATTTTAGTGATGATGAAGGTGATTATTCTTTAAGCAAAAAATTCTTTGTCAAATATAGGTTAGATGAAGAAGTAGAGAAAGTCATTCTTAAAGATAAATATCTAGATATTGTGGAAGAAATTAAGATACTACAAGAAAGAATATAAAACATGATTCCTTGATCAAATCCTATGATTAGAATTTTTGAAAGAATGTTGAGTAATGAAATCAAGGAGCATGATGATATAACACAATAGCTTGAAACACAGGTTTGTACTCTTAATTAATGTGTAAAGAGTAAGGAGGAAGAGTGTATCATGTATCAATCAGAGATAGAGTATTTGTAGATGAAACTAAATCTAGATGTGAGCAAAGATATAATTAATTATTTAGATAATAAGGATGAATTTATGAATTCTCTTGAAGGTCTAAAGATTGAGAAGAAAAATAACAAGAAGATGATGTTACAAATCAAGGACTATAAAGACTAATTCAGTGTGTTTGAAGAAAGAATGAATGATGATACCAAGGAACATGAAGCTATTGTCAAGCATCTCAATAGTCAATTAGAAACTATATACAAGCCTAAAATCCAAAAAATATGAGTACTTAAGGTATGTAATTGAAATTGAGTCATTAAAAGCTGAGTTAGACAAGAGATCTTGTAAGGTGAAGTCATTTATAAGGTATGGAAAGAGCTCAAATGATCTTGAAAATATTCTAAGTAGTCAAAATCATGTTAGTGAAGATATGGTATTAAATATAGAGAAGAATAAAATAATGTAACTCAAATCAAGATAAAGGCTTTGAATATCAATCATCAGTCAAAGAATGAATGTATTGATAGAATGAAGACAAATCAGATCAAACAATCAAATGATATGAGGTATACAAATTTCAATGGTCATTATTACTCTTGCAATCAATTTGGTCATAGGTCAAAAGATTGTAAAATATCCTCAAGGAATAAATTTACATGGAATTATGAGCAATAAAATGGTAAGCATGAATAAAATAATCACTCAAGATAGTCAATAGGTTCACAAGGAAAGAATGACACATTTTTCTACAAGTTTCAAGGATTTGGTCATATTGCGAATTTTTATAATATCTTCATCAAGGGACCAAATGATCAATTAAATAATCATGAAACTTCAAGGAATAATATTATATCTCAATAACAAGGTATGTATAATTTTATAAACTTCATTTGTTTCAAATGCCATAAGAGAGGTCACACAACAAGGTTCTGCAAGAATGATCAGTATTCTACTTCAAAAATTATCAATCCTATCATGAAGAGAAAGAGTCATAGTGAATGGAAGCCTAAGTAGGTAAATGAAAAATAGGTTCAAAATGGATTATTTTCCATGATAGAATAGGGAACAAGTTCAAGTATTAAGAAACAATCCTTATCTACCCAAATTGACAAGGAAATCAAGTAGAATCCTGAGATAAAAGAAAAGAATAAGGTTGAGAACTCATTTAAAGTAAATATAAAGATGAGGAAGGAATATAAGTCAAGTAAAATCATATGATATGGGAGTCTCCTAATTTTTTGGATCTTTATTCCCTCCATGACAAGTGGGTATCTCTACCTTTGCTTTTAATGAGACATATTTCATGTATGGAGCAAGTGTGCATGCTCTAGGTAATAATCAAAATGTTAAATTAGTATAAAGGTATGTTATCTTCAATTTGATAATATGAAAGGTATGCATTAACTAAGGGGGAGAATGTGTGAGATGTTTTAGTTTCAAAAATCTTGTATAGTATGGTTTCATAATAGATGACATGAGATGGATCATGATGTTAGGGGGAGCTTTTTAAGCTCTATGAGTAGTTTGTTAGGTCCAAGGATCATATAAATCCAAGTTCAAATTGGTTCATGTGAAAGGGTATAAATTGATTCATATGCTTGAAATTATTTAAGTATCCTAAGCATCTTAATTATTATTAGAATGTATACATGATAGTAAAGAATGATTGTTGGCATGTTGAGGAAGAGCGCCTTTGTCATTAATGTCAAAAGGGGAGAAAGATCATAATTAAGAAGTTCAAATGAGTAATAAGTCATTATAAGGGTATTTTTCCATCAATGAAAATGGGGGAAATTATTTATAATGGTCATTAATGTCTTATATTATCATTGATGTGAAACAGATCATGTAGTACTAGTACATGAATGACAAAGAATTTATGTTTGATAGCTTGAAGAGATTGGCACATGTGCAAGTTTGTAATGACAAAGAAGTTGTGAGGCATCCATAGATGTCTTGGTGAAGTTATAGTGTGTTATTTGATCATTTTGAAAGAGAAACATGCATATTATAGATTAAGAGAAGCTAGATCATCATTGCATGTCATGCAGATATGAGTGATCTAGAAAGTTTAGGCATTTTATATAGGTAATTAGAAAGTCAACATTGGTAAAATATTTTCATGGAGATGTTTTCTATAGTATTAGGAAAGTACTCTAAATATTTGGAGTCTTGAAGTGTTTTCTATTTTAAGACATAAACCTTCAAAGTTCCTCTAGCAGACTATAATGGACCAAAGACCATCAAGTTTAACTAAATTGAATTTTGGGGTCAAATAATCAAGATAGATATATGGTGAGTATTCAAAATATATAATAGTGTGCATTAAATTGTGTAGACATAGATCATGGCATGGTTCTAAGTCAAATAGTCAATATTGCACATGGGACTATTAAGTGGCACAAGCATGTTAACTGAATGGACCAGAGTGTTCAGAAGGCATGTGAGGCTATCGAGTGTCTTAATCATGGATGCTTGTGTCAAAGATAAATGGAAAATGTTAAATATTTAAAGACAAAAAGATTTCAAAGAGATCAATGGAGCATAATTATTTAAATCTTATAGGGGACATGAGATGATGACAAGTGTTAGATGTTTTATATTTACATAGTGACCGTTGGAATTTGAATATTAAAATCAACAAAGGAAAACCAGTCTACATTTTTTGAGCTATATATTTTGATCCAAGACAAATTTCATGGTGGTGAAAAAATCAAAATTGAATAGGATTTCAAGAGATATCTATAAAAATTACTTTGGAGGTTTGATTGTCTATACAAATGCATTTATTTTAGTTATAATCTAATTGTTTATTTTTTCATGGTGTTCTTGTGTACAAAATATTATTTATAAAATTTGTGATTTATCAAAAGATTGTTTTGGTGGGATTAATCACTTGAATATTTTTTTATAGGTCATATGGAGTGGACCCATGTATTTGAAAGTGATCTTGTGTTATTAATTTTCTTGTTGAAGTGATAAAGGGGTAATAGGTCTCCATGAGACCTATAAGGGATACTAAGGCTTAATTAAAAGGCATAGCTACTTAAATATGACCCATGGATGCTATGGCCAACTTAGAAGTTGATATTCATGAAGACTCTATAAAGAGTGAATGATAAGGTAATAGTTTATGATACTTGTAAGTGAATGAGTTGAGAGAGCATAAGATAGAGATGAACGAAAGAGATCAGAGGGAGTGTGCTCAGTGGATTGACAAAAGTACAAAGAAGATTGAGGATCAGTGAATAATCCTAGAGTGAGTTAAAAGGGTTGTTTGTATAAATTGATTGTATGAGAAATTTTGATTGTCCATGATGATTTTAAAGAGAGGTTTTATACATTTTTTTCCAATCATATTGAATTAAAATCAGAGTTATGGAGTTATTGATTTCATAAGGTGTTGTGTGCATGCTCAACATCTAGAATAAGTGGGTGTTTGTTCATACTTAGGGGTGGGCACTCCTTGTGAAGTGGGTTTTTCACTAAAATGTCTCATATTTGTGATCATCTTATAAGATAAGTAGTCCATGTGTTTATAGGCTTGAGAGTGGGTTTTATTCCCCAAGAGGTTTTCCCACATAGATCTTGTGTTATGAGTTTAATCTTGCATCATCTTGCTTATTCATTGTTACGAACATCTTTTATGCTTCATGAATGCTTGTGGTCATTTATTAAGAGTTTGAAAATACTATAATTGAATTTTTAACTATCTTGCATCACTAATTCACCCCCTCCTCTCAATGATTATAGCTCAAATACTTACTACCTTCATTATGGTAGTCTTTTTTCCTATAGGGCATATGGAAAAGTACATTGAGGTCTCTACTTTATACCTTCATAACAGTCATACAAGTCAATCATGGACACTTCTAAGAGGTCGAGTCCCTTGAGGGGCCTCCTCTCTTATCAAACTTATTTTTCATGTGAAAACTCTCTATAGGTTGGTTCTTGAGTCCAAATTGGTCTTTATAGGCCTCCTCTACACAATCCCAACCTCACACATGCCAAATAGGGGACATTGGTGATGCCCAAGGGAATTTATAGGGTGTCAAATATGGTTCCATATCTATAAAATTACATTTGAATAGGTTTTGGGATCAACTTTTACCATCGGGTCAATTATATGCATTGCATGGGGTTGGAGGTGTCCACACTCTTAAGGATGATTCATAGACTACATAAATTCAACCCTAAAACAAATGACTTAAATGTTTAATGAGTTGAACTCCCCTCCTATCCTTAATAGTCTAGATTCCCATGTAAATCCTCAATCAATATATGAGCATTAGAAGTTGGTGTTAGGGTTGGTTATGTAGACATTTAAATCTGGCCACTGATAACCTCAAACCAGGCTTTTGGCTAATTTATACCTAAAATACATAATTTGGCCTAAAAACACTAAAATGTGATAAATTATGTTAAATTGACATATTCATGTGCCAATTTTAGCCAGGGTATCCCTAAATGGGGTAATGCAGTTTATGGGCTAGCTAACTTTGATCATATCGGTTTGAGTCAAAATTCTAATTTTACACCCATGTGCTCTAAATTGCTCTTTCCTAACAATGATTCTAGAAAAGATGCATGACTTCATTATTTGTTATTAGTAACATCCTAAATGCGAATATGGTTCCAATATATCTAACGTTGACTTATAATTTTAATTTTATCAAATTTTGGACCAATAACAAGGCATTCTGATCAATTTGAGTAATTTGTGTACAAAGTGCTTAATCATTCTTAAGAGCTAATTAACCCAAATCAAGGCCTAATCAATAATTCCATAGAAACTTGTTGAATAATTATTTTTGAAAATAGATATTGAATATCTACATCATCATGTGACCTCATTTCTTGGGAAGACATCCCTAGGCCATAAATACCACAAATATCAAGATTCATGCCCTCCATGCCTCTTAATTTCCCCTTCTTCTAATGTCATGATGAGAATAATTACAAACTTAATTCCAAAAAATTAATTAATCCTCAACCACACATCTTAATCTTGAGATGGATGGTTAAAGTTGATTCTGATCAATCTCAAAAATCTATAAATAGGAGGCCTCACCACATCATTTCTAACACATGATTATGCAAAATTATAATGCATAATTAATTACAAAGCTTCAATAAATTAGTGTTACCATGACAAATTGATTCCAATCTAGGCCAAGCCACAAGTTAAAGGTGCCAAGGAGAGATGGAAGTAGCCAAGCTTCCATTTTTAAGGACTTCATGAGCACAAAATCAAGCAAGCCACCACTACAAAGGCATTTGGAGCATCCAAGGAAGTTGAAAGAATTATTGTGTTTTCATTCTTTGATTTATAGTTGTGTTTGTCATTTGCCTTTATTAACTAAGATCTCCCTAGTGTCTAAGACTAGAGAAGTTATGATATTAATGTGTTTATTTCATCTTGTTTTCATTTTAGAGTTAACACCATACTAACAATCCTCTCTTGAGTCAAATTCCTAGATCACATTATGGCATGATCAGTGGGACTAGATGCATCTTACACCTAAAGGAAATCATTTTTCAACTCTAAAATATTAATTTAGACCTTTAAAATTTTTACAAATTGATTTTCTAACTTTATTTTGCCATTTTTGTTTGCCACAATTTTTACTTAGTCAATAATGTTAGTAGGTAAGACCAATACTAATTGTATAATGTCAGTTTTAAACTAACATCGGTTATATACTTATCTTCAGTCATATTAGTATAACTGGTATCAATTGGATAATTGACATCAGTTATAAAATGTCATCATCATCAGTTATATAAACTAACATCAATCACTATGTATTTCTAAAAACACAGACCTAAGAGCTATTTATCCAAAGTTTCTTGTTTCAAACTAAAAAGGGCTTCAAATCTAAAGGACATGCTGACATTTTTTTTGCAGGACCAAGCTTTAAATTTGTTAAAAACATGTTTTAAATCACCTCTATATGCTTAAAAATCATTAGGAACCTTCTTTTGATGTTTAACAAATAATTTAGATGTTTTTGGTGAATGTTTTAAAGTTTAAAACTAAGACCAAGGGGTCAAAGGAACATCACCAAATATTTCATTTGGGTGTAAAATTGAACACACTTGTAAAATTTTATTTGTAATAGTTGTTTAGATTAAATCTTTATTTGGAAAAATGAGGAATGTTGTATGTATACTCTTGAATTTGTCCCATATAGGGAACCCTTGGAATCAAAACCACCATTACTATTACAAGATATCCTAGTCTAAGGATTAGAAATAATGTCATCTAGATCCCTCCCAAAAAACTTGTCAAAGTTTGGGTGATCTTGAAAATGACCCTAAAGTCTTTCTCTTAGTATTTTATTTTCATTACATCTTGGTTTGCGATGGGGACATCATTACTTCTCACAAGTTCTTTAAGGAAGATTTGACCCAAGGTTTCACCTCCTAACATTGACTTCACTTACACTTTTGGAGTTTCACACAAGATGTATCTGCATTTGGACATCACACTACATTGAGCGAATAGTAGGATGTAGTGGTTGTAAAAAGGACTAGACCTTTTTACAACTAGCTAATTCCATGATCACCTAATTTACGTGCTTGTATTTTCCATCATTTGACATGAAATTCATTATGCAATTGATTCCCCTAGAGATGATCGAAAACCAATTAGTTTTATTTAACCCCATTTTGCCACACCCTTGTTAGGATTTGGATGATTACACTTAGTGTATTTTGGTCATTATTTTACTTGGTGTTTTTGAGACTGAAACTTATTTATTTGTGTATAAGCCATGTCAAAACCAATTTTTATATATGTCACTCTTTTGTCTAAAGAGGTGTTATGCTGGCCATTTTACACCACACTTGTGCCTTGAAATTTTTTCTACACTTGTTTGTGTGTGTGTCATTTGAGTTGTAGAGGGTAGTGTTATGTTGCCCAAATCATGTCAAACCATTTTGATCCTTTTAAGTCTTTAAAACATAACATTGAATAGATCATTAAAGAATGCTTATGTCACTCGGATACTCAATTTTTTTCAAGACTTTTTTTGCCTTGTATCAAAAACAATTTTTTAACCATGTTATGCATACCATTTAGACCTTTGTATTGTACCATCATGTTGTCTGATCTTGTCTAGATTGTTTGGTCAAATCCTAGATTTCATCATTGAATTTTCAATTAAATTTTTCAAGTTTGGATTCAAACATTGATTTATTTCTATTTAGGCCTCAATTTGTGGGTCTGATACATAAATCTTTCTCTTTTGGGTTGCATAACTTTGGTTAATCGATTATCCAGATTTGAAAACTGTTGATGGTTTGTTTATTTAATGCATATCCTCATCATTGTTTATACCTTTATTTAGGAGAAACATAGCATTTATCAAAGAGTGTTTATCTTATGCCTTATGCCAACTAATCATGTTTATGTTTTATTCCATGTGTCAATTTTATGTCAAATTTGTTTCCAAACTTGTTAGATTAAATCAAATCACATCAGCCTTTGTTTCAAGTCTAAATTTTGACACCATTTGGTCAAAATTCCTAGTGTATGCCTATATATTTAAACCTATATTTTGACTCCACATTTGGATAAAATACCTAGTAACTCAAATTTTCCCTTTCCTAGTTTAGACCTTGTTTGGAACACTTTGACCTAGACCTTTAACATGCTAGTTTTTTATTCAGACACTTGACCTTTTATGCGTATGACATTTGACATTATAAATTTGGTGTTAGATTATTTTATGCCAATTATTAACAAAAATCATTTTGGAGATATATCTCTACTTTCAAACCATATTAGAGATATAGTTCCACCACTTTAACCAAGTTAGACCAAGCTTGAACCATTTATCCTTTAGACATAGTTTTTGAGAGTTTGTGGAACTCTAGGCCTTTTTATTCTATATATTTCATCATTTACGTAGATATGTATAGCTACACTTATGGTGGAGTCACTTAAAATCTAATTTATGATAGAATGGCTACACAAAATGACTTTTATGACTTTATTCAAGACCTCAATGATGTTAATATGGTTTGTGAGATAGATTTCTATCATGAAATAACTTACGATCTAACTTAAGACCTTGATTGGTGTGAAAAGGATTTTGAGGATGAATTTGAAGACCCAAATATAGATAATTATGTTTGAGATATGGATCCATACCCTCTTTACAATAATCACTACATAGAACATAGTTACAAACCAGTTTATGAGCCAACTCATGATTAGGATGATATGGTTTATTAGGAAGACTTGGATCCTTTAGCTTATGTAAGTAATCAAAATCCACCACATTATAACATTTATATTTCAATACCATAGTATTTCACCATTCCCATACCAAGACCTCATCCTTTGGTTTTTATGAGCAATCAGGTTCCATAATGCCAAACCATTTCTATACCAAGACCTCATCCTTTGGCTTGTGTGATCAATCAAGATCCATAATGCCCCTTCATCATTCTAAGACCTAGTCCTTTGGCTTGTGTGAGAAATCAATCCCCAAAATTCCCTCTCATTTCTATCTTAGTAATTTTTTCTTTGGATCATGCAAGAAATCATGCTCCCCAAGGCCCTACCCAACCACAAGTCATTCCTCATCTAGTACCAATCCCAACCAAACCTTAACCGATCGAATCATTCAAAGACTAAGTTGTGTTCAAAACTAGTATTTTCCAACTCATTTAAAACCAAGGCCAAGAGAACTAACCAATCTGAGATGTTTTAATTGAATGAACCATTTATGATAAGTTAGCCTTGATAAATTGCCTACTGATCCTATACCAGTTGTCAAGGAGTCTCACTCTCATGAACTAGTCTTTATTGAGTCACTTCTTAATGATTATAACCACCTTTGAGAAAATCATTACCTTGACCATGTGCCTATTTTTAAAGATCCTCCTATTGATAAGCTAGTCTCTAAGGAGTTGTCTCTTGACCTTTTTCCCATCCTAGAGGAGTCTCACTTTGACAAACTAGTCTTTGTGGAGCCCATCATGCCATTATAGGTTGTTACTTATCTAATAAAAAATATTCAATAAGACATCATTATAATAGAGTACCCATCAGATAAAGAATCAAAGTTAGATTCAATTTTTACTCTTAGATCGACATCAAATTTAGTATCAAAATCTGAATTTAAATCAACATCAGTCTCAATATTAGATTTAGAGTCCCTTGAAATAAAATTAGATTCAGATGAAGAATAAGTTCATGGATGTTACAACATTGGTTATGTATGCCTCATAGATCAATTTAAATAAATTTTTGATCCTTCTACAATTTTTAAGGATGAGTACTTCAACTTTGACACAAGTTATCCTAGTATCTCCTATGAGGATTATGCAGCCTCACCCTATTTCATTACCATTCCACAATCCATTACCATCAACCAAAATATCCATATTATTAACATTCCATCTCTCACAAGTGTTGATTGGGACTAATAAAACCACACTTTTTTAACTACATCCATGGTGACATATGAGATAAAGAAGACGAAGGAGGCCAAGACAACATTCATGTAGTAGAAGAACACTCTCCTAGTGAAACTTTTTTGAAAGCACTAGAAGACGATCAAAGTCAAAACTCAGTATCTTTTAGTGAAACCTTATTAGATGTGCTATGGGACAATCAAGACAAATTTATTGATGAAAACCTCTTTGAGGCACCAATAGTTGAGCACAAAATTTCTCCAATGTTGGAAGAAGACAAAATCAAAGATGAAATCAAAATAGCTTCCTATCTATAGTGTAATCAGATGGTAGCTACTCTCAAGGTCAAATAATAGAAAAATATGATGGTCCTATTGAGATAACAAGTCTTTGGCCCTACCATAACCAAAGTTATGTTAAATATAGAATCATAAACATTACGTGTGACTAAAATTCTTGATCTTTATTTGACTCCCCACCATTATACATTCCATTATCATCAGGCATTCCATTTCATAATAAAACCTACCATCCATTATTTGTCCCTATTTACCATCCATGGTTGCACTTTCCTTTATAGAGGTTACAAAGATACCTTGTCTTGATACATGAAGGAATTAGAATCAATGACCAATGAAGATCACAAAAGCATTCTTGAAAACCAAATTGACATCTAATTTTTGATAGAGTAGTTATTCAAATGAGGTATGGGCAAGTAATTAAAATGATCAAGTATTATATTTGTATCATTTGTTGATTAAGATGTGCATCTCCCCATCAACAAGAACAACATAATAAAAAACCATGCCCAAGCCAAAAAAATGTACCATGCCATTCCCATTGTTACATATTATTCTACCATTATTGCATATCCTTCCATTCACCCCATCACTTGGGGGTAACCCTCTTACCATTTTATCTAATCTATAAAAAACCATCATTATCCTAAGCAAGACCATACCATCCTATCATTCCATTCCTATCTAGACCAAAGCCTATTTTTAGTCATCGTACCTAATCTTATTCTAATCTTTGTTCCTTTGGTTCTTCCCACACTTTTTGTGAGAGGATTCCAATTAGATTTTAATAATCAATCCAATCTATGTTTAAATCATAGTCTATGAAAGTAGTGTGATATTTGATCTAGCAAGATATCTTTCATCCTATCAATTTAATTTATGTGATCTTGATTATAATTGCCTATGGGAAAAGTAGTATCATTGACCTATGCCATCGTATCTTCGTTATAAGTACCTATGGGCAAAATAGGGGCAAAACTTGTTTATCATGCATTGTTGCATCACCTTGCCATTACTATTTTAATTTGATTAGCCATTTACCAGATTTGAGAACTTGTTAGGACCTAGTTGGTTTTTTATTTCCCTTTGTCTGGATGGAATCACTATGACTTGAGGTCATTTCAGGACTATGTAGGTCATGATCAATTCATGTTGAGGTTACATCACTCCCCCTTTCCATACACTCTCATCATGTTGTGAGAAACCTAATCCAAATGCTCTTGCCATTTTGAGAGAAATTATCTTTTCATTCTCTAATGAGTTATGATACCTCAAAATTCCAAAACATTCATAATATTTCAAAATCCAAAAATATTTATCTTGTGTAAGCCTAGTCAGTTATCCTTGATCCACCTTACTGGGGCATTGTTATTGTTGAGATGCTTTCTTTGATTTTATTTTTAGGATTTATATTTATTTGTTTATGTCATGTTGTTTGTTTGTTTGTTTTTTTTTTTTTTGTGTGTTTTTTTTTGTTTTTTCGCTTGCCTATTTGTTTGCTTTTAGCACTCTTGCCTTGACTCAGTCTATATACATTCATTGGGTGACTCCTTGAGCACATTATTATTGAGTCTATCTATATTCATATGTTAATATTATCATCATGGCTTTTATCACTGGTGTATTTTTTTTGAGTGTTTATTGGATTGAGAGACACTCCTTATGCATATTTTAGTATTGTCTTCATGGTGTTCAATCATGAAGCCTACCATCACATGCTATAGCAAAAATCAGCTTCAAGAAGGTCTAAAATCAATGGAGCCATAGAAGTTTTTCCTTGGCACCTTAGAAAATCCTCCCACACACCTTGATCAATATACCTCATTTGACTATTCTAGTTGTATCATTGCTAATAAGGACGAGCATCTCCATATTGGTAGCTATAATTGAATCATTTCTAATGATCAATCTTATTCTTCTATCCATCTCTTTCATCACTTTTCACCCACTCATATTTGATATGTATTCAAAGTTATATCCTTGAGTTATGCTTGTTAATCATCCCTAACAAGGGCACCATCAATTTTAGCCAATCCAAGTTTGCTTAATTATTATAACTACCTATGGGCACATCATTATTTGACTTTTATTCCTGATTATAACTACCTTTGGGCAAATCAACATCCTTTTTAAATCAATGCATGCAAGTATTTTCTCATTTGGATTAATCTCAAACACAGGTTAATTCCACCTTTCTTATTTTTTATTTTTGAGGGATCATCCATCAAAAAATGTGATAGCCAATCCCTTAAGTGGGTATCATCATAGGCTTCCCAAAACCATTTGGAGCTTTGATCTTTCATCATCATTTTATTTTTAGCATACAAGACCTTTTCATTATTTGAGAAGAGGTTACTATGCTTATATCTTGCAATGCCTTCCCAAATAGGGGTAAACTATAAACACCTAAATTTGGCCACTAATAATCACTAACTAGGCTTTTGGCTAATTTCCACCTAAAATACACAATTTGGCATAAAGACACTAAAATACACTAAATGATGTGAAACAAACATATTCAAGTGTTGATTTTTTCCAAGATATCCATAAATGGGGCATATAATTTATGGTCTAGCTAACTTTGTTCTGATTAATTTGAGTCAAAATGCCAATTTTGCACCCATGTGCTCTAGATTTCTCTTTCCTATCAATTATTCTACACAAAATGCATTCCTTCATTATTTTTTTTGTTATCATCTTAAATGATAATATAGTTTTACATATTTAACATTAATTTATAATTCCAATCCAGTCAAATTTTGGACTAATAACAAGGCATTCTGATCAATTTGAGTAATTTGTGCACAAAGTGCTTAATCATGCTTAAGAGCCAATTAACCCAAATCAAGGCCTAATCAATAATTCCATGGAAACTTGTTGAATAATTATTTTTAGAAATGGATATTGAATATCTAAATCATCAGGTGACCTCATTTGTTGAGAAGACATCCCTAGGCCATAAATGCCATGAATATCAGGATTCATGCCCTCCATGCCTCATTAATGCCTTCCATGCCTCTTAATTTTTCCTTCTTCCAATTTCATGATGAGGATAATTAAAAAATTAATTCCAAAAATTGAATTAATCCTTAACCACACATCTCAATCTTGATATGGATGGTTTAGGTTGATTCTGATCAATTTCAAAAATCTATAAATAGGAGGCCTCACCACATTATTTCTAATACATGAATATGCAATGTTATAATGCATAATTGATTACAAAGCTTCAATAAATTAATTTTACCATGAAAAATTAATTATAAGCCAAGAAAAGACACAAACCAAAGGTTCCAAGGAGAGATGGAGGCAGCCAAGCTTCCATTTCCAAGGACTTCATGAGCACAAAACTAAGCAAGCCACCACTACAAAGGCATTTAGAGCATCCAAGGAAGGTGAAGGAATTATTGTGTTTTCATTCCTTGATTTTTAGTTGTGTTTATCATTTGGTTTTGTTAACTAACCTATTCTTGGTGTCAGATGTTATGCTATTAGTTTGTTTCTTTCATTTTTTTTTCATTTTGGAGCTAACACCATACTAGCTATCCTCTCTTGAGTCAAATTCCTAGATCACAAGTTATAGGCAGTTTTGAGTCCCAAACTTATTAACAATAATTTATATAGTTTATCCCTCATTTAAAAATCAAATTTAAATATATTTTTAGTTCTTATGGAGACTTAAAATCCGTTAGGATCTCTAGAATATAGAAGGCATGTGGTGAAGTAGGTGAGCATATAAATTCACCCCTCAACATGCCTCCACATAGGTAGTCTAGCTTGAGCTGGTCTTTTGGGCATTCAAACCAATTTTTCCACCTTTAAAATTTTTGAATCTCTTTTTTATGTTTAAAACATTATTTCAATCCTTATTATTACCATTTTATAGATTATAAATACATGCAGGGGTCTAAGGTCATCACTGATGTCTACTCTCAAGGCTGCCTGCATGGCTGTGCCATAACCTTTTCAACATTTTGTAATATGAAAATAAGTGTTGGAACATTAAATAGGAGTTAATTGAGATTATTTATAATTATACACTTTAAATAGTGTTTTCATGGGCCCTAATTTAACTGTATACCTATTATATCATGAATGTGCCTTTAACTTTACTTCTTGCCCAAACAGACTAGCCTCAGTCCGAGAGAAAATAGTGAGTATGTGCACTATTTGTATCAGCTAAGTGAGTATGTGTGGGACATGTATAATTCATGAAAACCTTATGTGGAAAATTTTTGAACCTATTTATGCTTTGAAGGGGTATATATCTTCATTTTTGCTCCAATAAGCCCAAAACTATATGCCTAAAAGTACACTTAGGATTGCATCTTTAAAATATCGCATGTAGTCTTTGATATGAGGGTGTTGATGGATATAGGAAGTTTTAATGACATAATTATAATTATTTCCATTCTTGGATGATATATTATTCACACTAATTCAATGCATAGTCTATTTTTCTACTCAACATAGACCCCACTTTTACATGGACTGTACTTACTTATATAGCTCTATGGATATGATGACATCACCTTATCCATTAAGGGTTGATGGTCATCAATTACACCTTTGAAACTATGATCTTATCTTATTATTTCATTTAAATTATCCCTTTAGTTCACATAGGGTAAATATGCTAATCTAGGTCAGTGGTGTCACTTTAGGCTACCTTCTATCAAAAAGACTACATATAGGGTGGTTTTGATCATGCAAAAATTGGATGTGACTAAAATGGTGCTTTAATTATGTCAAAAGTGGCCTTTCATCATCTTAAACTTCATTATAATGTAGGTTTTATGAAATTCATATCAAATTCATGTAGTTTCTATGATACTTAATTACAATAGCCCTAAAGTTGGTTATAGGTGCATATTGTAGTCTCATCTCATTTCCATATGGCCATATATACTTTAGATAGATGACCTCAATAGTGTGGATGGGTTCAGTGTAATATGGTGGTCTATTTGGAATTATTAGTCCTTAATAAAGTTTAGGTTAATGGGAAAGGGTGATAATGGAAACATATTGGAGTGAAAAGGCATGGCAATAGAGTGGAACATAACATAGTGGAAATGAGTGAGTAATGAGAAAATGTGGATGTGGAATGAGTATGGATGGAATATAGAAAACTTCCTAAGACCAACCTAAGTAGACCCTGAGGACACCATGGTAAATATGAAGGTAGGCATAAAGAATTTGAGGTAGAAATAAGGTGTTTATGGTCTCCTAATGAAACATAGTATTCCTAGAAACACCTTAAAATCTATGAAGAAACCTTAACTTATATAAAAGGTTATTTAGTCTATTAAATTCATAGAATGGGGTCTGAAAAGGTTGATACACCATATGGAGGACTTGAAAAATATTCCAAAACATGAAGGAAACTCACTACCACATCACCACCTCCTTCATAAACCATGAAACACATTGGGATCCTCTAGATGTTGATGTGATATATACATAATCCATCCTATATTATCTTTCAACATACATAGATGGGTATACATGAAGTGATATGAGAAAAAATAGAACCATTAGACTTTAAAACTAGGTGAGGATGTGTTGAGAGGCATGACATATCTCTATAGCCATTAGACTTGACTTATAACCCCTGACAGAGGCATCCAAAACATTATCGCATGCCTAGACTAGCCTACAGATCATACACAGGAACCTAGTCAAAGATATTTACATTCCATTCAAGCTCAAATTAACATATTCCATATTAAAAGCACCATATAAGGATGCTACATGACTTTGGAGAATGGGACAATTAGTTGGTTCCTATAACTGAATCAAGCTCCTTTGAAAATTAATGGTCTCAAGATTGTTTGTGTAGATGAGGAGGATGCATAAAGTCCTTAAATTCTTAACCAATGTTCATAAAGGATAGGCCTTCAATCTCTAGACATTTTCCAAGAGTCACTAATCCCTTCAGTTCACTTTCCATGGTCAAAATCTTGGACCCAAAATCTACCCTTACTGTATGGAATAACCATTAACTTGATGTGTCCTCTAAGCTCACCAATGAGATCAAGGTAGAATAAAAATAGTTTTGGTCCCATATCAAGATTAAAAAATAGGATTCCTCCACCATTGAACTTCTCTAAACTCACTTTACCAAAATATGCCCTTGACTGAGCTGATTCATATAGTATGGATTTGTACTACTAAAAAAACACCTATAAAGTATCCATTTTCATAAAAATATCCTTATTTTGAACCCAAAACGTAGCTTAGTTATGTTATGGAGGGAAAATATGAGATAAAAATAGTTTTTTGACTTAGTGGCATGACCTAAGGGAGATGAAGGGTCACAAATTGGCAAGTGTGGGCCCATATTAGAAGAATTAAGCATTGGCAAGGCAATGGTGGATCTAATTGAGGTATGAAACATTCCATGGTGGACTAGTGGGATTCATGGGGTCTTTCTTCAAGGTGTATTATTGTTATAGTGGTTAATTTAAGGCCACAACAACATCTTATTATAGGCAAAACCATTGACTAAATGCAAATACATGGCTTTGAAAGGGGTTAATCAACTAGACCACTATGTTAATGTATATGAAACATCTCAATAATCAATAAATCCTAATTAGATCATATAATTTCCTTCATAATGATTCTTTAAATATTAAAATGTGCATACATCTTAATAATTTTGCATGACTAGGGTGCTATTAGACATTTCTCAAACTACTTTCTCCAACTTTAGCTTCATTACTACATCTTCCTTATATTGATGATCCCTAAATATGTATAGGGCCCAACTTAAACACTTTAAACACCATGACAATACTTGGCTTGATATTAACATGAGAGAATAAATACCTTTAAATAATACTTAGGCAAGTTTTAAGTATGACTAGAGAATAAACTGACTAGACATACCTTACGGACTCATAACATGACTAACAAGTAAGTTTCAAACATGATTCATGATCCCAAGATATAGGGTTGGCCAAATTTATAATTCTAGGGATATAAATTTACCAACAAATCCACAAAAAATTATAAGTGAATTAGATACATCACCTCTTATCATAGAGTCTCCAACTCTTCATTTCATTTTGCATACCTGGAACTATCAACCTTGTCTTGAGAACCACTCATAGTGAACATGACTTATAACACTTGTAGAATCACTTCCATAAACTTCTAACATTCATTAATCTTAAATTAGCCTTAGAATACTTGATGCGTTCCTCTTTAGTTCTTCCTCCTAAATGGGAGAAAGAAGACAAATTTTTCCTTAGGTTCTTAGGCAAATTATGTACATCTCCTAGGATGACAATGGTAAATCCAACTAACCAAGAATGTTATTGGGACATACGTTGGTTGATGGGATAAATAATCTTTATTGTAGATGGTGTTCTAGACTTAGGTCTATTGGTAATAATTGGTAAATATTTATTCCTTTAATGTGATGATAGTGGCAAAACAAAAGACTAGTTTAGGACCTAAACTTGGTAACTATCATGGGTGTGTCCAATATAACTCAACATAGTGGATAAACTCTCACTAGGGAAGGCATACAAGTGGCCCTCCTTTTAGCATTCTATTTTTTTGGTTGATGCATGTCTTGTGCACATCCCTAAATTGAATTAGGAAACCTCTAATATTTTAGGATCCTAATGGAGGTTAACTCTACTCCAAAGCATGAGTTATAGGTATGGGTTAAATAACCTTATGGTGGAATAACAAGTAGAGCATACAGGTTGTTAACCAAGTTTGCCTATAGTGAAATGAATCTTAATAAATAAATCAAGCCTAAGTGAGTAGGATAGATGGGTGTTACCTAATATAGAGTGGGTAGGTCTAAATCAAATAAAATTCAAAAAGATGGAAAGGGTAGAGAAAAAAAGAGGTTTCTATGATCTCAAGAGGTTAATTACTAGGTTGATTTATTGGTGGACAAGTTTTTCTAGAATTAGTGATTGTTGTTTATAGATATTTCATACTTATAGGAAAACATAATTAAAAATTCTAGGGAAATGGTATATAGGAGACTTAATGGCCTCAACTAAAGGTTATTCCCTTTAGATTTTCTATTTCACACGCTTAAGTAGGAGATTATAGCTTAGACCAGGAAGGCATGTAAGGCTTATTTTTCACACACGTAGAAGACTATACAATAGAGAAAACACTCATGCACACTTAGAATATTAACATATTTTTAACCAATTGCTTAATACTTAATGAAATCTTATAACTTTCAATAGATTTTTCACATGTAATATTAGCATACATCATTGAAAATAATCTTATTTATATGTAGATTTTATACACTTAAAATTTTTGTATTAACAAAACCAAAAAATTAAAACCTTAATAACCAAAAAATGGAAGGAAAGAACAATAATGTAATTTCATGAAAATCAAAACTAATTTTTTCATGTATCAATAAGACTTCTAACCCTTTGGAATGTGAGATTATATATATATATATATATATATATATATATATATACACTTATGGAGGGGACTCCTTATCCTCCAAGTGTATGTAAACTCATGGTTACATTATGCAATTAGAACCTTAGTTCTAATTTTAGCATCAAAATTACATATGTGCATGCTCATATTTAATTAAAATTATGTCAAGATCAGATGGAATGTACAATTTAATTAAAAATGTGCATGCTTATCAACAATTCAATCAACTTTACATTTATGTGATAAGTATAATTAAACTATAAGTATAAATATAAGTATCATCTACATCTATACATAAAAAATGAGCCTTCAAATTAAGGATAAAAGGTTATTGCATGGCACTGGAGGTTGATTGAGTTGTTGAAGTTTTAAATTGTGTTGAAATAGATGTTGAATCATTATCTTTCTTCTTTTCTTCCAAAACTTGATAGTGCTCATTGCCAATGTCATACTAGTATCTTATGATGTCCATATTAAGTAATAGAGGTCTATTCTCTCAAGTGACTTCTTTAAGGAGCCTTAAATTCTTATTTTATATTTTTATGAGGTTATATCTAAATATTTCAACCTTCATGACCTATTTACTTAAAAAAAGAGCTTGGATTATATTTTTTATAATGTCATTCCTTACAAGTTCTATTTGAATCTTATTGAATCCTGTTGTAAGAGATAATCAAAATTGGCCTCCTGATAAGTCCACCCATGAAATACCTATCTTTTGAGAAATTTAGATCATATATAATATAAAAAATGAGATTTTAATGCGCTGAGTACATAGGCATTACCACTTTAGTTATATTGATCCACTCTCTAACCTATTATGTCCTGATGACTATTAAATTGAGGGCATTAATAGCCTCCAATCGTGCCCTCATATTTAGGTGGACGTATGCCTTAATTATTTTAAAAAGAATAAGAAATTTAAAATTATTTTCATCTACAAGGTTCTATTTCTACCATCATTTCATTGATAGCTTCAAGGATATTATACAGCCTAGATGCAGCATTTTGTACATTTATCTCTATATATACTAGAGCATGCACATTTTGTTGTTGTTCCTTATTTATTCCAACTCTTCTCTAGCTCTCTTATTTCCATCTCATTTCCTTCACATATTTCCACAATAGCATCCTTGTTAGTTTTAAAATAGGATTTAAAATCTTCTATGTATGGGGACTACCCCAATTTTCTATCCTTCATTTTGGATTATGTAAATACTTATTATCTCTCTTCCACTATGACCCCTCTCCTAGTCTTATCTTCTATTTTTCACTTCTTGACCCTCTTAAAACTCATTTTATATTCTTCAAATATGTACCTTACGATGACTAATAATATTTTAAAAAGATTAGGCCTCTAAGAAGCCTATAATTGCATATTTGTTGCCCACTATGAGAGGACTAGTTGGGCTAGATCCATGGGTTGAGTGTGTTTTACTGTAGTCTCACCCAATAATTTTCCTAATTTATGCCTTAATGTTTCTTCTAATAGGGGATAAATAATTGAAGGCCAAATAATTTTAGACCAGTCCACCCCACCATACTAAGGTAGTGGGTAAACTATGTAAATTGGTTTCTTTTTCTCATACTTATTTGTCATTATCATCATGGTATCCTAAGAGGAACTAGGGGGAGGCATTGTTAAACCCACTTGAGTAGATAACACATGGATTTTAGATATTTATAATACTCCCCTATATCTATTTATCTTTTTAGTGGCTAGGATAATAGTGGAAGGCACAATAGTAGGAATAATATGAATGGATACATAAGATATAATTAGGGGAATACTAATTAGGGGAGTAGGAACATCAAGGTTAGAGGAAATATCCTTCACCTTTATAACAAACAAGGTTGGTTTGGAAATTTTTTGTGTAGGAACAATCTCCACCTTAGGGACCAAGAGGGGAGGGGGACCACTAGGATTGAGTGATATAAACTCAAAATTAATAAAATTAAAAGACAAAACATAAAACATAGTAGGAGTATTAGAAATTAAATGGGATACTAACTCACATAATGGTTGTTCATGTAATGGTTCTTTCCCCTTTATGTACTATAAGCTCAAGATTTTATCTCTATAAAGTTCTATATCCTCATCAAATTCACCTCTAGATACCTCTTGTGTGGCTACCTCTATTAATGGATATCTAATGATTAGGCTTTATAAAGGGGGATGAGTCCTCAACTTTCTTGTGTAGTAAATAGTTGGGTTAACATTTATATAATGTGCCTCTTGAGTGGATATGGTTATTGTAACCATGTCATCAACCTTTGGGAGTGATGTAACATCTAACTAGGTAGGGCCCTCATAATCTGAAGAGTCAAGACAAAAGGTTCATCTTGTGCTCCCTTAAGTGAGGTATCAAGCACCCTTGACTCTTTGTTTAATGCTTTGAGTGCCATAGTGGATGTCTATGAGGGTTTACATTAGTATTTTACTAGTTGAGAGGGTCTATTAACCCAAAATTATGTTTGATCCCATCCTCTAATATGTGAGAGCCTAGTTTGTGCATCCACTATAAAAATAGAAGGTTGTCCTTGAATAATCTTTAGGTCTTATTTAAAATTGATTGATTATGCCCTTTCTTTGGCTTGGTAATAAATATTATTATTAAGTAATAATAAATCATGGTCATAGGGCTCATGCTGATATGTAATGCCAAGTCCCTTGATATGTTTCTACACCTGATCATGGGATCCTAGTCCCTATGTGGTAATGTGTCTAATGAATAATATTATTTGTACCTACCTGCTTCATAAAAGTGCTTATGGTTTATTTAGTACATTATCCCAATCATGAGGTGAGATCCATGTAATTATATTTTCTTTCTCTTATGCATGCCTTCATCAATACCACACCACAACTGTTAGGAGATTTATTACTTTACCATTTTATCAAGGATATAATTGGGGAGGCATAAAGGTGATACCTTATGTCCTATAACCATAATGATATTGTAACATGGGTACAATCAATAGTATCCCATAATCAACAGTGTATCCATAATGATATTTGATATCCTAGGTAGGGCGACTCATGGAAAACCATCTATACCTAAGGGTAGACATCTTCTATAATGTATATAATGTTCTAAGTGTACACATATATGTGCATAAAATAATAGGAATCACATAGAATATTCTTGATAAAATATAGAGATTAGATCAAGAGTGACCTATTATAAACATATACTATGTCTAAGATAGCATCAAGGAGGTAGGACATCATGTAGAAATGAACTCCTTGAGGTCTCTTATCCTTGTGTAATATTTTCTCTCACAGCCTTACACCAATTAATTATCCTAGATTAAATAATAGCTTTGAGGTCATTAGTAATTCAATAAATAGATCCCACTCATGTTTCAAGAATTTTATGTTTAGATAAACAAATAACCTATTTTTGAGGGCCATGCCAATTCATATTTCCATCTTAAATTTGGTCACTGGCACTGGTTTTTTATCCTTAAAGCTGATAGTCATCTAAGGGAGCATCTAGGTGTTAAGTGTCTTCTCAACTAAATTTTATATATTATATGCCACTATCCTATGTAAATAATAAGTAGCATTTGCAATGGGTAGGGAGATGTACCTTTAAATGCATCACCTAAGATTCACACAATGACTATTTTGTACTCCAAATGGTATAGGAACATTCCTCTAGTTATCTTCAAAATGAAGATTAAGTCTCATAGGATATCAATTTATGGAATAACATATATATTTTTTGATGTGAAGTGTAACCCTTGATGTATAAAGGGGAGGATTTATACTACAAAATTACATTGAGATGGATTCAAACTTTCTTCATGTGTATGCACAGCAACCTGATGTATCCCCTCACACAATGTTGAGTAGTCATAATCATGATTTAATACTACAATTTCAAAGAACATATCCTTGTATTAAGTTTAATATTTGATACAAAACATTGACAGAGTAGATTTCCTTAAAATCCTCTAGATGAGGATGTTATTGTTATTCAACTATGTTGATATTGGTCTAATTTTCAAGTTAACATCTCAGTTTTCATAAGTATACTAATAGGATGTAAATATTGGTAGCTAGGTCTTGATCATAGGGGATTAATTAAGTTCACAATTTAGCTTTAAATAAATGGGCACATCATTATTTGAAATGATTTTATATAGTTTTGGCATTCATTTCTAGTTCATGCACCATTAATGTCCAACCTCTAAACCTTTGATTTATTTGTTCAATTCTAAATTTTCCACTTCATTTTAAAGGTATGACATGTAGGCACTATTTATGATCTATAGGAGTGACACATCATTTCCTTTTTCCAAGTGTTTTTTTGTCACCTATTTCAATTTGGTTTACCATGTCATGAGGCACTCACTAATTGGGAGTCATGATATAACAATGTTCTCAAGATAGACCAATTTTGCAAACAAAATTTTTGAACACTTTTAATGAAGACCAAAATGATTCAAATAAAATCCCCAAACTATTTATTCAAATACCCCAATGAGCCAAACAATTTTAACAAAGACCAAAATATCAACTTTTACCATCTTACAATTTCACTGAATAAAAACCCCAAAGACCAAAATGAGTTAGATAAATTTGCCTAAAAAATATTTCACACACTTTTTATGAAGACCAATTTTGTGTTAAGAAATTTCTCTAAAGGGTCTTTCCAAAAAAATCCCTCAAATACCAATAATCCAAAGTGTAAAACTTTCAAAAATATGGGTTCCAAAGAGTAAGTCCCAAAGAGTAAAATAACGAAGCCTTTTATATAGGGTGAGTAAAATTTTGGAGATCCTGTAAATAGGAATTCTAAATAGATGTCCTGATCAATTACTAAAAATTAAAATATTAAAGAATAGAGTGATGTGAAGGTTCATATAAATTTGAAGTGTTGAAAATTGTTGAAGGTAGGCTTCTAAACAAAATTTCTAAAGACCAAATTTTGCTAAGCACATTTTTTAATGAGTTCACTAAATAAGTTCACCAAATAATTACACTAAAAAAAAATGATTCGAGGCATGATATATCCATGACTTATAAGGAACATTAGTAGGTTAGTCTAATAACAAATCATGTTCATAGGTCTTTTAATTGACTGCATAGATAGTTGTTTATATTTTAGTCATGAGGGACATAAAGCTCACATTTTACACAATGGATCAGATGAGAATCATATATTTCATATAGATACCCTATGGTTTAATGTGGTTTACCCTTAGACCATATGGGAGGCTTATTAGGATGCATAAAATCCAAACTAATGCCAAAGATAAGTCTGCACTTATACTGATAGCATGGTATGATGATCATGATGATTTGTTTAAGTTTGGGTATATTTTGTATCCAAAATTGGATGACCTCCCACAAAATATTCCATTTGATTATCCACATCCCATGGATGTGATTTTATGTCTATAGAGAGATTACACTTCATTTCCATATTATCTTATTTCTTTCCAACATTTACTTGTATATAGCTTCCTTTGTTATTGTTTCTTGTATAAAGTTTCATTTTGATGATGTTTATACATATATTATATCCAAAAAATAAAAAAAACAATATAATATGTTCAAAAACATTCAAATATTTACTTATAAAATAAAAATTATAGATTTCATGCATTTCTGTTATGCCCTTAACCATTGGTGTGTCTAGGGATATGTGTGGCCAACTTGTGGCTTACATAACACTTTTATTTACTTATTACATTTCTCTATGTTCCTAGATAGGTCAACCTATGAAATAAACTTGGATAAGTAGACTATATATAGGAGGTAGTGGTTAGTATTTAATCATCATGTGAAGTATTCTGTTATTAGTGCATTATTGTGGAGGTTTCCCCCTCAAAGTGGCTTTGCTATATTATCCAGTATTCTATTTTGCTATCAATTATCATTGTGTAATCTCTCATATTTTCTTATTCTATGTAATATAAAATCATTGTGTGAATATCTAAGTAATTTCATTACAAGTGGTATTAGAGCTTCAATTTGGGCAATTTTCCTATGGCATTTTTTTGTATCTAGCGTGGCATGGCTTTTGTGAGTAGTGAAAAATAAAAAACATAATCTGTAATCTGGGAAGAATTAATTTTTTTCTTCAGCAAAGTATTACTTAAAAAGCTTTTTTGAATTTTTTTTTAAAATTCTAGAATTTTTTCCCCTTGCATAATTATAGTCATTGGATTCATCTCAGTGAGATGATCATAATGGTATATTCTGTCAGTACACTTTTTTGGTACAAAATGTTTTACTCTAGTGCATAAATATACTCATTAGATTCATCTTGACAAGGTGATCACAATGGTACCAATTCTTGGTACACTTTTTTTTGGGATTAAAACCCTCCTAGTGTTTATTTATGAGAGGTCCTTTAACTCAAGGAAGAAAAGGGGTACCAAAAACTCCTAAGACTCCTTTTATCAATGACATGGAATCTAGAACTTCAGATCTTATTATTTCTTAGCTTCAAGAAGAAATTAAAAACTTGGTGAGGCATGATGAATTTGATGTAGTCCAAGCTGATGTTTCAAAGATGCACACAAAGATTAATAGAGTTCATAATGAATTGTAGTATATCACTGCACAATTGGCTACCCTCACATCTCAGTTTCAACCTAACAACCCTCTATTTTAGCATTCAAATCCTCCTCTAAACAACTCCTATGCCAATATGAAATTGATGTTTCCAAAATTGGATAAGCGTAAGTTTGATGGTAAGGATCCTCTCACATGGATTAACCAAATTTAGAATTTATTTGAGTTACATCAAACCCCTTATTCTTAGAGGGTGATTTTGGCATCCTTGTATATGGAACCTAAGCAATTCATTTGGTATCATTGGTTATGTGCTCAGAAGAAAAATAATGGTGCTCTTGTTACATGGACTATTTTTACTAAGGATTTGATATCTCATTATTATAATAATGTCTTTGAGAATTGTTGATATAAAATGGAGAAAATACCATCATTGTGTTGAAAATAAGTTATTTTACATTGAAGGTGTCAATGATGATGAAGAGGATGCAAAAGTACATGATGAAGATGTAGAAGTTCCTAAGGAGGAATCTAAATACTCTTAACCTACTATTTCATGCCATGCACTGTTAGGTATTAATACTCCCCAAACTCTTAAGGTGATGGGTTTCCTTAAGAAATATAAGGTCACTATCTTGATTGATTCTAGGAGCACACATAACTTCATCCATAATAAGTTTGTTGCTCATTTGAACTATTTTATTTATCTAGCTCTAGAATTTTAGGTTATGATTACAGATGGTGGTATTTCTAATTGTTTATAAAAATGTCATAGTATTAAATTGGCCATGGGAGACTACTTATTCGATTCTCTTATGTTTTCTATTTTGATGGGTGGAGATAATATTATTCTAGGAGTCCAGTGTGTCACCACTTTAGGCACTATTGAGATGAATTTTCAAGAATTATTCATGAATTTTAATTCTAAACAAAGGACATTTGAGCTAGGAGTATTAAAGGCTAAAACTCTCCAATTTGTTAGCTCCCATAAAATGACAAAGATTCTCCATAAGGGTGCTGAGGGATTTATAGCTCACTTGTTTTCTATGGAAGTACAACTAACTTATCCATCTCCACTTCTTGATCTACAATAAATAATTGATGTGCATTCTATTAGTTTTAGAGACATGCCAAAAGGAATTCAACTTAGCCACATGCATGATCATGCTATCACACTTATTCTTGGTAGTACACCACCCAAAAATAGGCTATACAGGTATCCCTATGCCCAAAAAAGTGAAATTGAAAATATGTTACAAGAGATGTTGGATGCAGGAATCATTCACCATAGACAAAGTGAATACTCTTCACTAGTTGTCATGGTGAGAAAGAAAGATGACACTTGGAGTATGTGCTCTGACTATAAAGAACTCAACTAGTACAATATCAAAGATAAGTTTCCAATTCCTATCATTGATGATTTAATTGATGAATTGAATAGATATTTTTATTTTACCAAGTTAGATCTATGTTGTAGGTATCATCATATTAGGATCTATGATGAAGACACATCCTAAACAACTTTTAGGACTCATGAGGACCATTATCAGTTTTTGGTTATGCCTTTTGGCCTAAAAAGTGCACCATCTACTTTTTAGAGTTTGATGAATATTATTTTTAAGCCATTTTTAAGGAAATTTGTTTTGGTATTCTTTTATGATATCCTCATTTATAGTAAAAATTATGCAAACCATTTGCAACATGTGAAACATGTACTCTCCATTTTTGAGCAAAATAAATTATATGTTAAACCTTCTAAATGTACTTTTGGGGCTGGTGAGGTTAAATATTTAGGTCATTTAGTGTCTTATGAGTGAGTGAAAGTAGATCCTAAAAAATCCAAGTAATGGTGGACTAGCCAATTCCCAAGACACTCAAGCAACTTCAGGGATTTTTGGGGCTTACTGGTTATTATCATAGATTTCTCAAAAATTATGGTAGTATTATAGCCCCAATTACCTCTTTGTTAAGTAAATACTCCTTTTAGTGGACTGATGTAGCTACCTAGGCATTTGAACAATTGAAATTGGCTATGTGCAGTACTCCAGTATTGGCCACCCCTGATTTTTCTAAGACTTTTGTGGTTAAATGTGATACATATGGGTATGGTATGGGTACTATACTCATGAAATAAAGTAGACCGATATAATTTTAAATTCATAAACTCAAGGGTAAAAATTAGCACAAACCCATCTATGACAAGGAAATGATAGCCATTTTGTATGCAGTCAAACAATGGAGACCTTATTTGATGGGTCATCACTTTCAGGTAAAAACTAATCATGATAGTCTTAAATATTTTTTAGAATAAAGGTTTTCCTTTGAATAAAAATATAAATGGTTAACTAAGATTCTAGGCTATGATTTTTAAATAGTCTACAAAAAAGGCAAGGACAATGTGGTGGTAGATGCACTATCCAAAAAAGATGAATCAGTTGAGGCATTTCTATGTGCCATAACTATTTTATAGGCAGATTAGCTAGATGAAGCATGATCAAAATGGGAATAGGATAAAACTACTTATGATTTGATTCAAAATCTTTAGCAAAGTTTAGATGGATTTGAAAAATTCACATGGAAAGGTAATACATTATGGTATAAAAATATATTGTACCTATGTAAGAATTCTCTTCTTAAACAAATAATATTTCAAGAAATTCATGCAAATCCAATTGGGGGTCATTAAATATTTTTGAAAACCTATCAAAAAATCAAATAGAATGTTTTTTGGGAAGGTCTCAAGGGGGATGTCTAAAAATATGTGGTTGAATGTATCATCTATCAACAAAACAAAGGCAAAACCATCAAAACTCTAGGTCTTTTACAACCTTTATCTATCCCTAGCCAACATTAGGAAGAGCTATCTATGGATTTCATTACAGGGTTACCAATATCTGATGGTAAAAATGTTATCATGGTTGTTGTAGATCATCTCAATAAGTATGTTCATTTGTGTCCATTATCCCAGCCATTTGTTGATAGTACAGTAACTTCTACTTTTCTCAATATAGTTCAAAAACTGCATGGGACCCCTAAAATCATTGTTAGTGATAGAGATCCCATTTTAACTAGTAATTTTTGGACTAAATTATTTACATGTTTAGGAACTCAATTAGCTCATAGTTCATCCTATCATCCTCAATCTAATGGATAAACTGAGGTAGTCAACAAATTTCTTAAAGGATATCTCCATTGTTTTGTTTCTAATAAACAAGATAAATGGGTTCATTGGCTGCCACTTACTGAATGGTGGTATAATAATTCTATTCATAGTTATTCTAAAATGTCTATATTTGTGGCACTATATGGATACCACCCTCAATCCATCACTTGAACCTTGAAGGTCCATCCTAAGGATCGTGCCATTGAATAACATATTAACCACCAATAGGAGGTCCTTACAAGTTTTCATGAAAATTTAGATATGGCCTAGAATCACATGAAACAACAAGCAGATCAACATAGAAGTGAGAGGCATTTTGACATTGGTGATTGGGTATTTATTTTATTATATCCATTAAAATAAATTTCATTAAAGCAAAAAAAATGATAACAAGATGTCCCCTAAGTATTATGGGCCTTATCAGATCTTGTAGAAAATTGGCAGTGTGGCCTACAAGTTAGATTTTCCTTCATCCACTCACATACATCTATTATTTCATGTATCATGCCTAAAGAAAGTCATTATACATATAGTTACCATTAAAATAGAATTACCATAATTGGATGAGTAAGGTAGAGTTATTCTTGATCCTGAGGTGATCCTTCAATGACGCACCAAACAACTGCATTCTAGAGCAATTATAGAATACTTGATCAAATGGAAGAATTTTCCATGTGAAGATGCCACTTAGGAGGATAAACTATTTGTGCAGTAGCATCTAGAGTTTCCACAACATTTAGTACAATATTTTTTTGAAGGGGAAGGTCTTATTATACCCTTAACCATTGGTATGTCTAGGGATATGTGTGGCTGACTTATGGTTTACATACCTCTTTTGTTTACTTGTTACATTTCTCTATTTATTAGAAAGGTCAACCTTAATAATAACCTTGGATAAGTAGACTATATATAAGAGGTAGTGGTTAGTCTTTAATCATCATGTGAAGTATTTTGCTATTAGTCCATTATTGTGGAGGTTGTCCCCTCAAAGTGGCTTTGCTATATTATCCAGTATTCTATTTTGTTGTCAATTATCATTGTATAATCTCTCATATTTTATGATTTTGTGAAATATAAAATCATTCTATATAAATATCTAAGTAATTTTATTACAATTTCCATGTTTACACTTCTTATAATGGATAGGTACTACATATGCTAGCTAGCTTATTATAGTTGGTTTTATCACACATACATGCTTCACTTATTATTTTCAAATGTTCTAAAATATTATAGGAACTATGTCTACCACACAAATTTAGATTTTCTACTATGTACCCACTGGGGACATATATACAGATCCATGGATTCTTTGTTTGATCATTTTTCCATTTTTGGGCATCTTATACATAGTTTTGATTCTCAATTTACATATTTCTAAACTCTATATCATATATTTATCATTCATATATCTTGATATTGATCATCCTATATTATTAATATTTATTACCAGCTACTACTCCTCTAGACTCAGTTTGTGTACATCTTTACTCTTATTCATATTTGTACCACATATTCATGTATACTTTCATTTATATCTTCATTAGTTTAGACTTGATTATGCCTCTAAGCTTACGCATATATTTGATTTTATTTGAATATGTCACTATTTTATGGCTCTACACCACTTCATTTCATTGTATGTATGCTTTGGACATGTTCCTATGTCATTGTGTATGCTTTATTTATTATGTATATATAAATTTGAACATGTCCTTCCATGTGTCTCTACACCAAATTTATTTGTCTTTACATATGTGAAAATTTTAACATGTCCTTATATGTATCTCTTTCTCAAATTTAATGACATGTGCCCATGTCCCTTGTATTATGCCTTTTATCACTTAATTTTTCACCCTTGGAAAGGTAGGTCAATCTTACTCTAATTGAGTGAAACAATGGGATTACCCCTAGACTTTTGGGTTGTCTATATTAGGGGTAAACCTCTAGTTGATAGTGCTAGCTCCCTCAATATTTCTATTTAAGCTCAACACCTATGTTAATAACTTGTTAAGATGAAAAAGGAGAGAAAAAAATGAAATAAACCTAGCCTAATGAGGTGATGTGCCAATTTTAACTCCAAAATACTACCATGAACTTTCACTATGAAAGGTGATTCATAATACTAATCTCAACATCCAAGGTTTCTTTAACATAAGTTTTTCAACATGAAGGTAAGATGCAATGCATGTCTCAAGGTAGATGAATAAGATGCCTAATTATAGACACTATTAATCTTCCTTTAAATAAACATAATAAATCTAACTAAAATTAATGTGACCTACTATATGGCACACTACTTGTACCAAACATGAAAGGTTAAGATGAACACAAAGAGAGATGGTTATCACTTATTATTCAACTGTGAAACTAATTCACACTCTTATAAATGAAGTTGAGAACCCAAAAATAGATTTAAATCTTTTATTCAAAGGAAAAAAGAGTACTCAAACTATAAAGTCTTCACTATACCATATGTGGATTGTTTTCAAAGCCAAAAGTAGTTGATTATATAGAGAATTGTGAAGAGAAAGAGAGGGGGGACATAGTATAAGAGGATTGACAAGTGTCTTCGTGATTTAAAACAAAAAATGGGGTTATGTAATAGTAATTAATAGACATACTAATCTATGTGTCTCACTCCTAAATATTCTCTAACCCTCTATGTGGTGTAGGAGTTAGAACTTGTCTTGACACCTTGATTAACATCTTGAAAACTGACCTTCTTTGCATAGAACGAGTGAAAAATGGAATTATCAATCATGAATTCACCATGAATGCCTTCATAAAAAATAATTGGAAACCTATCATGACTTAATAAACTCCTTTGATCTGACATTCCATCATTCATATCTAGAGGTGTCTTGAAACTCTTCATTTCCCATGCCTAACTTGGTCCAAGTGAACTCAAGTTCATTATTCTTAAAGTCACTCTTTCTCCATTTATGGAATTAAAATATATTATCAGACCTAAAATAAACCATTTTTGTTCTTGAAACAACTCCCAAGACTCCATTTTGCTCCCTTAGCCCTCACTACGCCTATTTTACTTATAGCCTTAAAACCCTATAAAATTCATAATTTAGAGAAAATTATGGATGGTACTAAAAAAACAAGGGAATATTATAGGACCCATTATTTCCTTACATATTCATGTCAAATTTCATGTTTTGACTTTGAGTGGAAGTCCATTTTTCTGCCTTTCTCTCTCTTCAATTAGGCCTCCTTACCTAAAACCCTATTTTATTGATCTAAATCTCTACTACACATGTAAAATCACCCAAAATAATTTTATTGAATTTCCCTAGGATATATCCAACCTAAATATCAATTTTGAGGTTCTTAGACCCTATAAGAGTGTGAGAACCATGAAATGACCTTGCCACCTAGTCTCATTTTAGGCCTATTTGAGGTTGCCTTGGAAAACAAGTTTTATTTGGACACATAAAGAATATATTGTAAATATTTTTTATAATTAATATTTATTACACATCCCAAATTACCTCTTAAAATTATTTTAATGTTTCTCTTTGATCTAAACCCTATAAAACACCAAAAACATGCAAAATAGGGCATTTATTATAATCTACATAACTAAAACTATGGACCAAGTACATGTGGATAAAATATTTAGAGTATTAAATAAAATAAAATAATTTTTAGAATTAAAATATGGCATTAAATTTTCTTTAGAGTTACATTTGTCTTGACTAGTTACTATCAGGGTTTTATGAGGGTTCTAAGCATGTTTCATTCTTGAGGATTATTCATTAAAAAAATCCTATTTCTCTCTCCTAATGACAATATTTTTTTTATGGTAGCCATCCATCATATAAAATCACCATTGGGTCCCATGAAAATCCTCATGAAAGTTATAAGTGTGAGAAAGTATTCATCAAGTTGTAAACAAGCCATTTGAGAAGGGTCTGGTGGTCTTAGCTATTATTCGTGCGTACCAGAGGATTAATAAAAAAATTGATGCCTCCAAGATGTTGTGTATAAACCATGTTACCACTTTAAAAAACCAAATATCTCCATACATTTTATTCATGGTCTTATCAATCAATATAATATTGTGTTTGAAGAGCAAGCTTGCATAAAAGAAACTTGGAGAAGGTTTTAAGAGACCAAACTAGATTTTTCTTGCTTTATATATCTATGTGTAATCCTAGAGACTCTATACTATGTAAATAAACTCCTAAAAACATTAAAACCATCATATTACCTATCAATAAGGCATTTTCATATAACTAATCCTAAGTCTACCTAATGTGAGAATTAAGACTACAAGCCTAAATAGGGTTTGACCTTTTCACCTTTGTTATCAAGTATGATGGTGAAAATGAGGTGTTTATAATGTTTTTAAACCATTATCAACTAATTTTATCCCTTTATATCTCTCCATAGACCTCACCCTTTCTATACTAAATAAAAATTCTTATGGAGAGCAAGCAAACCTATAGGTTGCCTTTTGATTATGTGTAGAGGTTTTAATACTCATATTGATCAATCTTATTCATATTTCCTTTGGTTTCAAAATTACCTTAATATCTAATGGTTTATTTTAGTATACCTCACAGCCTCTCATACACCTTGTTCTTCCCTTTAGGCTTAGAACTAGTTTATCCTCATTGTATCATGTAGGTGCCTAGTAGGGTATCTTGACTGCATTATTTTTGTTTAAGATCTCATCTTGACATCACTAATCTTTTATTATATGGTTTTTTAACTTGGTTGAAGTCCAAATTAGGTTCTAATAATATTTTCATACACCTCTACCCCTTCCTTGTACGCACTTTTAGCTCACACCTTTCAAGGCATGGATGTAGGTGCTCATTAGGACTAGGTTTTGAGAATAAAGTCTTAAAATTAGTCCTTTTCAACCCTATCATGATCTTGAAAGTAGATAATCCTCATGTAATATTAATTATCACTATTATAAAAGTTTTTTGGGCTTCTTACTAACATTTTCAACTTTCTCCCTTTCTGAATTCTTTACACAGTCCTATAGGTAGTTATTTGAACCATTAAAATACCTCTATTGTCTATAAAATCACTTAGGTGTTCTCCAATGGGTTGTGACACTCTATTAATCTATATATAATTTAAGTCTCCATGTTTTGGATTTGTTTTTTTTGTTTTAATTTTGACTCTGGTTTAGAATGAGGACCTATAATCTTAGAGCCTATAGGTCACTACTGGCTTATTTAAATATAAAAAGGTCAAGTTATTGAGTCCTTTATCTTATTAAAACTATCAAATAACTTCTCACTTTCTTATTATTCTTTCAATGTCTCATATATATTATTACTAAGCATCATGTCACCTTCAACTTACTTAACTGAGCTATATAGATTGCATGTATAGTCAATTAATGCATAAGGTCTGTGTGTAGTCTTAGAGTGTCTCATGAGCTCATTAATACCTTAATAATCCTATGAATACTTATAAAAAATTTATAAGTCAAATTCATCTCTCTCCATGGCTTATACTTTCTAATTCACCATTTTGGCATCTTTAAACTACCTCTATAGTTTGTACAAGCTTGTATATTGAAAAAACACTTATGACTCTCATTAGAGGGTATATTTGGATTATTATCTTGATATTATCATAATTACAATATTTTAATGTTATATCATAACCTTATACTATGATATACCTCTGATATTTGAGAAAAATTGGCAATCAAATATGTAGTAGACTATTCAAACATAGACCATGTCTCCAAAGAACATCACACTTGAATAAATGGATAAGAATCACATATCATAAAAATATCACATGAAATTAATGGATTTGAGACATATTCAATGAGTTATTATTCATTTTAAACCTCTTAATATGAAAAATACATCAAACAAAACAAAACTTGTAGTAGGATTAACTAAAACACCTTGTACATCAAGACACTTTTCTTCCAAGTATATACACTTAATAGAGATTAGTTGGATAATTAAACCATAACTAAAAGTATATATTTGACCTATAAAAAAAACCTTAAAATCATCATTCTCCATTGAATTATAAAATGGATAAATAGATGCAAGAACAGACCCTACATGGAAGGATAAGACATAGTGACATGTTGTCACTCTTAGTGATTTTTCATAAAGAAGGGAATATGAATATGAAAAATAATTTCACTAATTTAAAGGTTACTAATATCCATAACAATTTCCAAAATTTTAGATCCTAACTCTCTCTCTCTCTCTCTCTCTCTCTCTCTCTCTCTCTCTCTCTCTCTCTCTCTCTCTCTCTCTCTCTCTCTCTCTCTCTCTCTCTCTCTCTCTCTCTCTCTCTCTCTCTCTCTCTCTCTCTCTCTCTCTCTCTATGTGTGTGTGTGTGTGTGTGTGTGTGTGTGTACCATTCATTTCAAATTTTCCTTCTTGAGTTTTTTAGGGTAACGATGGAGGATAAAGAGTGCCTGTAGTCCATGATATTATGATCTTAATTACACATAAATAACCTTTTATAATGAAAATAGAACATAATAAACCTTTGAATATGTTTTATAATCTCAAGTCCTTAAAATTGACCCCTAGGATTAGACAAGTGAACATAAAACCAAAACTTGGACAATGCTAGACAAGGATAAATATGACCAAATGGAACTATTTAAGACCATCACAAGAGTATGAGAATACCATGACAAGGTTTTGGAAACCCTTTTAATTTTCAACCTATATGGGGTCACCAATTTTGTCTTGAGGTCAAAATTTGGTCAATAGTGTTGCCTTGGACTACTTTGCATGCCTCATGTGTATTGTATGTATGCTTTCATATATGTGTTATGACCATGACACTTATCTCTTGATTGTTACACACTCTAGTTTTAGATTCCATGAGGTAACTAATGCATCTCCCATTCCTCCCTAGGCATCATTATGGATATCATGCCCCATCCCCTTAGGTAGTTAATCAATTTATTACTCAAATTTGAAGTTCAAATATATGCTTACATCATTATATTTATCTTGATGACTTTGTGAATGTTAGATTTAACATACATCATACATAAAAATACTTATGATAAGATTATCTTACAATTTGTTGTCATGTATATACATTATACTATTTTATTATGCAAATATCATATATGCTCAAGCTAACACATATCATGTAGAGTTTTTTATTTTGAGCATAATTCATGCACAAATTCAACAAATCCCCTCAAAAGAGGGATTAATCATATAGGTTTGTCATAGAGACTAGGTCATCTAGATGCACTCAAATTATAGTTTCCAACATGTAGGTACATTATACACATCTCATTTTTAGAAAAAACATAGTGGAAAATACTTAGATATAGATTATAGTCAATTTGGTATAAAATAACATAGTTATACACTAGCACCAAAAATGGACACTAGAACTATAGATGCTACTATACAAGCTATGGTGGTATTATCTAGTATCCCTAGAAGCATAAAAATATAGGTATAGTAGTTATAGTCTAGGTTCGTACAAATTCAATTATATATTACTAGTGTTTACTTAGTTTTACATAGTTTTACACAAAATCATACTTGCTTTCTTAGATTGGGGGCATAATGCATGGCATGATCACTCCTATTTCAATTTACATACCTAGATATAGATTATTACAACTAAGTCCATAATCCATATTATCATATATAATATTTGGGGGTATGTGCATGCCATATTTTTTTTGTATGCTTATTTATGAACTAATTGATCAGATGGAATGACAAACTCCATGTCATTCTATCTTTTATACACACCAAACACCATGTTATAATTATACACCAAATTAATGCCTTATTCCATCTGAAGTGGTTGACATTATTTCATTGTCTATGATCTATATACCTGAGTGCTTGAGAGGCCCCTAGTTTGATTTTCATTCCAGTGTTCCTAATTGACCATAGAGATGTTATATATAATTTTAGTTACAATCATAAAACTTTAATTAAATTTCACAATTTATTTAATGATGCATATACTACATATGGATGGGCAATGATGGAGTCATATTCTACCTAAGTTCTTTATCCACCTACATAAGAGGGTTGGACAAGCCATCGATCCAATCCAAGTTATTCATAGGTCATGATCCACCAAGTAGGGGTGGGCAACGATGGAGTCAAAACTAGCTTGATTTTTTAAGCCATGCACATATTGGGATTGGTAAATTCATTAACTCATTCCAATTTATTCATCTATTTATCACTATCTACATGCACATATAGGATGTCACCAAGTTTCTACATTGGTTTACATACCCAATGAGGTGTAGCCATTCCTTTCTTATATGCTATCTCTTTACACAATTTTTTATTTGGTTTTGATATCTCTTAAATAAATATAATAATCCACTTGTCACTTGGATATCTTGGTAATTTGATTGGTAATCTTGAGAAACCACAAAATCTTATGTATGTGAAGTTAAGAAACTGAATTGAATGAAAATGCATCCAAATTGGGAAACTACATCCCATGCTACATTGGACACTCTCTTGTGTTTCAGAGCTACATTTAACTTGTAAATGATTTCATAGAAGAATCCATAATTTACTATCTTATAATTATTTCAATATTCAAAAATAACCAATTGAGAATAATATTCGTATATTGGCTTAGTTGCTAGCATCCCTTTTGTATTTATCCTAGAAAAGGCTCCATTTGATGATATAACATATACTAGGTATGAGGTCATTTTGAAGTCAAAATTATATAACACATTACTTAACTATTGTTCCATGTTGTCACTTATCATCATAATCCACTCAATCATTAAAAAATTCCTATTGACATCAATGGCCTTAATGTACGCATACATCCAAATTGAAAATCACTTCACACTCTTTTCTCCATTGATTCTACATAACAACTGAGTAATGTCATCTACTTCCTTAAACAAGTCTAACCTTGTTATTTGCTTTGGAAATATTGAAGTTTTCTTAGATTTCTTAGGAAGTTTGTGTTCATTATTTTAATGCACTCTACTATCCTACTCTCCCATTGTCTCTTAGATTTTTCCATTGTTAAATCTAGGATTTTAGATGTTACTAGAATCTTCAAATAATAGTTGAAATATTAAACATCTAACCTTATTACTAAATTGATAGAAGTATCTTTGATTATCTTAGTGAGGGGGTCATAATACTTGGCACATTCTAAGATAAATTTAAGAAGTTTATCTGATCTTGGGAAAGCAATAGCTTGTAGAATCCCACTATTAGTCATTACTTGCATGAGTGGAGTCTTGACTATAGCTTTGGATCTTTCCAATAATTTAGTCACTGACACATGTCCCATATATGTATCACTTATTTTAGTTAGCTTAGAAGTGATACAAGATTTAATAGGGTACCCTTTATACTCATAATTCATCTTTGGATCTTGTGATTTGGATATCTTATCTTTTGTTTTACCCTTCCTAGTTGGCCCAGGGATTTCTTCAAGTGCTAACTTAGGTACTTCTTTAATTAAAGTTTTTGTTACTTACACTTCTACTCCAACTATTTCTTCTTCTAATCCTTCTGACCCTAAAATTTACTTGAGTTAACTCTAGAAAAACTTGACAAGTGCTCTTGAAAGTTCTATGGTTGCTCTTACTGGTTTAGAAAAAGTTGAATAAATGAGTCAAGTTGTTATCCCAAATAATACTTCTAATCTAGCTTTAGGTTTCAAGTAGCAAAAAGTCTTGAAAACCCCAAGTAAATCATAGTAAGCAATAGGGTATCACAATCCTATGTTGCTCTAGATGATTTGGAAGTCTTAATAATTCAAAAATCTAGGTAAGTTATAATAAAAAGGCATGGGTAACTTCAAGTTTCTCTTACCTAGTAATTTGGGTTCAAGATTCTGAGTAAGTAATGAGTCATGAGGAACTCATGTTTCTTAAAGGTAACTACTTCAGGTTTGTTAGGATAAGTGTCTTGGTTTAGAAAACCTGAGTAAGTAACTATTAGTGAAGAGTTTGGGTTTCAATTAGATAGTTTAATGGGTTTCTCAAGGCTTGCAACTTTGGATTTGTCAAGGTAAGTAACTATGGTTGGAAAACCCAAAGTAGATGTAATAAGCAATCACAACTCCAAGTAGGTAGGGTACTTGAGAATTTAAAGGTTCTTGAGGGTAATAGCTTAGGGTCAAGACTCTGGATGAGTAACAAGTATTGGGAAGTCTGAGTTGGTAGGATGTTTTGGGAGTATTATGTTTCTTTAAAGTATCTGCTTGGATTCGAGAGTTTGAGAAAGCAATTATGGGAAACCCAAGTGAGCAATGCTAGGTTATCTACTACATTTTCTATGGAAATATTAAACCTTTAGGATTTTGTGTGTTTTTTAACATGCTTAATATATACAAGAATGTTTACATGGTTTTTACAATATCTAAATAGGTAAATAAAGTACAGATGATAATATATCCATGTCAACAAGTGGAAAATAAAAATGAGAAGAAAAATGCTCAAGATGAAGCCATGAAAACTAAAGGAAATGATCTACATATCTTAAATACAAATGGGTCAAGATGAGTTTAATTAAAAATCACTCTAGAGTCTCAAATAATATAACTCAAGGTTCATATGGGTGACAACATGGTCAAACAATTCAAATAATAGGTGGGAAATGAGGTGGAATTCCTCAATATTTATATGTGGCAATGTATTAATAACAATTTTGAGACACGTAGGAAGGAGCCACATAAGCCCTTGACTTTTTATTAGGTTTCTTATACTAATTTGATTAATTTGGCATTTAAAGTTAAGCAACATCACAAACTTGACTCGATCTTAATTGGTGAGTTCTCTAGGTTTGTAAACCTTCATTACTTATACTTGGTATTTGTGTAAGTAAAGTAATTTTGAAACACTAATTTACTTTAGGTAATATTATATGGGTTTGAAGGACTATTTTACTTAAATTTTGATAAGTAAAGTTTTTTGATAATTCTAATTTGAACTAAGTAATGTAACTCAAACTTATAGGACTAATTTACTTCTTGTTTAGTAAGTTAAGTAATTTGGGGAATCCAAGTTGGCTTGGAAATGAGATAATATATTTCACATTTTGATCTTATAGGAAAGATGAGTGAATGGGTTTTTTACTGATGGACTTTAGGTAGATGTTTTCAACCTTTTAGAGTAATTTGAAGCAATTAGGAAAATAAATTAATCAAAAACAAAAACTAATAAAGACTAAGAATTTATTTAGGGTACTGGTTTAGCAAGGACAATAGACTCACATAAGACAAAATGAAAATTTTTAAATAGGGGTAACCCAAAATGTCTAAGTGTGAAATTTTGGGGACACCAACTGTCTCCAACTAAGGACATCTTTATTTTTATCAAGAAGAATGAAACAAATATGAGATCCTAGTATCTTTGGTTTCACATATTGTCTATTGGGTATGGAGTCTTAGTAAAAATTCAATCACAAAAACCTTAAAACAAATAAACATATAAAAAAACAAAAATAACTAACAAATGAAAGACTGAAAATTATATATATATATATATATATATATATATATATATATATATATATATATATCTATACAAGTGTTACCCTACTTCTCAATTCTTTTAGAGATTCAATTGCTTCCCATTGAATGGAAACAATTGTTCAATCCCATCTTGATAAGCTAGGATGAAGCTATCTCTTCTAGTAATCTTATTTATAGTAAAAGGCATTTTCCACAGGGAGTAAAACTTGTCATTCTTACCTTTTTTTCATTCTATTTATCCCATAGGAGGAACAAGTCACCAAATTTAAAATATCTATCTTGAGCCTTCTTATCAAATATATTCTTCACTTTCATTTGATGATTATTCAACTGGTTAACAACTTGAATATGAATCTCTTATAGTTCAGTGAGAAACATGATCCTCTTATCAAGTGAATCTTGATAAGTTACATCTTTAATATCTTTTATATGATTTCAAATTAGGCAACTCTATGGTGATTGGTATCTTATCATTTGTTCCATATAACAACTAAAAAGGTGACATACTAATGGATTTCTTTGGAGTGATCTTATCAGCCCACAATGCATCAAACATCTTCTTGTGTGAGGTTCGTTGGTTATTATCAACCATCTTATGAATGATGGTCAAGTTCTTCTTACTTGATTTAGCTTGACCATTTCCCTAAGGATAGTGATTTGAATCATGAACCAAGTCTATTCCATATGAGTAACATAAATTAGTTATTTCTACTAAATAAAAAATTAGTTGCATTATTTGTTACTATCTTGTGTGGGACACCAAACATCACAACAATGTTTTCTTTGATGAAATTACATACAACTTTAGAAGTGGCATGCTTGACCAGAATGGATTCTACATAATTTCTAAAGTAATTGGTTTTAATTAAAACATATAAATGTCTAGAGCTTGAAGAAGGATATAACATGCCAATAAAATCCATGCCCCACTGGCATAATGGTTCATCAACAATAACTAGTTTTAGATGTAAAACTGACAACTTGAGTCATCCCATGAAATGCTAACATGTTTGACACTTAATAACCCAATCTAAATAGTCTTAGAATATAGTTAGCCAAAATTACCTTGCTCATAAAATTTTGTGTGTTGTTACTCATGCTAAGAAATGACCTTCACATGCTTTGTCATGAAACCATTCTAGAAGTTTATGTTGTTTTTCCTTGTCTACATAGTGAAGGAAAACACCATAAATTCCTCTTTTGTACAAATAATTATCCCAAAGGACAAAATCCTTTAACTTCAAGTTGATGTTAAATGTTGTCTTAAGTGTTAGATCATTTGGACATTCTCCATAAGTCAGGAAGTAGGCAATCTTGTTGTATCATTCATCAACAAGATTAACAAAAGCACCATATGCAAATCTTCATCTGATTTATCTTGGAGTGAAGGTGTCACTGCATCTGTTTCATCAAGTTTTCTCTCTATCATCAATTGACAAAAGCCTCTTCTTCTTACTATCTTTGTTGGTTTGATATCAAGATCAAACTCTTGCACCTTATCTACCCAAGTTCCTCTTAGTAATTAGGGCTTCTACTGCATTAGAATTGATTTGACTATAATGTCAGGTACATAGACTTTAATATGTGAAGACAAAAATGTAGTACCTAAAAACTTTACACACTTTAAATACAACAAATGCATGTTTCTCCATCTGTGAATACTTTATTTTAGAGATTTTCAGCAACTAGATCATACAATCTATGGATGATTTAATACCCTCATCATTCTTTTGTAAAAATATGGCTGACATGGTATGTTCAAAAGAGTAACAACAAAGAATGGATTCTTTAATAAAATTTGAGGAAACTACCACTAGAGCTTTGGCTATAGATTCTTTAATTCTTTCAAATGCCAACTTATCATCAACATTCCATTTGAAATATTTCTTATTTTTCATCATATCAAAAATATGTCGAGTCAACTCAGTAAAATCAAGAATGAACCTTCTAAGAAAATTAACCTTAACAAAGAATGAATTCACTCCTTTCTTAGATCGAGGCATAGGTAAAATCCAAATATCTTTGACTCATTTTGAATCAATATATTTCCCTTACTTTAAGACTATGTAACCAAGAAGTTTTCATTTATTCACAACAAATATTAAGTTCTTGGGATTCAAAGAAATCCCATGTCTCCTGCACTAGATGAGTACTTATAGATCAATCATATGGTTACCTCTTTGCTTGGAAAAGACTATCAAGTCATCAAGGTATACCACTATACTCTTTTTTTTATGATGTGAAAATGATAGATCAATTTCTCACTAAAAAGTTTCTCCAATATTGATAAGCCTAAAAGGCATCTTTTGATAGGCAAACGTTCCCCATGGCATTGTGAAATTTATTTTGTATTGATCTTATTTAGCTACTTTTATCTAATTATATCCTAAAAATCCATCTAGCATGGATAACATCTCTAAACTTGTAACTAGTTTTAAGGTGTGATCTATAATGGGCAATGGGTAGTTATCTTTTAAAGAAGCTTGATTCAAATAATAGAAATCAACACAGACATATTTCTCCATTTTTATTTCTCACTATGACAATTTTAGCTAACCATTTTGAATGGTGAATTGGATAGATGATCTTAGTTTCAAGAAGCTTCTATATTTTAGCATATATTATCTAATATAGTTGGGTTATGGTGGCGTAACTTTTGCTTCAAAGGCTTTACTTCTAGTTGAAGTGGAATATAGTTTTGTAATTCATCTGGATGGAAGTTTTTTAAGTCTTTGTAGGACCAGGAAAACACATAAATGTATATTTTTAGAAGTTTAATGAATGTTTCCTTTTCTTCTTGACAGCGAAATTTTCCAATGCTAACCATCCTAGGTTCTTCTTCACTACTCAAATTAATTTGTTGTACTTATATGGAGGAACTATATCCACATTCTTTCTTTTTTCTTTATAAATTGATCATGCTTATTGAAGATTTATTCTAAAGACACTAACCCTTTAGGGATTTTATTCCCTTCAACTAAATTATATCTTGACTATGAGTAAGTGTCATTATATAAAATGCAAAAATTGGTAACTTGAACATGGCTAATGACACCCAACCCATAGGTTCCTCTTGCTTGCTTTATGACCCTCACAAGCTTACTTTCATTGATTCCCAATCATCTATAGACTTTTGGACTTGATCCTAGAAAATAAAGGACCCTCTTTTCATGACCAATCCATCCCCCTAGGTCTCATCTACCTAGGATAATAGTACCACACTAGGACTATAGTGCCAATGCCACTCCTATCCATTTTTAGTGCTATTATCCAAGCTCATTTCTATCTCCAATAGTCAATTCTATCTAGTTTCCCATCTTTATCATTGTCAATCTAACATGATAAAATTCAATCCATGACCAATATATCCCTATAAAATCCCATTCAAAGATCATTTATAAAGGTTTGGTAAAATATCTCAAAGCAAGCAAGAATACAAGCAAGACTACTCAAGCACATTTCCCTATTCTTTACATATAGCCATATAATACTATTTTTAGGCTATTTAAATCCTTACACCAGTCCCTAATAATCTCAAGTGCACATATTTTAACATTTCCTTGCATTCTCATATCATAATTACACCAAGCACTTTCAAAGGGAGAACTACATATGGGTTGATCCCTCTTCGAAGTATTGGTATGTAGGTAACATGCCCACATAAGGGGTGTTGATCCATGTCTACTAAATCTTACACACACTAACCTAGCCTATTGTTTGAAATTGATAAAAGCATGACAGAATGTAGGGTTTGAAGAGAAAATCTACTTTACAAGGAGCTCTACAAACTTTCAGCTACTGAAACTTGAGAGACATGGTCACATAAACCTACCAAAACAAACCTAGAAAGCTCAGATCCTCAAAAAAAAACATCATAAAATGAATACAACACTAGTTACACTCCTATCCACTTTCTCCAATCCTATTCAATTAGAAAATGAAAGTTAGAATCATATTTTTGATAGTGTCCTAGGCTTGCACAATGAATATTAGATCTTTTCTCAGTCGGATCAACATAGTTTAAGCTAAGCCTTATTTTCTCCTTCTTATTACTATTTTAAGAAAATATCTGATTACCAATAAATATCACAAATTAATTGCTTATTTACCACGTATTATTTACTGATTTATCAATCTAGACCCTTTAACTAAAGTAAGAATAAAACCCCAATTATTCCCAAACTTGTTAAATTAGTAAACTTAGGATCAGTGATACCTATTATTGTCTAGCATGAAAATAAACTAATTCCTTCAAAGTATAGTTCCTAAAATTTATCTTTATTCCCAAGGAATATAGCTATTTTTTGTCATCATTTAAAAATTTCCACTAGTCAAAACTATATGGAATGTTTGGATAGTAAACCATCTCTACTTTATAGTTACCTTCTCAAAAAAGTGTAGGTTGTTGATATGGACTAAGTAAAGATGTAGTAAATATAAGAGAATAATATTTAGAGTTATAATATTGAGGAACTGAGTTGATTGATAAAGTTGTAAATTTGAGTGTTGCACTCAAAATTTGATCACAATAGTGCCTTAGCTTGTCTTTTTTCACTTGATATTGACCATGAGCTTGTCTTACTATTAATCTAGCATCACCTTTCAATTTTAAGAGTCTTAATCATTATTAATTTTCTTACTCGAGTCCTAATAGAAGTGCCTCATATTATATTATATTGTTAGTATTTTGAAATATGATTTTATAGGAGTAAATAAATATTTTACCATTAGGTGATATCAATACCACCCTAGCACTTAAACCAAGAAAACTACATCTACCATTAAATTTTAAAGTCAATATATTATCTTCTTATTCTAGTTCTATTGGTCCTTGTATCTCCTTGCCCAATTAGAGGTAGTAAACTCCATCGTCTGATTCTTCAAAAATAATTTATGACCTTAGATCATCAAACTTAGAAAATGTATACTAGGACTTCTTTTTAGTCTTGAGTTTCTAATTTACCCCTTTGATTGGAATGTGAGCACATGACCAATCCATCTTGACTTCTCCTACTTGATCTTTGTAAAATTTTATACTTAGTAAAATTCCATAAGAAACAAGAATATCCACAACTAGAATTGTTATTTTGAGTCTTTTATCTGGGAACGCTACCAGGATATCCTAGGCATCTTTGATTTATCCATTCAAGGGAACTTGTCTCTCCATTGAGTAACATATTCCTATTATTTTATTAAAATTGGGGCTAAGGGCATTATCTACTTTAGATGGCATAACATTATCTAAGGCTCCAGATTCTAGGATACAATTGCTCAACTTGAACCCATTAATTAAGAGAGACACATAGAATGGATTTACCCTTTGAAAGGTGTAAATAGCTATGGGAGAAGTAGTTATAACATTTTTATAGGAATAAAAATATTTGGGAGTAGGGAATATACCTTTAGAGGCACTGGCTAAATTTTTTTACCCTTTACTTTGAACATACTTGACTAGTCTATTCAGCTAGTTTAGATGAGACCTCAAGTATTCAGCTTTTAACATTTGAATTTTGGTTTATTTATGTGATCAATTATGTTAAAAGAGGTTATGGATGTAGATAGAGTAGGATTATATTTATTAGTATGAGTTACTGACTTATGAGTTTGAGAATAATAAGTTACATAATTATCTTTTGGATCTATAGAAGAGGGTAGAGGACTACCTCTTTTAAAAATTATTACATCTAATCTAGAGTCTCATTTTTCTTATTCTTTAGAAGGTTTTTCAACATCTTGTTGAGTCTGTGACCTTATAAACACTATAAAAGAGTGACTATAATTATCTTCAAAAACTTCTTCATAATCACTTTTTGATTGATATTCAAGATAACCTATGTTGGAGTCACCAACAGGATCTACAAAGTCATCTTCATTAGCAATACTTTGATGAGTATCATCAATTATCTAATCTTCTTCATTCATCTAAACATGAGTTTTGGGAGCATGTTCAATTTACAATATTTGTGTAGGACTAGCAATGTGGTTCTTGTTTTGATTATTAAAATTCTATATAGGTGCATTCCTAGTAGGGCAACATGAGTACCTTCATCAATTTACCTTTTGACTTTTAACAAGTCATTATCCAACTTTTTTAATAGGGGAATAGTAGTTTGTGATGTGATTAAAGATGAAGAATCACCCTTAGAAGTTGTTTTCTTGATATTTTCAACCATTTAAAGTCATATTCAACCTCTATAGTAAGATTTTGAGCTGGTACCAAATCAACCATATGTGTTTAGCTTACCTGATAGCTAACGTCTAGTAATTGGGCATTAATGAAGAAGCATTTTTTATTATCTCTAGTGGGTAGGGAAGCTTGAGGAATTTTATAGAGTAATTTATTAAAATTGGCAATGAAATGCCATATGTGCTCATGCAGTTCCTTCTTAATATGAGTCAATTATGTAAGCTATATATGTGAATCTTCTATATATTTTAATCTCTTTTCAAATTACTCACTCATAGTGGCCAAATTAATTATAGTGTATGGAGCCAAATGGTAAAACCATTTTGTATCTAAATCATGCAAGGTCTTAATAAAGAGTCTAACTGAGAAATCTTCATGCTCAATGTCAATTAATCCATAGGCTATAAAGAAAGAAACCAAGTGCTCATCTGGATTTTGTTTTCCATCACCCATGAACTTTGGAATTTTTTTTTACCCCTTTAGTAAGTCATGAAGACTAGTCACATTGAGAGGATCAAATGCTACACCCAAGGGTCAAGAAGTGGTTATGCCATTATTCTAGGAATAAGGAATTGAATATTGGTAGATTAAATTATTCCTAAGTAATTATGCTATAGTTGATTAATAAGAGTTTGTACTTGTCTCATAGGTGAGAGACTAGCTCTTCATGTTCTATCTTGGATAGGAAAGCTGAAATTCAACCACTCTTGCAATTCAAATAAATTGTCTATTTGGCCTTGAGCTCTCCTAGCTTTGGTATAAGGTTAACTTTCTAATTTGAAGCACAAAAGTTCTTTTGAGGATTACTAAAGTATTTTGGTTTATATAAAAATACTTAAGTAGTGGTTATTTGTCATGCAGTGAGTTCAAGACAAATAAGGCGTCAAACAAAATGTAACTTATGGACATGTAGTAATCCAATAAAAAGTGATGCATATGTTTTTATAAAGTGGAGTTAACTTTAGTAAGGATACACTTTAATTAGAGGTGTGTGACTTAATTTTCATGTAGCCTTAAGATGAACATTTTGAAAGAAATGCAAATTCTAGAAAATTGAACATTAATTGTGCATATTTAAACTTGAAGGAGTAATCTATTTTTAGATCTAGGAGTTTAGTTCATTGTTCCCCAGTGAAGTCACTAGAAACTATTGGATAGATATTTTTTAGGCTAACAAAAGTACCTAGGTAGTCATGGGATTAAATCCCTTTCATTTAATGGTGAAGCTCCTATATGCTTATGTCTATTTACTTCAAATTATTCAAAGCTCTCAGTTATTCACAAATTATACAAATTATGTGTAAGTTTTCTTTTATTGGGGGGTACTACTTTAATCACAAAGTTCATAAATCATAATATGGTGATTTTACAACAAGTAAGTGGTTGTTCTAGAGAATGTGTAAATAAATTTTAGGAAATTGATAATTAAAGACTAGAACATATGGGAAGAAAGAAGTTGTACTTCACAATAAGTAGTTTTATAGATCTTGTTGAATCCATACAAGTAAACATACAAAAGATAATAATATTCTCATCAAATGACTAAGAAATACTATAATTCACATTCAAATTTAAATATAACATAAATTTTACCACTTTAATATTTACAAATCCACCAAATGATCTCCTGAGATGTAAAGTTCCACATAAAACAACTTCTTTCTCATTTACTTTGAACCAATTTCATACAAAATAAAAACTCAAATCTAAATACAAAGATTTAGATTTCTTAAATTCTCTTGCTTTAGTTACAATTATTAGCAAAAATTACCATCCTTAGGCATGCAAGCATGCACTTATATTTATATAATTTTAAAATTCAAAAACAAATAGGAGACAATTCCTTGAATTTTCATGTGTTGTGATAAAACTAGGAACTGTTGAGAGTCATCCTCCTAGAATTTATCCTCTATGGCATGCAATGGCTGATGACATATATCATTTGTTGATTTTATAGTTTGAAATAAAAATAATCTCTTTGCATGCAATGAAAATCTTGCTTAAGTAATTTGATTTTACAAAATGACTTCAAGTAATGGTTTTTAGCTAAGTTACTTGAGTTTTACATTTTTCAACAATTTAATTTTTCAAGTAATTACTTAAATACATTAAAAGTTTCAAGAAGAAAATATAATAAGTAGAAAAAATATTGAAATCATTCTAATTCATTAACTTTGTTTCTACATTTGTCTTTGTATTTGATGTGTTGAGGCATCATAGACTATATTGTTGCATCATCTTGTTTAGAAAATGATTGCCTTTTAGTCTCAAATATTAGAATTTCTCTTTCCAACCTCCTACTATGAGATTTCATCTTTTCAAGCCTTGGTTCAAGCCTTTTGATTTCATGTTGACACTTGATTAACTCCTTTATAGATTTAGTTGTGAAAGAAGTTGTAGCCTTTCCCATTAATTTCTTGAACTAATGATATAAATATTCAGATGTCCTTGGAGTTTTATCAAACTAAATGTTAGTGAGACCAAAGAGACAATCTTCCAGATTTACCTTTTCATTATGAGCTTCATCTTCTAAAGTCTTCATTTCTTCACACAATGCCTCAAGAATATGCATGAAAAAAGATAAGAGATATTCTTCTTGTTTTACTTTATTGATCCGTCAAGGACAATATTCTCTTCAATAAAAAATTCCTCACTCAATGTACTTATTCTTTGTAGACTATATTGATGCAACTCAAAAAATCCATTATCATTCTCTATCTTCTTCATTACTACCTTTATCTCTGCTAATTTATTTACAATATCAACATGAATACTTGGGACTTCAGGAAAGAGATTTTGGGTAGTTTGATGCATCTTCTCCATCCATTCATCAACATCCTTAGCCTTATCTCCAATATCTTCCACCTCAGCTATTATTTGCTAACCAATTGAATCTCTTGAAAGAATTGATTATTTTGGAATAGACCTTGTCAATCTAGTAATTATTTCACACAACTTAGCATTTTAATCTTTTAATTCAGATTTGGTAACCCTATCTTCATCTAGATTTTGAAAAATGTGTTGATCAAATTCTATGTATCTTATTTCAATCCCTCTCTGGTAGATTCTCCAAGAGATACTTTGTAACTGTTAAGTCAACTTCAGTGACTTCATCTTTACTATTACCTAGAGGAGTGGACACCTATTCAAAAAATTTACTTAAAGATTCAATTATTAACTTGGAAGTCACTTTTATGGTTTTAGGCTTCTTTCCTTTTCTATCCATTCAATAGCTACAAATTAATTTCTTTCAAATTCATCACTTCTCTAGACTCGAGACTTTTGTGCATTTCCAACCAATAAGAGAAATCTATACTAGTGGAAGTGTCTGTATGAATCACTATTTGTTGTTGATTATTCCTTACCATTAATTCTTTAGAAGAAACTTCCTATGAATCTAGAATGTTTTGATCCATGTTTAGAGCAATCTATTCATTTTTTCCCTTATCTACTTCCTTCTCTTTCTTCACTTTTTGCATTTTGTCATTATCCTTTTCTGGTTCTATTTCCTTTTCTTTCTCTTTCACTTTCTCTATCACTAATTCCTTTTCCTTTTTTTCCTTTTCCACTTTTTATACAACTACCTTTGCCTCTACTATCTTATTTTCTCCCTTTTCCAACTCTTTTTTTGCCTCTGTAGTTTCCTTCTTAGGTTCAACTATTATTTTTTCTTTTGTTATGGTGCCTCCTGATATGGGGTCACTTCTTTGGTATTTACTTGTTCTGACTCATTTTTAGTGGTGGGTTGATCTTTTGAAGGAGGTGGATAATAAGGTGAAGAAGATGGAGGAGGAGGGGGAAGAAAATCAATTTCTTTCTAAATGGATTTCTTAGAAGGCTTGATGCTATGAGACTTTAGAGGTGGCATAAGTATTGATGGATCTATGATAGGTGTAGTGGAAGTGGGATTGGTGGGTACAGAAGTATCTATATAAGTTACCAAATGAGGTTTTGTGGTAATTGGATAAGTTGGTTCTTTATCCTTTACCATTTAATAAGTATCATCAACATTTCTTTTCAATTTCAATTTCTTTTGTACTTGAATACTTTCTCTTTGGACAATCTTTCTCTTTTGACTTATTCCATTAGTTTTAGTCGACAAATAATTCATGCAATATCCTTTATTGAAGACCCATGTGTAAGTCATGGATAAAACCATTGAAACTCTATCTATAATAGTTTTTACTTGTTTCTTTCCAAAAACAATCTCCAAAAGTGGGGCATTATCCCCTCCTGCTATATAAGAGGCATCATTGGTTACAATTCCATCATCCTCCATGTTTTTTGTAATTATGGCTAGATAAAAAGTATAAATTTATTCAACAATTAACATACTATTTTCACTTCTTCTCACATCAAACTCATCCTTGCAATCAATCCAATAGTCCTCAAGCGCAAGAATATTCATATACTCTAGATAAATTATATTTTTAGCTAGCCTCTATGATTAAAACTGGACCTAGCTTCAAAATTTGTATGATTGTAATTTTTGTACATCTCCTTTTGTACATTTTTGGAATTTTAAATACTTAGATAGTGTTAATGACCAGTAAAAATAGGAGAATTAATAGTGGGATGATGAGACTTTGACTGTAAGTCATGTAATTTAACAAGATGCCTACATAACTCCATAAGAATCCACTTGTCACTTGGATATCTTGGTAATTTTATTGGTGTACCCAAGAAACCTTCAACTTTGATGTATGTGAATTTGAGGAACTAAAAAAAAATGCATCTAAATTAAAAAACTACATCCCATGTTGCATTGAATAGTCTCTTGTGTTTCAAAGCTACATTTAACTTGTAAATGATGTCATATAAGAATCCATCATTCACTATATTATAATTCTTGTATTACTTAGAAAGAACCAATTAAGGATAATATTCACATATTGGCTTAGTTGCTAGCATCCCTTTTGTATTTAGCCTACACAAGGCTCCATTTGATATCGTATCATATACTAAGTATGAGGTCATCTTGAAATCAAAAGTCCATAATAATTTAATTAATTGTTATTCCATGTTGTCACTTATCATCTTGGCCCACTCAATCATTACAAAATTCCTATTGACATCAATGTACCTAATGTACACATGCATCTAATTTGAAAAGCACTAGGCATTCTTTTCTCCATTAATTCTACATAATAATTGATTAATGTCATCTACTTCCTAAACCAATTCTAACCTTACTATTTTCTTTATAAATATTTAATATTGCTCATTATTTTAATGCACTCCACTATCTTACTCTCCTAGTGTCTCTTAGATTTTTCCATTATTACCTCTAGTATTTTAGATGTTGCTAGGATCATCAAACAATAGTTGAAATATTTAACATCTAACCTTATTACTACATTAGCAAAAGTATCTTTGATTTTATTAGTGAGGGGGTCATAGTACTTGGCACATGCTAAGACAAACTTAGGAAGTTGAGATAAGATTGGAAAATCAATAGCTTGTAGAATCCCACTATTAGTCATTGCCTAAATGAGTGGAGTCTTGATATAGCTTTAAATATTTCTAATAAGTTAGTCACTGACACATGTCTCATATCTATATCACTTATTTTAGTTAACTTAGAAGTGATACAAGATTCAATAAGTACCCTTTATACTAATAATTCATCTTTGGATCTTGTTATTTGGCTCTCTTATCTTTTGTTTTACCCTTCCTACTTGGCCCATAGATTTATTCAAGTGCTAACTTAGGGACTTCAATTAAATTTGTTGTTTCTTGAACTTATACTCCAGCTATTTATTTCTCTAATCCTTTTTAACTTGTCATTTACTCTAGTTAACTCTAGATAAACTTGACAAGTGATCTTGAAATTTATGTGATTCCTCCTACTGGTTTAGAAAAATTTGAAGAAATAAGTCAAGTTTTTGTCTCTAAGAATACATCTATACCAACTTTAGGTTTCAAGCATTAGAAAGTATTAAAAAACCCAAGTGACTCATACTGGACAATAGGGTATCATAATATCAAGTTGGTCTAGATGATTTACAAGTCTTAAGCTTTCAATAATCTGGGTAAGTAATAAGAAAAAAGCATGGGTAACTTCAAGTTTCTCTTAGCTAGTAACTTGGGTTCAAGATTTTGAGTAAGCAATGAGTCATGAAGAACTCAAGTTTCTTGAAGGTAGCCACTTTAGGTTTGTTAGGATAAGTAACTTGGTTTAGAAAACTCAATCAAGTAACTAGTAGTGAGGATTTTGGGTTTCACTTGGGTAGTTTAATGGGTTTCTCAAGACTTGTGACTTTAGATTTGTTATGACAAGTAACTATGGTTTGAAAACCCAAAGTAGAAGCAATAAGTAATCACAACTGTGGGTAGGTAGGGTACTTGAGAGTTTTGGTGTTCTTGAGGGTAGTAGCTTAGGCTTGGGACTCTAGGTGAGTAACAAGTAGTGGGAAGTCTGAGTTGGTAGGATGTTTTGGGAGTCTTGAGTTTCTTAAAATTAGCTACTTATATTTGATATTCCAAGCAATTATTTGAGGGAAAATTGAGTGAGCAATGCTAGGTTATCTGTTGGGCTTTCTATGGGAAGATTCAACCTTTAGGATTTTGTGCATGTGTCTTTACATGATTAAGATATATGAAAATATTGACATGGTTTTTATAACATCTAAATAGGTAATAATTGACAAATAAAACCAAGTAAAACAAGTGTAGTTGATAATATATCCATGATGTCAAGTGGAAAATTACCAAAGAAAAATGAGAATAAAAAGGCTAAAAATGAAGTCATGAGAACAAAAGGAAATGATCTACATACCTCAAATACAAATGGGTCCATATGGGTTTGATCAAAAACTACTCTAGAGGCTCATATAATATAACTTAGGGTTTGTAGGGATGGCAACTTGGTCAAATAACCTGATTTCTAGGTGGGAAATGAGGTGGAATTAATCAATATTTATATTTTACAACATATTACTGATAAGTTAGAGACACATGGGAAGGAGCCAAATAAGCCCTCGACTTTTATTAGGTTTCTTAGACTACTTTTCTTGATTTGAAATTTGAAGTTAAGCATCTTCATAAACCTAACTTAGTCTTAATTGGTGAGTACTCTAGGTTCATAAACCTTCATTACTTATACTTGGTATTTGTGTAAGTAAATTAATTCCAAAACCCCAATTTTCTTTAGGTAATATTTTATGGGTTTGTAGGACTATTTTACTTGATTTTTGATGATAAGTAAATTTTTTTGATAATTATGGTTTAAACTAAGCAATGTACCTCAGACTTGTATGACTATTTTACTTCTTATTTAATTAGTTAAGTAATATGGGGAACCCAAGTTGGCTTGAAAATTAGCTCATATATTTGGATTTTTTATCTTTTAGGAAAGAAGAGTGAATGGGTTTTTCAATGATTGATTTTAGGTAGATGTTTTCAACTTTCTATAGCAATTTTAAGCAATTAGGAAAAGAAAGCAATAAAAAACAAATACTAATAAATACTAAGATTTTATTTAGGGTATTGGTTTAACAAGGACAATTGAATCACATAAGATAAAATGAAAAATTTTAAATAAGGGTAACCCAAAAATTTTAAATGTAAAATATTGGGGACACCAGGTACTTGCATGAGAAATTAGGTAGCACCATAGAGTTTGTTGAATTCTCCTATTCCAATCTACTAGCCTACTACACCCTAATAGACCTCAGCTCTATGGTGAGGCCAACTATGGAGTTTGAGCTTTGATTATAGGTCGGATATGTGTTTTTAATCATGTCTTTTGGTGTGATTTTGATTTTTTATATTTGTATGTTGCCTTTTGTATATCATTGCTTTTTTAAATGATTTGGATTTTTACTTTCTTGATGGATTTTTCTATTCCTCCTCTATATAGATTTGGAAAACCAAACATGGGTGTTAAATATGACTTTAATTTGAATACTTAGGACTTGTTTCTAAGAGAGAGAACTTCAAATATCATGGGGTCTAAGAGTCTCATAAATTTAAGTAAAATAAAAGTGTTATCTTGACTTTGACCTTGTTTTATCCAATGTGGAGTAAAAGGAAAGGAAATCAAGAGGAATGACACATGGAAAATTTTTGAATTACTTCAAATAAAAAAAAATGTGACAAAAGGAAAAAAAGGATAAAATGACATAAAAGTGTGATTCATTATCATAAGATTAAGGGAAATGAGGGAAAACATGCTAACATAAATTATTATGTAAATTCCTTCTATCAAAAGAAGCAAAAGCTAAAGCGGAGAACGTGGATCAATAGCATATTTTATTATAAAAGGAATAACATGATGGTAATTTTATGAGGAAGTCCAAGTCCTATTCATGGTATTACACTACAACTCATAAAATATAAACCCTATTAGGGTGCCATGAAGCATTGGAAAAATAAATGAAAAAAGGCAAAAAATCGTATTTTGTAATGAAGATCGGGTCCTATCCATGGTTTTACAATGCAACTCACAAAAGAGAAATCCGAGGGATGCTAAAAAGTGTGGAAAAAGAGAATTAAAATAAATAATACTATGATACATCATGAGGAAGACCAGGTCCTATCCATAGTTTTATAATGCAACTCATGAGAGAAAGGGGGAACCCAAAAGACCAAAAAGGAAGGACTAAATGTTTTTAAAAAGAGATATCTTCTACATAGGGAGAGAGCCATGGAAGAACCTAAAAAAACTATTAGATAGATGTAGATACAAAGCATAAAAATAAATACATGAATCTATGTTAATGTCTATATCAAAGATGAGCATGTGAGAGACAATCTTATGTCTTGGAAGGTTTTTTGAAGATGAATTAGTTTGGTAACATGCCAGTTAGAATAAGATTGGGCATCATAAGAATCCATAAAGGGTAAGTGGATGTAGGGATGGGCATCACAAGATGCCCTAGAGTCTAAAATGATATGTGGGTGGGCATCGCAAGATTCCCCAAAAGCTATATTAAAATGTGGGTGGGCATCACAATATGCCCCCAAGATGAAAAGAGGAAGAAAATATAGGAAAAGATAAGAATAGAAAAGAACCCCATATAGTGTCTAAATGGATTCAAGTTGTCCAAGAAGATTATAATAAGAGACTTCATGATGATTTGAGATAAATGAGCAAAATGATAAGAATGATCAAAAGGAATTGAATTTATAAATAAGGAAGGTGATAAATAGTATAGGGTTAACTAGGTTGACCTAGCATAGTAACCATGGCTAGTAAACATTAAGTATTTATAAAAGTAGGAATTGAAGGAAAACACATAATAAATTAGATCAATGAGGGTGATCCAATTGAGGTGAATAACACAAAACCTTGTACTAAATATGGTTAATGTAAGTTTTTTCAATACAACACATAATTGAGAAAAGAGCAAGCAATTAACTTGGAAAGTAAATGCTAACTAAGTGGTCAACTTGAATGTTGTTAGATTATTAGAGTATAATTTTAAATTTGATAGGAATTTGGCTATAAACAAGGAATTATAAATCAATCTAAGAATGGTGTCAGGAAGTTTGGGCTAAAATGGATCTATATTGGCAATGGTATAGGCTTAGTATTGGGGCCTACCCCTCACTTCATACACCACAATGATAAGGGTGTCAGGGGATTATCCAAAATATAATATAAACCACATGTTTATACTTAGCCAAAAAACCAAGTTGGCTTCCACCGTGGTGATGAAATCCAAGTAGGTAGGCCTTGGGTAGATAATTGTTAAAGTGCTTGTTTAATGTTTTGTGATCTAGTCATGTGTGCATAAAATAAGAAATGGTGAAACTAAAAATTATATTGAAAACCACCTAATTAGAATATGTGATCTATTCTAAGCATGCAAGTAATAAGAAATCAAAGTATGAGATAAATATTAGCATATAAATGTTAATTCTAACTTCAAAACATGGTATAATGTCGATGCATTTGATAGTGTATACATAGAATATGTAATAGGGTCGATAGCGGTACCTCTATACTATAAAATAAAAGGTCTAAAAATGAACAAGGTTGACCTAGTTATCTAGATAACACATAGAATATAAAACTAGGTCAAAAGAGTCAATCTAGTTAACTATATAGGGGTAGTTTTAAAGGCTAAAAACTGTAAAAGGAAAGATTGTAATAAAAGAGAGAAAGGATATAAAGGATATACATTTTTTAATCCAGATCATGACCAATTTAGGGATCCACTAGACCTAATTAGGGGATCATTTATCATAATAAAACATGCTAAAGAGATTCTTAAATCAACCAATCTAACACAATCATGCAATAACCCTAAGGGTGTCCTAGGTTTTGATATTTCACCTATGTTAATAACAAGAAAAGTAAATCTAATCTAGTGCTCACCAAAGCTTGTGGCACAACATGAGGGGTTAGTAAACTATCAAAACATGTATAAGAGAATTTAAATTAATATAAGTATTAGTAATCCCCTAATACATGGAATCTGAAGAGTAATATTACTCGAAGCTAATACTTATGCTACTTCTATCTATTAAAGAGAGAAGTAAAGTTAGAGAATACTTACCTAAATGTGAATCTATCGAGACTCAATCTCTCCTTTGGCCAAATGGTATTCTCAAGAGTTTTTTTTAGTTTATAAAGATCACTAAGAAAGCCAAAACATATAAGACTTATCCATAAGATTATATTTTCCAAGTAGAAACTCTAAGATAAGACTCCATAAGTAGAATGATGGAAGAGAAAATTATAAAGAAGCATGATCAAATAGTAAATCTTGATTGCATATTGGAACAATGATGAAATGATCTTGTATATATAGGTGGATTCAACCCTAAACCATTTCATATATGTTAGCTAATATGTTCAACCCATTCAACCTCATATAATTCTAGATAATAATTCACTAAGTCCAGCTAGGTTGGCCAAAGGCTAACCTAATTCCTAAGTGAAGATATCCTAAAACTGTATAGGGTCAACCCAATTGACCTAGTATAGTCAACTTCAAAAAGGGACTTAATTTGAGGAAAAGAGGGATGGACATAGGAAAAATAAAAAAAGAGTGTGCAAGTGAGTAATAGCTTAGGGAATGATTTTAGGGACTATTTGGATTGGTAACAATGTGACAAAATGAGGCAACAATACTACGAAGCACCAATGGTCTACCCACCCCTTCTTGATGTACCCTTTAGGGCATGCACTTAGAGAGATTGAGTCTTGATGGGTTCTTATAAGATTTAAAGTGTTATTATTTGATAAAATTTGAAAATATTATGTGTATACACTATGCATGTTTCATTTACAGGACACATAATAAAGCACACTTCACATAGACAAGTATAAATTCATAAAATTTACCTCATAGGTAGGTCTAGGTATCCTTCTTTTTCATTTATCCTAGTCATTTCACTTTATTATATTTCTAGAAAAGGGGTGGCAAATTTAATCATCTAAAAATGTTACTTGAGTGACAGGAGTGTTACTTGAGACCACCCATTCCTAGTTTATCCCTAGAGATATCTTAGGGCCTATTTAAACCCTTATCCATCTTTGATGTGGGCCACACACCTACCTATACATCTCAAAATCATCCATATACCCTTCCTTAGTTATTTAAGACCCTAGTGCCTCAATTTATACCACTTGAACACTAGTACCATAAGTGGACACTAACGCCACATCATTATTATCCTACTTGGGTGTTATTATCCTTTTCCCTTTTTTATCTCTAATGGATATCTTTTTTACTAAAACACATAGGTTTGGCCTAGACATATTTCAAACTGCATAAGCACTAGATCAATATATATAAATGAATTTTAGCCCTTTATCCACTAGATATAAATTAGATGCAAATAAACACAAACAAGATAAAAATAAGTTATGCACAATCAATGTTATTAATACCTATTCTACCCTAATTATACATACAATCATCTACAACCTTCTTAAGCTCAGAATACATAGCTTTCTAGTCTTAATTCTCACTCAAAGAACTCAAACTAACATTCATATTATCTTGAATTTCACTTACACTATTACCTAGGTTTGGATAACTACATTGAGCTTGATCTATCCTTAGACTATTGGCATGTAGGCAAATCTCATCACATTAGGGTGTTGAGGATGTCCATCCTACCCAAATAACACCATACATTTACTAATTGTTCCAAATAAAATTCCCTAATCACATGGAGGTCTAGGTTTTACATACAAAATCAGTCACAAATAGTAAATTAGAGTTTGTCCACACATGAATAGGCTTGGAAGACTCAGACATAGGTGCTCTCAAAGCTAAAATTAGCTCATGCATATAAAACACTAGTACCATAACTGGACACTATTACCACAATTCTACTATCTAAGGTAAGGCACTACTATTGAGGAGGCTTTTTTACATTTAGATCTTGTCTGTGACACTTAGACCACTTCTTGTACTAATTTTTAGCCTCTAAATCTTTCATCTTATGTAATTTACAACTAATTATTCTTTTGTCTCCTTTGTTTCTATTATTAGAAACAATAGTTTAGCTCAGTTATTTCACAAATTAGTGGTTATATTTATTGAATATTTTATACCCTAATTTTTGTACTTATACCCTTTAAAAACCTAGGGCTTACACTCTATAAACTCTTTAAAGTTAAATCAATCATCATGTAGATTAAAATTAATATCAAGAAAGTTTATTTATAAAACTTCCTTTAGAACAAATTATTTTCTTACTTATTTTATGATTAATGCAATATAAATAAGATAAAAAAATTGAATTTTAGATTATATAAAACTAGGCATCAATTATAGAATTATGAATAATGCTAAAAACAAGTTGATATTGTAATTTATTTTAAAATTTGAAAAGACAAGGAGAATAAGTGCACCTAACTAAATTTTATTTTATGTTGCTCATTGTATGTATCATAGTCTCTTAAAACTCTTTGTATTATCTATATAAATACTTAGATTAGGAAACATAACCTAAAAACCTATGTGGATGTTGTAAATAAAGCTCATACCCTTATGGTGATTGGTATTGTCAAGGATTTCCCATTACTATCCTAGTTTATTATGTTGATATGTGTAGATGTTTTCACTTGGATATTGCACACACTAATTCAATAAATTGATCCAATGGGATCATCCCAAAGGTGTGGGACCTTAGATCTTTAGGGATGAACCTATGGATAGGGATAACTCCCTCATAAACTAAGATTCACCTAATTTACGATAATTTGTAGACCTAAACATATGATAAAAGACCTATCTACATCTAAGACTAAGTGGCTTTGGTGGTGAAAAGGGAATAAATTAAACTAAAATTGAAAAAAGTGATGCACCAATAGTTTAGAGGTTTTTCCTTTGCTTAGGATAACACAAGAAACCTTTAAAATTGACACTAACTCCCACAACTCCTATAAATCTTGTAACTCTCTCAACACTTGCATAAGTAATTTACATGGATGTAGTGGCCTACATAGCATACAATTTTCAAATGAATGTGTGAAATTTATGACAACATCCAGGGAAGTATAACATCTAGAAATGAAGATCTATAGTCAAATGCACACAATACTCAAGAAATTTTACAACATAAGAGAGGAAAATATCATTTATTATTAGATTCAAGGATCAAATCCAACATTACAAGTCTCCAAAAGAGCAGAGTCTCATCACATCCAAGATCAGGGATCAAGAATAAGGCATTTACAACCCTATTTACAATAAATATGAGGTAAGAGAGGATAAAACAACACTACAAAACCTTATAAATGTTGTTTTTACATCATAATTCAGCTCATGTAAGAGAATAAACAAGTTTAAATGATGTCATTAAGCCCTATTCAACTTCCTAGGCCTACTCCATGAAGGTCTTCAATGGAGGTTGGTGTAGTAGTAGAGGTGAAGAGACTTTATTTCTACTATTTAAGTCCTTTTGAGTTCTTAAACATACATGGTTTAGTCCTTCAAGTCTTCTCCATTATTTGAAAACATGACTCTCCTTATGTTAATAGCCTTAGCTCACTCATCTCCACCTCTAATGTATGTTGAATGTTTGGCCTAGGAAATAATTTCATTCACATATTTGTAGTTGTGGTTGATTTGGGATTGAATTCCATTCTATGGATGGAGTGACACATCTCTAGGGTCAATTTTCAAATGCCTTAATACCCACCATGCTTTTAATGATCACTCAAACCATTCATAGTTTTGAAGGGCTAGATAAGATACCTATACAACATGCCTCTCATGCTTGAGAGATGATGGGATTGAGATCTTCACAGTTTGATCATTACCATTATTATAGCATTATATGGATGGGCTACTTTCTAAGTCTTAGAACCCTTTAATTTCTTGAAACCAACATTTAATATTATACAAATGTCTCTTGAAGAAGTTATGGGACTGATATTTTCATGATTGAAGACTTATCTTGTTTCATCATCTACCTTGCATTTACTTATTACCACCTATGAAGCTCATAGAACAAACCTATAGGTTGGGACTCTAAACTAACAATTCATTACTTTATTACTACATCCTTGAGAAAAAATACATTATCTAACCTTTTCTATGATCATTAAGCATTTTTTAGGCCAACAAATCTTTTGAAACATTATAGAATACTCATGAAAAGCTTTTTCACCTTCAAAATTACCTTTCAGGGTTGTAGATATGATTTTTAAACTCAATAACTTATTCATCATTCTTGAACACCATGGAGGCACTATTTATGACCTACAACATACTTTCAAGTGTTTGACATTTCATAGATCTCTTATTCAATGTTTGCAGGCATGTTTAGTATCTTGCTTGAAAAATATTTATTCATAAGCCTGGACTCATGATTTAGATTTATATTAAAAACATTATAGGATTATTGTATATTTTATGAGAATATATAGTATATGCTTAATATTTTTAAAACTTCATTAAATATGTTCTCACTTTCCTCAGCCCCATCTAATCAATCACCATGCTTGATAAGATATTGCAGAACATAATTCATAGCATATAGGTTTGGAAACTCATCATAAATGTATTTAGGATATGAAACATGTTTTATTGTCCTTATGATCCTTCATATATACCCTCAAAACCCTTAAAACCCATGAATACATGATAAAGGCCTCAATAAGACCTCATTTTATCATTTACGACATTGTGTTAGCCTATAATATTGATTTAAATATAGACTTGAAGAACCACCTATAATTTCCTTGAGGTACGATATTTTACCCTGTATACCTCCTAACCTTGCTTCAACCTACATCAAGACCTACTTAGAGAAGCCTATAAGTGAGTGTGTAGGAACTTTGAGAACATTGATGCTTTGATCAGTTAAATAAATCTTCTATGGGGCTTGTAACTTTATAATATTCTTTCAACTTGCCTTGAAAAAGACATTGGTACTTTTCCTTGAAATATATTTTAGGTCTACACTTGTGTGTTGAATTCATGATATTACATCTCCACTTGTATACTTTACAAAACTTTAAATTCTTTTTTTCCTTATATACAAGCTTTTTAAGTGATTTTAAATTCCTTAATTTGGATATTATACCTAAAAGTTCTTGGTAATTATTGTCACTTTGAGTTTCACCCTTTGAGGAGGTTTTTCAAGTCTCCTCACTCAACTGACACAATGTGAACTCTCTAATGATGTGGTTGGCCTATAACTAAAGAGAACCTCCATAGAGATATAGATCCCTTAATATTACACATACTCAAATTATAAGGAAAATTGAATTGAGAAAAGTGAAAGAAAATAAAAAGGGGGTGATGCATCAAATGTATTGACCAATACCACTCATTTTCAAGTGAAAAATTGAACAATATAACTGAATTAACACTACACAACTCCTAATTTAATCCTCTTGCATCAGTATTTTGTAGAGAGGCTAGAGATCTAATACACAACTAAGAGGGAGGAAGGTCTCCATTAGTAATCAAAGAATAAATCAAATTTGGCACTAACTAAAACCTAGAATAATGGGTTTAAAATACATATATGTGAGAAAATAAGACAACAAACCAAGGATAATTGGTTCATCACTTGATAATATCAACAATTCATAATTACACACTAAATATAGACATAGAAGAAATAAAAATTAATCATTTATTGCTTTAAAAGGTTTACAAAAGGATCAAGACTTTTCCATACTCATGTTAAGGATCATTTATAATCCATTCAAGGACAAATATATAGAATAATTAAGAGAGAGAGAAAAATGATATGTAAGAAGTCCATCATGACTATCATCCATCATCAAATTAGTTACAAAGATAAAATAAGGTGAATAAATATTCATATTATTCATATTTAACATGTGATGTCTTGGATTAATTATGACCACATGATATGTGTCATATAGGTGGCTCTTCATCTCCTATGACTCATCCTTCTTCACTTGAAATTGCCCTTTCTTGATTGAGGAGTTATAAGTTGACAACTTAACACATGGTTTGTTTGTGCTCTTTGACATATTTATATGACATTCTTGACTCTTAAAATGCATCTCCCCCCTTAGTGAGAATGAAAATTAGGACTTATAACTATTAATACTATGATATCTTCCATTATAACCTACAACTTGTATGTCTAAGTCTGTTTAAACCAAAAGAGTGCAATGAAGACAAGTCTATCCTTCTTCCAAGGTCTAGTTTTTACTTAAATATTATCATAACAACATTGTTAACTCCATGTATGTCTTATATAAGATCAAAAAACTTATGTTTGTCTTAAATACAATCTTCAATAAATGATATATAGGTGTATTATATCTATTAATGTCTTCAAGAGCATGCTTAACTTAAGACATGGCTTCCATGAGGGTACTTGGATAAGAACAACTTTTTAGATATATTTATAAGCTTATTATAGGAAATAATGAAGGTTTATAAAGTTATATACTAATTAATACCTATGTATTCATGATATGGAGTGAAAATACCTTGATATAAGCCTTAAAAAGTTGATAGAAGCTTACATTTGATCTTAGAGGGCTATTGCCACCATGAAGTTAGCAAGATGCTTGTACAACCAACCCTTCAACACTATTTAAAAACATTTATATTGGATTGTATATGGCTTGTATATATATTAAATATGTTAATCTAATGTTCTTAATGGTGTCTTGAAGATGCTCATTCCCCAAATGACCTTAGGAAGGTCTATAAATTCATTTACCGTATGTAAGCAATGAGATTCTTCCTCATGGCTTGGTATATCTATTTGAAACCTAATATTTACATGTTTAAATTATATATAATGGATAATTAAGGACCATTATACCTCTTCCCAAGCTTTATAATCCTCTCAAACTAGTTAGGAAGGCCCCACTCTTCCAAACACATATAAATATGCCTAAAAATACATCCTTTAGACCATTTTCATGAATTTGTTTGTCCACATGTGCCAAATTATGGATATAATAGGTGTTCATGAGGATTAAAAATGTCATAAATGTATTTTCAAGACAAATAATGTTCATTATAAATCATTAGAGGTCATTTACAGTCATTGATCTCCTTTTAGGGTCAAAAAGGTAGTTTTTAGGTCTCCACCTTCTTAATGATTGTTCATAGAATATAAGTACTTAATTTATAAAAAATGATAAAAATTTTGAGTAAAAAAACCTTATAATAACCTAATAATATAATTTAGTCACATTCATTTTATCTTTTGACTTCTCACATGATGAAATTGACCTTCATGAGCTTGTAAGCCTATAAATAAAGGTTGAGATGAATGTTTTGATCATAAAATACTTAAAATTTATTATAATTGGTTATAAATTTAATATTTAGGTCTTATTAATCCCATATATAGTCTATAATTACTTATCTAAACACATGATTTCATCAAAAATACTATAAAAAGCTATTTTGAACTGTAGCAGGGGTTTACAAGTAGTTTGGCAATCTTGACCCTAATGATCTTTTTTTTATGATTTCACCTCATGTAAAATGATATAATAATTATATAAACCTTATTAATGGTAAATAATACCTTTAATTAATATTCAACCTTATCTTTAACATAAAAATTCACGTTCTTTTCCATTTTCTATATGTAGGCCTGTAGGTATGCATATTTAAAGTTTGAAACCCATTGTAGACCTGTAATTGGAGGAGGTTAGTGTATGGTTTTCCAACTTGTAAAATTATTTATTGAGGTATTATATGTAATTTACAATGATAATAAATAAATCCTTTATTGGTTTATTAATAATTAAGCCTCACTAGCAATGTTGTTCTTTCTAGTCTTCTCTCCCTGTTATGCTTGAGAATGGCTCTTCATTGAATCTTTTTTATTCCTCAAAAATAATATAAACATTTCAACCATATTCCTTAAGATACCTTACAACCTACATAAACTTATTGAGCTTCATTTTAAACACAAAATGCATATTATTCATACACTTATATGGAGGCTTGTAGGTATGCATTTGAAGTGTAAGACCTATTTCAAACTTGTTGAATTAACTCCCCTAATTTTCCTTTTAACATGGGATTATATTTATGTCAAAATTTAGTTTTATTTACTTGTTTTATGTATTTTACATGGAAAAAACATACATATTTTTCAAATAAAAAATTCCTTTCTACCTGCAAACATACTTAATCCACCTATGCATGCATGAATGCATAATTTTATTACCATATATTCTCTTTATATGATTTTATTTGGTTTTATTTTAGATAAATTATGATAAGAAACTAATATTTTATTATAGGATTTATTTATGAGTGAAATTTTATCACTTATCTTCTCATACTTGAAACCTTATTCAAGAGCACTCTACTCGATAACCTTAAGCCTATCACCTTCAACTTGTTATTAAAGATGATCATGGATTTCCTAATAATTTTATGGATTCTCTTTTATTGTCTCATCCACCTCCATATTAATGTCTCAAATCCTATTTCATATAGATCAGCCCTTAAAACATCAAATGTGTTTGACTGCAAGACTATTCTCCTCCATTCATGCCTATGTAATTCAACTAGTATTAGAAATATCCTTAGGATATGATTGAAATATTGTGGGAATTGGAATTAGATATGGAGTGTTTAATATCCATACCATGTTTTATATATTATTTCACAATCCCAAACCCTTACACTTGCAATCTTGACATAGTCAAGTTATCTTGCATACTCAGATGGAATTTTACAATTTTTAACCTTGTTGATTTTTTAGGATAGTTTTATAAGATTGATTACAATGTTTAAAACTTATTTCAATCATTCTCATATTTGAAATAATACATACTCTCAAAAACTTGTTTATCATGTCAATATAGTCAAATATGGCCTTTTATTGATAGTACAAGTCTAATACAAGGTTATTTTCTTAGAAATAGGTACTATAGGGATTGTTAGAGATCTTGAGAGAGTTAATAAACCATCACCATGTAGCCATCTAGTTCAAAATTTCTATCAAATGGAAAAACCATGTTTATGGGGTTTAAAAGGGGTTTAAAATAAATTTATCCTCTTAATAATGATTCATAAAGAACATGCCCCTAAACCCTAAAATTTTGCCATAATTTAAAAGGGAATAGGGATACCTTATAACCCATAAGTTTATTGGTTTTTTAGTCCTCTCCTCCATGAAATCACCACATAAAAATAGCTTTTCCTATTTGACCAATGACTTGATGGAGACATCAAGTGATTTTATACCTTGTTTATACCTATGAATTATTATTGAGGTGGTTTTGACCTAAGTATGATATAGGTGGCCTTAGATAAGATTATATCACCCTATTTTAGTTTTCTCTTTGTTGAAGATACCTAAACCAACATGAAACCCTACATGATCTCCTCAAAAGATACCTTCTTTTGATGTGAAAAAATTTCATTTAAGAAATACCCTATTGTATCTATGTATAAAGCATTCCATGGTGTCCTTATCTAGCCTTAAAATGGCATTGTAACAAATAAAATATCTTTTCCTACCTTGAAAACTACCATTATTCTATATTTGGAGTTGAAGACAAAGAACAAAGAGCTTTTAAAAGTGAAATAACATTATAATTGACACCTCTTGGTTGGGTGTAGGTAGAATGGAGTATGACATGATCTTAAAAGAGTGTCAAATGGCACAAAGACCTAATTTACATGGTATTAACTCCTCATACTCAATATCTTTAAGGGGGGATGTTACAACATTATAACAAGAAAAATAACAAAATAATTGAAACATTAATTTCCTCAAAAATACCTTAACCTCTCTAAAAGATTGAAAATATAATGTTGTTTATCTCATTAGCTTTGCTCCTAGACTAAATATACATTATAGATTACTATTCCATATCATCACATCAATTATTTAACCATGGTTCCAAATGTACCTTAACTTATTCAAAATAACCTTAAACTTTATTAAGTTACCTCAACCTCTCTAAAAATACATTGAAAAAGACCTCATAAAAGATCAAGGCAAAACACTAATTCGACAAGACACATGTTATAGACCCTATTGACCTAGTAATACCTTGTTTAGGCCTATTTTAAAAGGGAGAATGATGTAAGGGTCAAAATTTTGATGGTAGGGGTTATATTTTTGCCTAGGAGGTCAAAATGTCAACAATAACCTACTATCATGTATATACCTTGTGGTCTCTCTTGTAAAGATCAAAACATTTAACCAAGTTACCTACAACTCAAAATAACCAAATTTACAACATCTCTTGAGGGATATTTGATCATGTATAAGGTTATACTAATGAGATCTTATATAAATTTTATAAACATGTTTAATACTTCATATAATATCTCCTTTTCACTTGATTACATTATACATGTCTACTTAAGATTAAAGCTTTAAGTCCTGAATTGTAGGCTTCTTGAGAGTTTTTGGGGACCATGCTTCCACTTTTGTTAATAAGGAAATATATCTTGGATATTTTAAGAATAGATACAAAATTTTAGGTTCATGCATCTTTTTTGAGGACATCACTTCACAAGCTCATAACATTTTACCTAGCAACTCTACCTATACTCTTCATGCTTCAAAGTATCTTGGCCTTCTAGGTTTGTACCCATCATTGCCTTATTAAAGGGAGCTTGAATTTATATAATGACTATTAGGAACCTTTATAAATAACTACAATTACATGAAGGTTTTGATGCTATAAAAGGAATGTTATAAGCTTTCCTACTCTTCAACACATCAATAATTTATTCAAGTTTTGTTGTAGGCTTAAAACCCCATGAGAACCTTACTTTTGGACCTCACAGACATTGTATAGCCTATGGTCTTATTAAGACAATATATATTCTTATGAATACTTTTGAAAGTTTTTAAACCTCTCCATTTGATCTATAGACTTGTATGTATGATTTTTAAAGTTTGAGGACCTTATTTTCACTACAAACATGATCAAAGCCTACAAATAGATGTTTTTTGGCCTATTTAATACCTAAAAATTATTATAAGTTATCTACAAATGTGTCATCTAATGAAAATTATTCAAATGTTTCCTATAATTTTCATGTAAATGTATTGAGGATTGTATCATAGGTTATTAAAAATCACTCTTATCTTGTAATAAAATGTAACATATTGAAAACCCTTTTGAAACTTACAATCTCTCATTCTCAAACCTATAGGATTATAGGTGTTTTAAATGACCTTGAAGGCTTATCTAAAACCCTACATGTTTTACACATGATCTAAAACCTCAACATTAAATTCATAAAACCTCTTCACATCCTTAATAATATTCAAAACATTATCATAATGTAGAGAAGGCTCTTTAGAACCATGGAAAATATAGAAACCCAAAACAATTTGTGGATAAATGTTTTCATTGATATCAAGGTTAATTTCATTTATGTAAATTTTTATGTCTTTAATGTCAAGGTACATCTAGTAAAGATGCATGGTGAATGGTATTTGAGGTATGAGCTTATGATTTTGATGTGACAAGGTGAGTTTGTTGAGATTTTTCTTCTCTATTGGTTTATGTCAAGGTTGATATCAAGGTTCAGGTTAGCATAAAGTTTTTAGTGTTGTCGTTGAAGGCTATTGTGAAGGTATGATGACAAGTAGGTCTGCAAGAGTATTATTGAGATCAAGGTCAGTTGGTAGTGGCAAGGTCATTTGATAATGAGTTATGTCAAGAATCTTGGAAGAGTGGTGCATTGATGAGAATTATCATGAGTGATGTAATAATAAAAGGTAAATGTCATGGAATATGTTTTAAGATAGCTAATTTATGCATAATAATCATAGTGTATGAATATTTTCAAGGTAAGTTAGTCATAAGATGCATTTAAAGGTAAGAGAGAATTTGAAGGCAAGAGAGAATTTGAAGGCAAGAAAGAATTTAAATGCAACTAATGTATTTTTTTTGCATGAAGGTATAGGTCAAAGTGTCTTATTAATTTTTTTTTGTTATTTTTTTGAGGTCATGACATGAAAATAATAGGTCAAGGTGTCAAGTACATTGGAATCTTAATCGAAGTCATAACATGGTGAAGGTATGAGTTGGTGGCATGATGAGGTGAGTGATCTTAGGCATGTGAGAGATTTTGAATATTGTATGAGAATTATTATGATATTTGGATTTGCTTATAATCATTTAAAATTGAGCCTTCATGGGTAGGACCTTTAGTCTAAGCCTATATCTAGACCTCTCTTAAACTCTACGTGACCTAATGAGGTATCATGATCTATTTTCAAGGCATGTGGAGGATGTATGGTAGATTTTAATCATGATATAGGTTATATGTAATAATAGTGATACTTTTATGATGATATTTAGGTGTTGAGATCATGGAAAGAGGCTTGAAGGTCATATTCAAAGCCTAGTAAGGTATGAAGACTATGGTTTAGAGAGAGAGTGTAGCCTAATGGGGTATCAATATTATTTTCAAATTAAATTATGAGTATGTGATAATTTAAATATGTAACTCAAGTTTATTTAGGCATTTTCATGAATTTTTAAGTTTTAGTTTGAACGACAAGTCATGAAAAGTTGTTTGGAGGTCTCTCGAGTGCTTAAAATGAAGGGTTCTCAATCTGAGATGGGTTTTATTGTGCTCATTAGCTCATAAAAACTTTTAATGGGAACATAATAATTTCATGGTCTATGGTTAATTTTCCTATCTGAAAATTATATCCATTATATTTTGGATTTAGGGCATATGCTTTATGAATTTTTGTTAACACTACAGATAGGTTTAAACCCTCTTAAAACCCTAATAAGGACCTGATGCTAAAGATGTTGATAAAACATACCCAAAATGTATTGGTATGCCTAGGTAAGTGTTTTTATATTGTATTTTAATCTATTAGGTACCTATAGGTGATGGTTTTAATAGATATGAGCGATAAAATGTGAAGATGCAGGCTTATTTTTGAAGAAGTTTTTATAGCTATCAAAAGTTGTATAGGATAAAGTTTGTAAATATTTAGATGGATAAGGTATATAATTTTATTTTATTTAAATATTGGTTTTTTAAAATTTTTATATTCCTTAAATTTTTCATTTTGGTGATCCAAATAGGCCAGTTGCTAAGAGACCTAATAGAGCGAATTATGTAAAACCTAGGTAGTAATGATAAATTAGTTTTGAGTGTGTTTTTAGGGTGGATTAATGGATTAAAGTGAATTAAGTTATTTTTAATGAATTATAAGTCATTTAAATGTATTTTATTAGTTTTAATGATAGTATAAGTGGTGAAAATGATAAATCCAAAATGACTTGTTTGGCTCAGTGAGGTCTATGTGTAGTGAGGTCAATAAATTAGGCTGTAAGACTGATAGTTTACACTATAACATATGATGTTTATATTTTAATATGGTTTGTATATGTTATGGGATAATTTTAATTCATTATAAGTCTTTTAAATTACATATACATGTGTTATAATGTCAATGTTTCATGACTATGTTTTTAATAGTCTTAGTAGTTCTAAGAAAGTGATAGTGATGAAAAGTTGGATTTGAGCATAATATTCATATAAGAGTGAAGAAATTTAGTTAAAAGTGTTGTTTTTTTTTAAATTTAAATTACTTTTAATTTTATTTAAAATATTAAAATTTAGTCTAATAGGTTTAACAGTTGAAGCCAAAATGGCTTGTCTGGTTCAAGCAAGACTGTGTGAGATAAGGTCAAGATATTGGTCTAGATGACTAATGTTTACTATTAGAGATTATGTTTTTTATTATTTATTTTATTACAAATATGTTATATAAGTTTTAATGTATTGATAATAATTTTAAGTGTCCTTTTTAGGTGTTGGATGTCAAGTAGTTTCATGATTAGTTTTTGATAATTCTGGTAGTTTTGAGTGAGCATACTGAAGATATGAGTTTAAGCATTTTTTCCCTAAGTTTAAGTTTTTAAATAATATTTTAATTAATATGAGGTCATTTATATTATATTTAATTCATTTATTTCCATGGTTATGTGTCTAAATTATGTGTTATCTTTAGTTTTTAAAGATAAACTTTTTTATGTGTTCAAAGGACTAATGTGAACAGTGTTAATGGAGTGTTTCAAGTGGTGGTTGGACCCAAAAAGTTTCATGGTGATATAAAGATATTATATAATGTATATTTTATTATTATATTAACTTTTTTTCTATGTATATAGGTGTATAGTGTTTTAAGGGGTCATAAGGTAACATGTCCTAAAATAAGCCTAATAGAATTAGGTCTCCATGAGACCTAAAGAAAGATTTGGTCTATTTGAGTTATGTCTAGCCTAATTTGATTATTAATTATTAATTTTAGTTTTACATAAGTCCAAATTTTTGTAAAATATAAATGGTAATGTGTGTGTGTCTAACCAAGGTATGTATGAATATGAGGCTTCTAGAAAATTAAGGTCTAATAGGCTTATTTGGGTGTGTTAGAGGATTTTCTATATGACCAAATGAGATAGAATATCCTAGAGTGTAAGGAGGTATTATATAACATCATAATATATTATAGGTAATTTCATTAATATCTAATAGGTTGTTTGAGTATGAATATCAAGTTCATATAATCTAATCAGTCTTGAAGAGACTTAGTTGAGTGAAGAAACCTGGAAGGTAGTTTGAGAGGGATAAGAGTGTGAAGCGTTGAAGAGGTGTTCATAATATCTTGGTTAATAAATATAGTGTTTTTATTTTAATCAAATAAATTATGTGACTAAGTTATTACTGAGTCACCTAGGGGATTGATGCTTCCTTGCAAGTGGGTGTTTGTTAAATACTAGTCAAGTGAGTGCTTGGTTGGTTGGGGTTGGTGCTCCATGTGGAATTTGTGCTTCACTAAAATTAGTTTTTTTCTTATATTAATAAATTAAACTTTTATATATCAATGGTTTTTATTCCCTTTGAGGGTTTCCTATATATGTGATGTGTTCTTGTATTTCATATTCATATGTATGGTTGTTTGTGCTTTGATTGATCTATACATTTGTATGAATTATTCATGAATGCTAAGTAGAATTGAATGAATTTTTTTAAGATTGATTAAACACCCTCTCAATAATTTTGTTATAATAATTTATACTAGAGCAAGGTCCTTTGAAGTAAGCCTAAAATCTTGAAGGTGATCCTAAGAATCATAAGATGTTTAGTGATAAAAAAGAAGACAACATGTATGATGAAGAAGTCTACTATGATAGTGAAGAAGGAGAAGCTAAGTTATACCTTGAATATAAGATAATATGTGCCCTAAATGATTTAAATCATAAAAATAAGAGGAATCATGAGTTGATATATATGTTCAAAGATATTAAGGAATAGATATGTACCTTGAAGTGTGACATGGTCAAATAATCCAAAAGGGATGAGAATATCATCAAGTATCTCAAGAATTAGTTAGAATATGTCAATATAAAGTTTAGTTAAAAATAATTTGAGTATGATCAATTGAAGACAGAGATATATTATTTGAAGGTTGAGCATAAACAACTCATAGACAAGATGATCAAGTTTGAGAAAGAGTGTGAAAAGCTAGAATAAGTTAATAAGACCAACATGAAATTCAACATGAAGAGACCAATTAGGAAACCCAATGCAATGAAGTATTTCAATTATTTAAATTCTTTTTGTTTTAATTATCATATCTTTGGTCATATAACAAGTGATTGTATAATGGTCTCAAGGGATGAGTTGTTATGAGACCATGGGAGAAGGAGTGATAAGTCAAAAAGTAAGAATAGTAATTTTGTTTGTTATAATTGTCATAATGCGGGACACATTGAAATTTTTTGTCTTAACGGAGTTAGAGGGTCTTTAAGACTTAACATGGTATATGGAGCTCCTAGAGTATATGACAAGGGTCAAACATTTGTATGGAAACCAAAGACATTAAAGGTGAGTCATGATAAGTCTATTAGTCAAAATGGCCTATTTGCTAAAGTAGATCAAGGATTAGATATAAAGGAATGCCAAGAACATGTGTTATCTGCATATATTGACAATAAATTCAAAGAGAATAAGTATGATAAGATGGATGAGTCAAATGATTCACTCAAACCTAAGTGGATTCTAAAGAGTGAATATTAGTCTCATGATTTAAAGATGGATGAGAAAAGTGGGTTGGAGATCATGGAATCTCCTAAATTGATGGTGTTATAGTACCCTATGGTAAGGGGTGACTCCATTAAGCTTCATGTAAATACTCATCAATCAATGTATTCATGATATCTATCATGAAGACATGTTGAAGAATGTTGATAGAGATGGAACTGTTATTGGTATATGTTAGGTAGGCAAAAATTTATTCCTTATTTCTAGCAATTGGTAGTTGAGCTTGATCTATGTTGAGAAGTGGTATTGGTATCAAGATGTTTTAAGGAAGATGAATATGGTATAAGAGTATTAATTACTCATGTGGTGAGCTCAATTTGTGAAGATAAAGAGGGAGTCCCTAATTCTTTCGTTTATCTCAATATTATTGTGGCTTAGTGTGTGATCAAAGGTTTGAGTTATATTAGTCATGTCCATGACAAGGTGAGTGGTCTTGTGATCTAATTTAATTTAAAGGAGGTATTCATGGATTAATTAAGTGCATGTTACTATAATGCTTTATATTTTATGTGTTGATATTTTATTGAAAAATGGTGTGATTCCATATGTTGTAAGTGTGATCATGTTTATTTGAGAAAAGACCTAGTTCTAGGAGAATGAATACTAGAGGGAGATGTATATTTTTGAGAGAATTATCAGTTTATAATAGTGGTTTTCATCTATTTTTAGTGAGGTATAATTCATAAGAATCATGGTTTCTTGATGTCCAAGGATTATATGACAATTTGTGGAAGACCCTTTATCATTAATGTCGTAGGGGGAGAAAGACCAAAATGGGCAGATGAGAATGATCAAGTTCTAGTGTGTTTTCAATCAATGACAAAGGGGGAATTTGTTGAGAAGTGTTTTCATTTATGTTAAGGTTTGTTTCATTGATTTTAAGGTATATTTCATTAATTTCAAGGTGCATTTGGTGAATATTCATGGTGAGTGGTCTTTGAGGTACGAGCTTGTGAGCTTGATGTGACAAGATGAGTTTGTTGATATTTGTCTTCTCTATTGGGTGATTTTAAGGTTGATATCAAGGTTTAGGTCATCATGAATTTATCAGTATTGTGATCTAAGGTTCTTGTGAATGTATGATGACAAGTAGGTTTGCAAGAGTGTTGTTGAGGGCAAGGTCAATTGGCAATGAGTTGTGTGAAGAAGCTTGGAAGAGTGTTGCATTGATGATAATTATCATGAGTGATGTAAGCATGGAAGTTATAGGTCATGGAAGATGTTTTAAGATAACTAATGTTTAAATATTAAGCATAGTGTATGAAGAGTTTTAGGGTAAGCCATGTGATAGGCTACAGTTGAAGGCAAAGGAGAATTTGAAGGCAAGAATAAATTTGAAGGCAAGAAATTTTTTGAAGGAAACTAATGTATTTTTATTTCATGAAGGTATAGTCAAAGTGTCTTATGACTACTTGTTTTTTGTTTTGTTTAATTCATGACATGGAAGGAACAAGTCAAGGTGTCAAGTGCATTGGAAGCTTTAGCATAGTCATAGCATTGTGAAGGCATGAGTTGGTGGCAAGATGAGGTGAGTGATATTAGGCATGTGATATATTATGAAGGCTTAATCAGCATGATTTTAGGTTTGGATGCACTTATAATTATTTTAAAGTGATCCTACAGGGGTAGAAACTTTAGTCTAGGTCTGCATCAAGACCTCTCTTGAACCTTGCCTAGTCTAATTAGGTATCATGATCTGTTGTCAAGTCATGTTAAGGATGTATGGTAGTGTTTAAGAATGATATAGGTTTCATGTAATGAGAGTGAGATTTTTATCATGATAGTGAGGTGTTGAGAGCATAGAAAGAGGCTTGAAGGTCATATTTAAGGCCTCGTAAGGTATGAAGACTATGGTTTAGAGAGAGAATGTAGCCTAATGGGGTATCAAGATCATTTTATAAGGAAAGTGTGAGTATTTTAAAATTTAAAACGTTAATTAAATATTTTTTAGGCATGTTCATGAAGTTTTAGGTTCTAGTTTTAAGGACAAGGCATGAAAAGTTGTTTGGAGGTCTCTTGAATGCTCAGAATGAAGGGTTCTCAACCCAAGAAGGATTTTCTTGTGATCATTAGATTTTCAAAAAAATTCATGGGAACTTAATAATTTAATAATATATAGGTAAGGTTCCTATCTCAAAATTATAAGAATTAGTTTTTGTATTGAGAGGCTATTCTTTATGAATGATTGTTAACACTATAGACAGTTTTAAACCCTTTTAGAATCCTAATAAGGATCAGATGATGAATATATTGATAAAAAGTGCCCATAATGTATTGTTATTCCCATTTAATTGTTTTTATATTGTATTTTACTCTCCTATGTACCTATAAGTTGTGATTTTTAAGATATGAGAGATAAAATTTGAAGATGCAGGCTTATGTCTGAAGAAGTTGTACCTATCAAAAGTTGTATTAGACAAATGATTTGATGGAGAAGGTATATACTTTTATTTTATGTCTATGGTGGTTTTTATATTGTATATATTCCTTAATTTTCACCTTTTGGTGATGTAATTAGGCCAGTTATTAATAGGCCTAATAGAGCAAATTGTGCAAAACCCAAGCAGTAATGAGAAGTTGATTTTAAATGTGTTTTCAAAGTAAATTAATGGATTTAAGTGCATGAATTTATTTTTAATTAATTATAATTAATTTACATGTATTGGATGAGTTTCAAATATAGTTTAAGTGGTGAAAATTATGAATCCAAAATGGCCTTTCTAGCTCAGTGAGGTCTATGTGTAGTGAGGTCAACAAATTGGTCTGTAAAACCAATAGTTTCCATTGGACCATATGATGTTTATATTTAAACATGGTATTGAGATGTCATTGGATTATTTTAATTAATTTTAATTATTTTAAATTCCTTATATATGTGTCATAAGGTTAATGTTTCATGACTATGTTTTTAATAGTCTTGGCAGTTTTGAGTAAGCAAGTGATAGTGATGAAAAGTTGGATTTGAGTATAATATTCATAGAAGAGTGATGAAATGAAGTGAAAGGTTTTGTTTTTTGTGAATTTAAGGTCCTATTATTATTTTTTAAATATTATAGTTTGAGTGTCTAGGGGTTGAAAATTTGAATCCAAAATGGCTTGTTTGGTTCAAGTAAGATTGTGTGAGATAAGGTTAGGAGATTGGTCTGCAAGACAAATGTTTACTATTGGAGATTATGGTTTTTGTGAATTATTTTTTTATAAATATGTTATATAATATATTTAATTTATTTTTAATAATTTTAAGTGTCCTTTTAGGTATTTGATGTCAATAGTTTCATGATTGGTTTTTGACAGTTCTGAGTAAGCATACTAAAGATATAAGTTTAAACCTTTTTACCCTGAGTTGAAGTGTTTCAAGAATATGGTGATGACCTTTAGGTCATGAATATTATATTTAAGTTATTTATTATCATGGTTGTGTAGATAAATGATGTTTTATCTTTAGTTTTTTAAGATAGATTTTTTTATGTGTTCAAAAACCTAATGTGAATAGTGTTAATGGACTATTTCAAGTGGTGATTGCACCCAAAAGGTGTCACAGTGATCAAAATATATTGGATAAGGAATATTTTATTATTTTATGAAAATTTTGTGCCATTTATATAATTTTACAGTGTTCTAATGGGTCATAATGTAATGTGTCTTAAAGTAGGCCTAATGAAATTAGGTCTTCATGAGACCTAAAGAAGGATTTGGTATATTTGAGTTATAGTCAACCTAATTTAATTATTTATTATTAATTATAACATGTAATAAGGAATAATTTGGAAAATATAAGTGAGAAAGTGTGTGTGGTTGACCAAGGTGTGTATGATCATGAGGATTATATAAAAGCAAGGTTTAATAAGCCTATTTGGGTGTGTTAGAGGATTAGCTAGATGAGCAAATGAGATAGAAGATAATTGAGTGGAAGGATGTATTATACACAATAATAAGATAGTATAGGTATTTTCATCAACATCTAATATGAGTTGGGAGTATGAACATCAAGGTCATATGACCTAATCAATTTTGAAGAGACCTAGTTGAGTGAAGAGGCCTATAAGGTAGTTTGAGAGGGATAAGAGTGTGAAGAGATGAAGAGGTGGTAATCATCCATTATTTTATAAACATATTTTTATGAATGTGATCAAAATAATTAGGTGGGTAAATTGGTGCTGAGTCATTTAGGGGGTTGGTGTCTCCTTGCAAGTGGGTGTTTGACTAGTTAGGGTTGGTGTTCCATGTGGATTTTGTGCTTCACTAAAATCGGTTTTTGCCTTATAGGAATGTATTCCATTTTCATATATTAGTGGTTTTTTTCCCCTTGATGGTTTCCCACATATGTGATTTATTCTTGTATTTCATGTTCATATGTATGGTTGCTTGTGATTTGATTGATCTATATGTTTGTATGGATGGCTCATGAATATTAAGTGGAATTTAATGAAATTTTTTAATATTGATTCACCCCCACTCTTAGTCATTATGATTCCAACATAATTATCTCTCCTTTTACATAGGCCTACAAGTTAGTTATCTTATTTGGAGGATGTTTTGAATCAATATCTATATACCCAACTCTTAAAGATCTTATTTTTATCCATAATAAGTAATTAGAGAGTGTTTAAAACTATGTATTCTCTTATAGGACTCCAAACATTTATAAACTACACTTACTCAGCTAGGGTTTGGTAGGATTTAAAAGTTATCTACCATCTTCTTGGTAGATCCACAAGTTTTATTACCTCTTGCTTGGTCTCATTATTTTTAAGATATGCTTCAAGACCTTAATAACATCCCTAAATATCTATTTATTTCCTTGCATTTGAAGGAGTTAGTATAAACCCTCAATTGTATTTTTTTGGGTGATTTATAGGTAGTTTTAGGGTTTGTTAAAGGTTTTTTATAGCCCCATTTATCCTTCAATGCCCCTAAACACTTGTAGATGATTATTATATATCATATTAATGTATTCCAATTTCCATCTTGAACTATACAACTTTATAACAAATATATCTCATTCATGAAACTCACTTATAGGTGCCTACAAACAAGTTTTTAAACCAATTTCTCCTTGTTATGAATATTGTGAAAATTATTGTTTTCATTTAAGGTTTTTGAAAGATGTAATATGATTAAGGATTCCATTCAAACAATAACAAAGATATCTCATTCATGAAAACCTACAATTATGCATTTTTTGCATGTAGAACAATATATCATCACTAAAAATCTCAAGAATGTATTCAATGTGTATTGGATATCTTAAGAGAGCCTATTAACCCCTTTTTTTTCTCTAAAAAATGATACATACGCCTTATAGAACCTACAACTCACCTCTTTCACGGAAACCCATATCTTGCAAAGTATTATTTCTCTCTATTGAAACTTTGGGAACCTTCTTGTGCATGTTAGAAACCTTATAGAAAAACCTCTAATTAATTTTATTCTTGTAAATATTTCCATGGATGAACCCATGTCATATGGTTCAAGAATGGTTTTTATTGAGCTTGGAGACTTGCTTATGAATTAATATGTTTCAACATTCTTTGCAAGATTGTAGGTCATCATGAGATAATCAATTACCTACCAAATCTTACCAATGCCCTGTGACATCCTTACATAAATATAAAAAAATATATGACTGAGTTTCCTTATTTACCTCACAAAAAGTGGTTATTTGGACCTTGAATAGGATTTAAAAAATCTCATAAGCATGTAAATTCATCTTAATGCTCCTTAAGACCTTAGTAACAATATTAATAACATGAATGAGAGATTGTAAATATATAATGGTTTGATCATGTCCTATTGCACATTTCCCACATTGGTAGAATTTAAATCTACTATGGGGTAGGAAAGGATGTAAAACCACCAAACAAAATGCACTTTCAACCATTTTTATAGACTTAAGAGCTCATAATGAGTCTTCACATATCAAGATGACCATTTGAAACTTTAGGAATGCATCACCATATTTTAAAAGGTTTTGATGAGTAAAAAAAGACTCTTGATTCCTTTAAAGGATCATAACTATCTTTTAGGACCCTTTTTGCTTCATTTCTAACCATGTGAGTGATTTTAAAAATGTTTTTATTTCATTTCACTTTAGAAATAATGGAAGATACCTCTACAAGACTAACAAGGTTCTCAAAAATGACTTTAGACTCTTTTGATGGATATTACCCTTGCAAGATATTTCATATCTTTGGCTATCAAATAGGCTTCACTAGGCCATCATGACCTTATGATTACTTATTAGACCTTATAAAAATATATTACATTAGGTATGAATTCAAATATTTTTAAACATGGAATGGGGCTTAACAATGTTAAAAAGGACCTTAATAAGACCTTAAACACACATTTTTGCTTTGAAAACCAACACAATAAATCTCTTATAGGACTAACACTAACCCATTACCTTAGAATATGATTGTTAGGCCTAGTTCAATGAAGCAAAAAGTGTAAGTAACCTTAATAGTTTTAGCATACATGTTATTGGGTGGACACATCATCATGATATGCTTTCAAGGACTATACTCAACTTGTTTTGGTAGAAAATGATCCATCCCTATTCAAATCAGGTCCCAATAGACCAAGGGTGGATATAATAGCCACAATTATAGTGATTTTTGAGGTGTGTTTACATGCATAAATAGTTATACTAGTTTCTTTAAGCATCCATTAGGCATGGAGTCATATAATATCCTCTACAAGTCACTTATAAAGGTAAAAAAATAGCTATAACATGTTTAATGGCCTTAAAATAATTGAAAAAATCCTCAAAAAACATAAAAAATAAGTCAATAACAACATGAACTATGCAAAATCACTTAGAAGAATGAGAAAAGCCTACACTACTCAATAAAAAAACTATGCAACAACACCTGGATAAATTAAAATAGCTAACCTACTATGTACAAGGCCTAAAAATAACCTCATGAACAATGTATGAGATGTATCCCATTGATTGGGATAGGTAGCTCCTCTCCATTCAACTTTGAAAGTTGAAAAACAATAGATTGATTGGAGTTGGTTATGAGGTAGGGACCAATCCATATAGCATCAAAATTTATATGTTTCATGGCCTTTGCTCTATCTTCATCCCATTTCAATACTAGGTTTCCTTCCTTGAAACACCTATCAATATATTTCCTATCAAATGTTCTTTTTTTTTGGGCTTGACGAAGCTCCATACTATGCATTTCATGATTCATAGTTTCCTCTAACTCCATCAACTATGTTAATCTCACTACCATAGCATCATTCACATTAAATTCCAACTATTAAGTGAGTTTTAAATTTGGAAGCTCAATTGACAAAGGGAGCCTTTCTTGACTCCCATAGACCAACATAAAAGGGGAGTTACCAACAACCCTCTTAGGTATTATCTTATCAGCGCACAATTTTGTATTTAATATCATATGCCAAGTTATTTAGTTATCCTTCATGGTTATTTTGATAATCCTAATTATATTCTTGTTTGTATATTATACTAAGCCATTACCTTAGGGGTAATAGTTGGAAGAGGAGATAAAATAGATTCCATACTTGAATTCTCATTCACTGATATTGGTTAAACAAAATCCATAGCATTATCAAATATGATAGTAGATGGAACACCAAATCTAGTGACAATACCATCATAAAAATCTAACACATAAGTCTCATTTGCATTTCCAAGTGCCACTAGCTTTATACACCTTATAAAGTAAAATTTAGAAGTTAAGAGCCACTTGTGACCAACAATTTAAGGTGGTTTAATCATCCCAAGGAACTCTAAACCCCATTAATGAATGGCATCTCTACTTGGATGGGGTGGAGAGAGGGATGTCAACTTTTGTTTGTCCATAAATAAAGCATGCTTCTTTTAGTTTCTTACACATGTATGTGCTTATATTAATATGTTGAGATAAGATTAGCCCACCCTAATAATCTTAACAAAATTATTCTTGGGATAAAAATTAACTCCTGATGGGCCATCATGAAACTCTTCTAACACTTTATCCACTTGGTTAGACTCTATGCATCTCAAAAAAACTCCATTGATGTATTTTATAAATAATACACAATCAAAAATAACATATGGAATTTATTGAATTTTAAAATACCTTATTTGATATTTTTTGAGGCCATTTGTATACTCACTAGTTTGTAATAAGGTAGCCATGTCTCTAGTCCAACTATTAGGAACCTCATGATTAACTCGTTAAACTTCTTATATAAATTGGACTATCTGATTATCATCCTCTTAATCTATTATAAACTTTTCACATAGTCCTTTTCCTATCACGAGATTGGTGACCTTGATGTCAATGTCACATTACATTACCTTAGTTATCCAACTGGCTCTCTTTTCCCTTATGTCTTGGTTTAATAAGAAATCTTTCACACTTGAGTGTAGAACCATCAATTGTATTTTATTATTAGAGAGCATATGTTTAAAATTTTTAAGATATTTATGAAATAAAGTAATTTATTTCCACAAAACCATACATTAGCTCATAATTCTTAGGATCTTGACTAAAAAATGTAATGATCTACTCCATTAGATCACTATTTTCTTGTACTAGTATGGTTGATATACTCTCATTTCATCCAAAATCATATAGAATGAAATATTTATCATATCATGGATTCATGAGTGAAGGGTCTTGAAAAACTACTTTCTTGATTGACTCAAAGTTTTCTTTACTTTCTCTTCTCTAGCTAAATTTATCATTATTATTAAGCATGGTAGTGAGAGGCTTGAATAATATTTCAAATTTGGGAATGAATCTGCTAACAAAGTTGATCTTACCCAAAAGCTTTGGAGACCCTTCTTGTGACATGGAAATGAAAGAGCTAATAATTATTCAACCCTTTTTGTATCAATTACAAGGCCTTCTTTGGAAACCACATGCCCCAACAACTTGCCTTTATGAACAACAAATACATATTTGTTTGGGTTCAAGTACACCCCAAACTCTACACCTATCAAAGACTTATCTCAAGTGATCCAAGTGATTAGTTGCATGATTAGATAAAATAGTAATGTCATCTAAATATACCAAGATAATATTATTTATGAGGCCCTTAAATTCCATATACATGTCCATTTGGAAGGTTTCACCAGTAATTGGTCAACCCAAAAGCCATTTTTTGTTGATAAAATTACCTAAATTTATGGTAAAAACTATCTTGTACTGATCACATTCTTAAACAAGTATCTGGTTATATCTAGAATAGCCATCAAAGAGTGAAAAACTCTTATCCCATACTATATTTTTAAGTATCTTCTCCATAGGTGGAAGAGGGTAATTATCCTTAAGGGAATCTCTATTCAAGTCCTTAAATTCCACACATAACCTAATCTTCCCAATTTTCTTTCTAACTAGAACTAGGTTGGCCACCCATAAGAATGTTGGATAGGAAATATGATATTGGCTTCTATAATCTTATTTAGCTCTTTTCTCATCAAAGGTTAAATATTTGAGTTTATAGATCTTTGTTTTTGCATAAAAAATTTTGCATTGGGGTCAATCTCAATGGTGTGTTTGGATAAGCTAGGATCAAAACCTCTCAAATCTTGGTAACTCCAAGAAAATATGTCATCATACCTTCTACAAAGACCAATTTAAATCTAATTTTATAGATTGTAATACATTACCATCCTTATAAAGCTTACCATTGGATAAAATAATTAGTTCATAGTTCCCATCCTTGATTATCATATTCTTCTTCTCACCTTTTAGTTGGTCATCTAAATTGAACACTATATATAAAGTCACCAAAACATTAAGTAAACTATTTCCTTTCAGCTAAATGATTTGATCCACATATTGATATTGAAGCCTATATTGATTCTTAGCTATGAGTTATGCTTCCTCTTGGATAAATTAAATGATTTATTCATCATGTTCAAACACCATTTTTATCTAAAACTAAAGTTCTAACCACCATATCAAAAATATATTTTAAATCATTGATAACATCACAAGGAATGTTAAACTGAGAGCACATAGTAGAAAGCCTATCAACATCAGTATTTTGTGCCCTTAGTATAGCATGAATGTTTAAGGCATCAAATCCTTCAATGATATCCCACACTATGTGTTTTTAGGCCTTTAGTAGGTTATTATTGAATACAATTTGTCCTCTACCATAATTTACAACTAGCTCACTATCATCAAATACTTGAATCATTTTTATTCTTCTTTTTTATTCAAATTGGAGGACTTGGATCAATGCCTCAGACTCTAAAATATTGCTAGTGTAACCAAATTATAGTCTATAGTAAAATAATTTTTTATCCTTTTTATGATGAGATCAATATAATGCCTACACCATCACCATTTTTTCTCATATAACCATCAAAAATTAACTACCACACACCTTTTAGATCAGATTGAGACTTGACAAGATTTGGAATAATTGTGTATTCCATAAGAATATAGTAAGTACCCAATCTAGTCTCCTTAACATGATCATATCGATCAAAACCATAGTTCTCATTTTACCAATAATAAATTAGGATATTAGGAAGCTCCTCCAAATGTGTGGTGGTCTCATGAAGTAAAATAATCTCTTCCTGATCAATCACTATGCCACTAGCATTAGAAACTAGTCGTACATATGGGTCTATGTGATCCTTAGAAATTGGCTTAGATTTGATGGTGACTTTAGTGAAATATCTTGTCCTAGACAACATGTGAGACCAATATAGTGACAAGTAGCCTCCAATATTAAATATGAAGTATCCATATAGATAAAGTGCAAAGTAGGGTGGGAGATTTATAATGGAGACATCTTAAGATATTAAGAAGCTAGGACATGTATGCAAAGTAAGGTTAAATGTTTTGATCACACCAACTATTTTGATGGATTTACCATATAAACATAGTAATACCTTAGTGATTGGTTCATAATTCAATACTAATTTATTGGTAATTTGCTTAGGCATCATGAAATTACTTGCACCTAATTATATCATGAAATTGTGAACCAAGTAATCAATAATGATAAAAGAAACATAAAAGGGTTGAGGTTTGTCACTTACACTTGATTTTCCTCTCTTGGGATGAAATATACTAGTGAGGAATAATCTTAATTTATTTTTTTCCCACCTAAAATACTAAGATTGGACAATGATTATTATAAAAAATCCTTTTATCCTAGAAAAGTTTATGTTTTTGACATATAAATGTTGACATTTGTCTTCTTAATTTGATCAATGATGTTAAATGGAACATTACAAAACTTTGGCTAAATTTTGAGAGAATTAGTTGCACCTTGAACATGAGTGGATTGGGGTTGATCCTTAAGTTGAACCTCACTTCTTTTGGTTTGGTTTTTTATATTTTCCTAAACTTTTGAAGTTGAATCAAACATTATGGTTCTTTAGAACACTGTAGGAGATAGAATAAGGCCTCTGCTATTTGGTTGTTCACTTTCAACAACCCTTTTTTTGGTTATTGTGATGGCTAATATATAATTAGTGGCCTTATTTGTGTTCTCCACCTAATTTAACCCATAATTTTCATCCCTTTTTGAATTCAAAAATGTATCTAACCAAGTTGTAACTTACCTTAAGATGAATTTCCTTATGATGTTGTTTCAACTTGTGTTTCTTGAGGAGTTGATACACTTTATACCATTAATACTTGGTTAAAAACTCCACTGGGACATGTAGTTTGAATATGAAGCTAGATACAAGGATAAAATGACTCATACTCTTGGATAAGTTTATTTTGAATTGGCACAATTCATTATGAGGAGTTAAGATTAGTTGTATTTTGATAGTTTACCAGTCTTGCATGAATAAATTATCCTTGTAGAAATTGCTTTAAAAAGGTTGCTTATAAGGTTGATAATGTTTATAATAATGATGGTAAGCCATAGTAGACTAAGTTTATTTCCTCTTCAAGTTAACTAGTTCAATGTCAAAAGTCTAAAGTAAATGTTTTAGTGCTTGTAAATCATTTGATGGGATAGGGGGATTTGTTTATTGGCTTGCTATTTGGATTGCTGACACAAGAATGGGTGATAATGTAAGATGTTTAGGTGCCATACAAGGTGGTAATTATATAAATATTGGAATAAGAGGCCTTGGATAAATATTTATAGTTTTTATAATTTAGTTTTAATCCATAATGGTAATCTCACATGCATTAGGAAGAGTTATACCCCCCATAGACTGGATGATAATAGTTATATCACTATTTAAAGATCTTATATAGAAGAGGAAAGCATTGTTATGAGTGGGATTAACTAGATTTTTTAATCTATCCTAGGTTCTTTGGAACTTGAAATTTAAATAACTCATGTGTTCTTTGGGGACCTCTTAATAATAGTTAAATATACAACTAAGGAAAAATGACTAAGTTTTGAGACCAAATCCATAAAAAGGGAAAATAGAGGTCCAGGGGTTTTTGGAGATAGAATAAAAAATGGTTTAAAATAATTTATATGCATCCCAATGACTTGATCTTGTATTCCATACATATTTATCTCACTTTTAAATAGATAGAAGACATATGAAAAAGGGAAAGTGGTTTTTAAGAGGTCCAAAGTTGCTTACAAACCACTGAAACCAAATAGTAATGTCTATAGGTTTTGAAGGTATTAGGTGACCTTAAAAATGAAAAGTGTTGAAGTGGAATAATTACATGGTTTTAATGTAATTTTTGAGTTAAATTCACACTAAGGAACATAAATATCATTAAGATAGGGATGATATATTGTTTTTTCAACTCCCATGCACCTACAGCTTGTACAATAGCCTTAACATCCACGTACAGTAGGGTATGCAAACAATGGGATGATAGGTGGTCTCCAAGTGGTATTTAAATACCTTAAAGTTAAATTCAAGTTAAATTTTTTACCTTGTGAACTAAAATATTCATTTAGGTCTTCTAAGCACTATGACCAAGTTTAATCAAAGCTAATGTACACCTATCGGGGTTATTAAGGTAGAGTGTCTCAATAATGAATCCAAGGTGAATATAAAGATATAAAAGAGGTTGGGATGAGGAATTATAATTATTAAAACCTTATAAATATCCATTTTGGCATTATAATCTCTAACCAATGTGAAACAAACCTTTTTAGGCCCCTTATGACCCTATGAGCACCTACAGTCAAATGTGCGTGACTGTGTTGGTAGTGAGCAATGAAGTGATGTTTCTAAGTGATTGGTACAATAAAAAAATCAAGGGAAGAGTTAAATTATTTATAAATGGATATTTATTCTTGGAGATAGGTATTCTAAAATTTCCTCAAACCTAGTAGAGTAATCTTCACCTACAGGCATTACCCTAGGATAAAAACACAGTCAAGGTTTGGTATTCAAACTTGACTAGGAAAAGTATGGGAAGTGATATATGAGAGTTTTAAATGTTATTAATATATTAATAACACTAATTATGGTAATATTAACCTCAAAAAACTATCATAAGAGGTCTTGAATAGATAAGAGTTCTTAAACAAACATTTCATAGTCCATAAAAAGAAACCCCTACACATAGTCTCCTTCACAAAGTCTATTTTGATATTTTCATGTTTTTGAAGGACATATCCTTGAGAAAAAAAGATAATTTTTTTGTATAGGATCATTATAACCTATATATTCCTATAAAATATTCATATTGTCTGAGAAGGTAGTGGAGATAGGGGGTACTTCCCCACATGCAAACCCTAGCAATTTTAGGAAGAAATGATAAAAATATGATCAAGAAGTTGTGTGTATATTTATATAATGTGTGAAGAGATATATAACAACTATTAAAATATAAAAAACAAAAAAATAGGGTTTAATCTTAACAAGTTACCCCAAACTACAAAGTTTATAAGCATGCCTACTAGGCAGGTTTTGGCCTAGTGCCCAAATGAAGGGTCACTCACACTTCTATCCTTATTTAATATTTATATCCTATTGAATCATGTTTGAGGGACTAAAATATATGTGTATATATATTTTTTAATTAAATTTAATCTTAAATAGGTAATATTTGGGCTTTTAGGAATAGATAGGATATAAGAACAACATTAGGCATATGTCCAAATGGGGGGGTATTTCACACTCATAGCATGAGATAATATTTTTATCCTAATGGAACATGTTCATAAGGTCAATAAAGGTATGTTAAAACATAAAATATGAAAAGGTAACCCTAATAAATCTATTTTTGGATCAAAAATAACTTAGACCTATAGGAAAAGAGGAAAATAAGCTTGATATGAGAGGTGCAAGTGCTCATATCTTTTAGGAGGCATTGTATGGAGGCCAGAGGAGTTTCGTAAAGTTATTAGGGGTCCTCAAAACCACATTAGTGTAATTTTTATAAAAATACAATTTCATAAATTTATGAATGAACCTTAAGAGGTCAAATAGGTAGAAAACCCTTCAAAACCCTTACAAATAACCATTTTGTGAAAAATGGACATGGAAAGCTAATATAGTGGCATAGTTTCTCATGAAAATTATTTTATATTTAAGAGGATTCACTCAGGATCCCTCCCATGCTTTTTGGATGTCTGGAATTATATGGAAAAGGTGCAAAAGAGGGTATTTTTGACCATTTTTTTTATTTTGTAGGTTTTAAAAGGAATCAAAGGATGAAACAAACTTTAGGATAAAAATATTTAGACTTGTGATAGCTCCCCATTTTCATTTAATTACTTATAAAAACTTATAAGTGTGCAAATAATAGCCTTCATATTAGCTAGTCAAAAATGGCCTAGTGGACAAACTAGTGAGAAGGGTGGAGATCTTCATGTGAGCTATTTTTGAAGCATGATTGATGTCTCTAAGGGAATGGAGGTTATTTATAGGTTTCATCCACAATATTTCATGTATTTTCATGATATAATGATTCCATTTTAGAAGCCAAATGTGCAGAGTGCATAGAAGAGGAAGTTTCTTAATAGTAAATGATGATGGCTCACTTCTAGATAATTCCAAAGGACCATTACTAAAAAAAATGCATCAAGAGGCATGTATGAAATCCATCCCATTAATTCCAATAATAATAACTATTCCTAATAAGTTTTGGGATGTTAAAATAGGTCCAAATCATGAAGGTAGTTTTCTAAGCTAGAATGAGGAGTTTCATGCCACTTTGCAAGAGTTTGATAAATTGGATGGACACTTGGACTTCTTAAACTTGCATGGTTCATACAATATCCTATTATAATACATAATTAACTACTTATCTCATCTTTACAAGTTTCCTTGTGACCCTTGGACTTATCTATTCTTCTCTCTCTCAATTTCTATAAGAACTAGCCATTTTGGCCATTGTACTTCATGGTCCTCCTAAGTATGAAAAATCCATACTCATTTTCACACCATTTGATCAATAATACTACTTATTTTTACCTCATAATTACTATTCATAAGTTTTTTTTTACTTATATGATGGATTTTTCTTAGTGAATACTATGGATTCCTTAGCATATTGTCTCATTCTTTCACCCTATTTGTGGTTGGAAAACTTATTCTTGCAAGGCATGTGAAGTGTTCTAGGAAATATCAAGGATTGATTGAGTTATTATTTTCATTAGTTACATTCAATGACTCTTGTATTTTCCTCCTATCTTTGCACATTTATCCATAACCTCATAATGTAACATTGATGTGAGAAGATGCAGATTGAAGGAGTGTATGTTTAATTTGTCTCTTGATTTCATGTGTAACATGAAGCTGGTTGGAAGTCATAATATATTTTGGTGTATCACCACCCTTAGGTTTGTTTGATTTCAATTATATCCCTCCCTTTTCATCCCCAAAATTTAAGTTTAGTTGTGATCCAAAGTGGTACATCAAGGGAGCTAGCCCTATCTAGAGATTCACCTCATCCTTAGGTTGCCCACAAGTCTAGAGGTGTTTCCATTGTGCCACTTGGATGAGGAGAGATTTTCCATCTCCTAAAAGGGTGTTAATAAAATTTAAAAAACACTTATATACCAAAATAGAACACTAACAAAGACATTTAATAATTACTCTTCTGCACACTTGGTGAACAATAAAGGATAACATACTATAAACTATCATCTTCTACTAGATAAGACCAACAATATTGAAACAAAAATTATTTATATATAATTTAAGTATGAAAATTCACTTTTTTATTTCTTCAATAGTAATTTAAATACAAAATTGGATAGGATTTCACCATCAACCAATGCAGGCTACTTAAAAGATATAAAAATGTCAATATTTATAGCATTTGGGAGAGAGGCGAGATAAGGGATGTCTAAAAGTCACTTGGATACATATAAATATAATAAAATAGATTAAATATGAATGAGAAAAATATGTGAAATGAACCATTTAATTTTAGTAAGTCCAAGTGTCCACACAAGTCATGAAACTTATGAAAAGTGGCATGAAACTCCTTATCTTGGCTCAGAAAATTACCTACAATATTTGGACCTATTTGAACATCCAAAAAATGACTATGGATAGGTATGATTATTTGGATGACAATTAATACTTTCAGTCATGCCTTTCTATGAATTTGTTGTAGTTTTACTCATCTAGAAACTCCTGAAAGTAAGCCATCACTACTTGAAGTCTAAAAAAATCCTTTTTTAGTCACTCCTCACAATTGGCCTCAAAATAATATTTATTTATCCATTAAAATACATTGTATGTATTGGATGACTCTTATAAATACTCTTCATGGATTTAGACTACTCAGACACACCTTAAAAAGGCTCACACTTGAAGTTTTCATCCTTCTCACAATTGTGTTCACTATGCCAATTTTGATTGGTTAAGATGAGAGTTATTGTTTGAATAATTATAAGTATTTTAAAATTATTATATGTACATATTTATTTCAAGTATATATATTCCTCCCTAACTTGATTTTATCTTCAGACTCCTAGAACTTGCAAAGCACATAAAATAGTTAAAAGTACCTTATTTTGTACCCTATCTGTATAATTCTGTATATATTAATAGGATGTATATGATCCTAATATATTAATTTTAAATTTACAATCAATTTAATTGTAAAAATATGCCATTATATCAGCTATCCAACTTATTTCCTTCATCAAGTCTTGATTGAGGGTTTGCAAGGGTTTTATGTAGTTTACACTAGTAAGTTTTATTCATAAAGATTTGACATTGGAACTACTATAAAATAACAAAAACATGATTTTAAGAGACCCTAATAAACCCTATAGACTCATTTGTCTTCCATGCAAATTATCATAGGATATATGAGCACTTGAAATCACCATATCGAGCTTATTTCCACCTTTCCTACATGTTTGGACTATATTTGAGATAAAAGTAGCCTACCTATAAATTTATTTGCATAAAAAAATATCATACATGTCTAAATAAATCTATTAAAAAATATCCAATAAAATATATATCTCACCAATAGTTATAAATGAAGTTGGACCCCCAATTGGCTCTAGGTCTCTTCAAGGCCTAATGGGCTTAACATGCACCTTGATAGTTTTTTGTTATCTAGACTGATTTTTCATGGTTGGGATAGTGTCTCATGATTTTTAATACTTCATTAAATCTTTAAAAACAATTAAAAAAATTTAAATCACTCCTTTTCATTGCTTCCTCTCATTCACCAACTAAGCCTAATTGGAGCTTATCTAGTTGGACTATGTGCAAGGGTATTTTGATCATTTTGAGAATTATAAGCCTAAATTAGTGCCTCATAACACCTATTAAATTTTAATACACTTAAAAATATTTTAATTTAGGTTCCAAAATCTTACTATCAATTTTCTCACCCTCCTTAGCCTCATTTGCTTGTTTTGCCAAACCTTGATTTTTCTTGACTAGCTGACCTCTAAGACAAAAAAAATGAGGTATATACCTATTCCCAAGGCAAAGTGAATATTTTTATAGTTTTATTATGTTTTAATTAAAAAATTATAAATTTTTTTATCTATATTACCTAAATTAGGCACCTAACCAACTCCATTTGTCCAAAAAAGGCCTCCAAAAGGACTATTTTCCTACATTTTTTACTTCTTCCTAAAAATGACGTATCCATGCTAACTCCAAGATTCATAGGTTTATTAAAAAAATTATCTACCTAAAATTTATTCTAAATAATATTTTAATTCACCCAAAAAACATTCCTCTTCTCTATATTATTCATTCTTACCCATTGATCAAAGAGTCCTTTAGTGCAACTATACAGACTGGTACCTTCGGGATAATAGGAAAAGCAGATGATCATCTTGAAGGAGTCATAGAGATTGTGTAAACACATTATTGATAAATCATGAAAAAAAATTAGTTTTTTTAAACCCTCTCCTTCTTTCTAAGTAATTTCATCTCCATACGCTCAATTCATGCTCAAGACTGCACCTTCAACTATAAGTGCATACAAGGATTTAGGAGGTTTATGTAGGTTTATTTCACATTTTCAGAGATTATAAAGTCCATAATGATCTCAATGGAGGTTTTAATATGATATTTAATCATGTTAACTCCACTTAACCTCTTTATATGCACCTTGAGTTCATAAATTGATTTTTCCCTGTCATGACTGTGAACTCTACCTTTTTGGTTCTTATAGGTATGAATTACCTATTTGAAACTTAGTCTTGATATATGAAAAATCTCCATGAATAATGAGAGCCATAAAGTATCTTATAATACATTTTATTTACCTTATATTCCTTAAAAACCACCTATACATCAATTTTGGGTCACTATTTTCATACCCAACTGTAGGTGCACATTTCTATGAGAACAGACACATGTAGGTGTCCATGAGCTTGAAAACTATGCATCCACATCATAATAGTGAATTTAATGATATTTTATATACAATTAAACAAATTTAACCATTCTATCCATGATTTTATGTATTTTTTGAAACTTTAGGATATCAATTGTCCCTCAAACCTCCAAACCTATAGATGTTAATGTAAAGGTTCAGTGTTTTTAGAGGCATCTTTGAGGCCTCAACTTCTACCTTCCCTACTCTCCCTTGACTCCATATCATTTAGAGGTAATTTAATATGATATGGATGCTATATTTTTTAATTATATTCATCAAAACCTTTAGTATCCATATTATATGATCTCCAACAAAAGGCCTTGGACCTCTATTTTGCATTTTAAAGACAAATTCCCAGTACTTAGTCTTTGTTCCTTACAACATATTTTACACCTTATTTTGTAATTTTTACTCTTAATATAGGTATATTATTAATCTGCCACATGTTGTTACTTTAAAAATACTTTACCATGTTCTAAATCTCCCATTTAAAGGCCTTCATAGCCCTGAGGTACCACCTGTAGGTGGTTATTAGCATACACATGTAGTAAAGTGAAACTAGGCAGTATACAAGATACCATTTCTTATGAACCTTCTATGATCTCATAAATTATTCAAATACAAATTTATCAATCTTAATATATTGAAACCCATATCTTATCATGATGTCATCAGAAGGCTCCTGTAGGTGTGCATTTGTTATATGGAGGCAGTGAACATGGAATGGAGAAACAAGAGTGTATGAATGGTCTCAAAAATAAATAAAAATTAATATAAATCCTTAAAATACATTATTATCATAAATGAGACTCTAATACAAGATTCATAACATTCATTTCAATGTGAAAACCACTTACAAACATATGGAACAGAGCAAGCAGGGTGTCTAATGACTAGCTTAGTATGAGGAATGAGTGTGTAACTAGTATTATATATTATTTAACAACCAAAATAAATATCTTCAGATCCTAATTATTTTAAAATAATTAGATACACTAATTAAAACTCTGTAAACAAGGTAAAACAAGCTCTATACATGTGTGCTTCAACATGAAACTAAGCAAAGAGTTGATTGAGAGGAATGACAAGATTGAAGTTTCCCAAAGCATGATATGATGAAACCAAAAATGTTAAAATGTGATCATATGGCCTTGAGACCTTTGGAACATCATTTTTCATTCACATAAAACCTTTGTATAAGAACAACATTCTATAACAAGGCAAAATTGACTGAAATTTCACAATGGTGACACCTTCCTACAACACAAGACAAGTTACCCATCAAATCATCATGAAAAAAGAAACTAATAATGAATAAAATATAATAATATATCCAACATCATATGGATTAAATCACCAACTGGTTCATATAGGCTTATCCAAAAAGGAGTGAAACCTATAGGATGCAATATATAGTGCACAAAAAAACATATTCATCTTGTAAAGGATGGTTCATAACTAATGGTTAACCATAATTAAAAATAATTTTATGTAAATAAATGTCTTTGAGTGTAGTAAAACCTTCCAAAATCATTTGACCTGAAACCTCTTTAGCTATCCATACTAAGCATAACCCTGATGGTCACTTATGTATGTCTAAAAAGGTGAAGAAGGAGAAGAATGGTTTTGGCTTAAAAATGGAACTTCTAGAGCATGTCAATAATTGATATGAATTTTATGAATATGAAGATACATTTTACCACCTTATGCCATGTGTCACCTTCCTCCATGGATTGTACAAGTGCCAAACTCACCCTTTTCAGTTGATTACTTCATCTTTAGTTAGATAACCTACAATATTCTAATTAAAATAACATCCCTAATAGGGAATATAACCTATTATATGTTTGAAAGGAAAATAGGATACTTGGACACCTTAAGAACCATGCCACTTTACATTTATAGCCCCTAAAAGCACATTAAAAGACCTAAAATGACAAATAAACTTATTGAACCATGACTAAGGCTAAAAAATACAATATATAACATCAAATGAACTATAATATATATTATGAAAAAGTAATTTGACCCCTAAACATATAAAAAAACCAACTTTTTAACCTATAGGGGTCCAAATTGGACCTAAAAGTCAAACTTGGTCAACAAGACCATCACATGACTTAAATTATAATATTCTCTTACAAACACCTTTGGTATATCACATAGTGGTAAATCCCTTACCATCTAGTTTTATGGCACCTAGGCGTACATTATATGATGGCAAGGGTGCTTAGAGCTTTTCACATAGCATGTTTGGACTATGATGTTTAGATTCTCATGAAGTTGTTTCCACACAATTTAAAATATTATGCCCTATAGTAGTTTTATGACCTATCAAATTGATTTATTACTATATTAAATCCTTTGTTTGACATGTTATTAGCACACTAATCCATCAATATTAGTGTAATAACCCTCTTAGTTTCACTTAGAAAATGCAGTAATTTTTTTTAAAAACTAAAACATTCATTGAACCACATTGCTATAATACTTTAGTCAGTCATAAAATTATCATTTTCAAGTAGTAATAGTTCAAAATTCTAATACTATAAGTAATAATAAAATGTAATATGCAAAAAATTTACTATCTCACAAGGGACATTAACACAATCCAAATTCTCAAACTAAGTACTAGTACCAATTCATCCAGTCATATGAATTGCTTTAAAATCAAGTATACCCTAAAATAGCCTAAGAATATAGAATTGATGCACCCACCAAAACTTAGATAGCCTACATATCTACTCCTCAAAATTAGGGTTTGATGTAGTTCTTCTATCAAATGTGATGGTCTCCTCCATGAGATGTCACAACTAAAGGGATTGGCACTCTAAGCTAAATAGGGAACAAACTACTTAAGACATAAATGAGCTTCTAAAGCTTTGTTCTGATCTCGTAGCTAAGTGACACACTCTATCATAACATCTTGCTGGTCTAGGCTAATGTGCTTACCCAAGCACTCTCGCATATAAACCTAGATATAACCAATGATGAAGGATTCCAAATTCCTAGCTCCATAGAGAATCACATGCCAAACATAGCTAAGAATATAAAACAAAGTGAGATATATATAACATAATAGTCATACCTATTATTCATATATACTCTCAAGATTGTATGCATGCATAAATATTATCCTGCTAATTACTATGAATATATTGCTCAAGTAATAGCTAAAAAAATCATTAAAATAATCAATTTAGGTGAGAGTCCAAACAAATAGCTACAGTATGTACCACCTGAGTATATATATCTAAGCTAAAGTATTCTATGATATCCCATAATATCACAGTTCATGATCACTCTACCTAAACATTAAGAACCATAACATATATACTTATTTAGATATGGGTCAAGATGTAATAAATATATTGTGTATCATCTGGGTACTTTTCATACTGTAAAACTCTATGACATCCCATACTATCATAGGTCTTTGTGTTTGAGTATCTGACTCAACACCAACAACAATATAACACCCAACCATAATCATAAAACAAGTCAAAATTATACTATATGAGTATACCTTCAAGAACAATCTGAAAAGAACATAATCTCTAGTTACACCTCACAATGCACTATGTTATTCTAGAAAAGTCTAGTCACTTGCACATTAAAATTTCTCATGAAATATATCACATACAAGTTTTCATCTTTAAAAGATGCGATAAACTTGATCTTGTCAATAAGTTCACATAATAGAACTAAGCTAAAAAAAGGCTATTTGATTTCACTAACATTTATAGTAGATGTCAATACTAAGGAACACCTACTATGGTTATATTACTATGCCTTTTCTTATTCCCTGAGCTGTCATACATATCTATGATGTCACCTACATACATAGAATTAGGGATAGATGTAGTTCTACCAAACTACTAAAGGTATACATTATTACTATAAAATTACATATATAAGGATAACCAAGTTCCTTAAATATAGTGAGAAGACTCAACATGTCTCCAAATAATATAACTTGCATCAAAACTCACATAAGCTAGGATGTCAAAGATATACATTATCACATAACATATACACATATAGATAGTTGTACATAAATAAATAATTATACATAGGAAAACTTCTCATGGTCTCTAGCATATAAGCATGTTTTTTTCTATCACAAAATTTATAACTTACCATGTCTAAATGCACATTAGAAATATATGTATAATGACACAACTATGGCTAGTATCACAATACAACAATGGTTGTTTATGTAAAATAATATTACATTTACAATTTCAATAGGCAATTAGTGTTATATACAATATAAATATATCTAACTCTTTGGAGCTTGAGTTGTACCAACTCATATATCTTTGATAACCTCAAGTGTTATCTCCAATAATGTACTACTATTGGAGAGGGAAAGCATCATTCGATCACTTTACCAATCCAACCACAAATGAACGATCCATTACACAATCCCTTATGTATTGTAAGATTCTACTACATGATGTATATCATAAATAAAAATATGTTTCTATTATGATATCATATCACATGCAAAGCATACATATGAATTGACAAATTTAATCTAACATTACTTTGAACAAAGTTTTTAAATAACATATGATCATCTAGAACAATCAATTTCATAACACATCACTTGATCAGGGTATCCATACCCATCATTGGTTATGCTAACCAGGCTTGAGAAACCATCTCATTGCTTGGATAATATTATTAATGTGGGGCCCATAATATACATAAAAGATAAATAATCTAAAGCATAAGCTCACCATCTAGGTAAACTAATATAAGGATCATGATCACATACATGCAATATCTAATATAAATAAGTATATATTGACATAACCATGCCAACCAAAATGACAAAAAAATTATATATTAACTTAATTATAATAGGTAATTTTAAGCATAATTCAATTATTTGTACAAGATTAGTACATTTAAGAAACAAGTATCTTTATGACAATTCCTAGAATGGTTAAGTTTTGTTTCCCCTAAAACCAATAAAATTAATGAAAGGTACTAGTTATCCTTTTTTCATAATTTTAAGCTAATACAAAAATATGTATTGTCATAACTTAATCATTTTCAAACATTTTCTAATAGTTTCTTCATAAGTTTTATAATATTTTTATTTCAAAGATAAACCCCTATTATTAAGAAATAATATAATTTCCCCTGCCCCTAGATAATTTTACTTATAGGGTTTAAAATAATGTCAACAATCAACTTGCATTTTTCCAGGTCATTTAATTTATATTCATCTCAACAAATTTCATGTATGATATGTTTTAAATGACATTATGTAGACTGATAACAATTTATTAATTAAATATTCACTATGCAATCTTTTTTTACATAATAATCAATATAATATAGTATCTAATATTATATAAATTATATTACTTCCTATTTCCACTAATATTTATCTATATTCATTATATATTTATATATATAATTTAAACCATATTTATAATATGTTTATACATATAAATTAAAAACATATTGAGTGTGTGTGTGTGTGTGTGTGTGTGTGTGTGTGTGTGTGTGTGTGTATACACATACGTACATTCTATCGAAACATAGAGTTAAACTCATATGGGTAGTATATTGAATATATAGAGGGTTTTATGAGTCTGTTGAAATCCTTGACTAAAATGAGATGTGCTTCCACATAAGTTGAAATGCTGAGAAAAATAATGGTGATGATGCTACTCCTGGGCTGATTTAAGGAAAAATGAAAATAAGAGAACCTAATATGTCTACAACATTAATACTATTGAATGAAGTATTAAATGAAATGGCAACTTTGGGTGGTTTTCAAACCCTAAACATAGTGATAAAAAGCATTGCAAAAAGGCAATGAAGAAGGAAATATCATTGACTAAGTTAAGGAAACGATAAAAAATAGGAATGGAGCAATTAAAATGGTTCTAATAAAATTCTACTCCCATAACTAAACATTCTATTATCCAAAAGTATTTCAATACAACATACACAATTAAAGTAATTACAATGTCTACCTAGTACAATTTTCCCTTTGTTTCCAATAAAATTTCCCTTTTTTCTTCCAACTTCCATTTCCCTTCTCATAAAATATTTTGTGTATTCTTGTGTGTGTAAATCATCCTCTTTCCCTTTCTTTAATATTGTTTGGTTCTTATTTGCATGCCACTTGAAAACCAATGTTGTAGGCTTTGTTCTAAATAATTAATTAGAAGTCCCACCAATAATTATCAAATAAATTTATAATTTATCTCCCTTGATTTCCCAAGTTAGAATTAAGGTAACTCAACTTCACTTTTTTAAGTAAAGTTATCAAAATATTTCATGCATTGTTAATTAAAATTAACTCCACTTGATACATACCAGATAAGTCTTTTAAAGTATAGGTTCATCCACATATTTAATTAGCATAATCAATATGTTGAAAACCATAAATCAATAATTGTCTAATACAATAATTAAACAATTTAAGATTATAATAAGTCATTATTTTGACAAATTAACTATAACATTAATACTATTTTTAATAATTTACTCATAAAATTAAATATATAGTTTCTTGATTTTTATATCAAGACTAAATATTCTCACAAATGTAAGCACAAGTACCACAACCAATGTGTCACAATGACACATATGCCCAAGGGAAAATAGTTCATCAGAATAAAACTTGGTAGAGATAAACAAGATGTAACAATTAGTGACAACATGTCATATGTCTAAGTTTAATAGTTAAAACAAAAATCAAATGAACTTATTGTAGACTATGTCTTATGATACAAGATTATACTAGCAAAATTGATTATCCCCATGGTAGACAAATATATTTAGGACATATTTAAAAAAGTCTTTTACCATCATAACATGAATTTATCTTGTTTAAGAACTTTCCTACATTCACAGATTTGTAACACACCGTAAAAGAAATAAAGGTCAAGCTTCTATCATTGGGAAAATTAAAGTATACCAATGGATCAAAATAAAATGTTAAGAGTTAAAATAAACATATGTAAAAGGTAAGGACCATTAAGAATAATATTGATAAAAAATCCATAGTCAATGTAGCTTCTGAGTCATTTCCTAGATTGGTTTTATCTGCTCCTTAGCATTGAATCTTCACCAACCTTATAGAGTCACTAGCATGGGTTTTATAGTATATTTTGGAATGTAATGTCTTATATCTCCCTCCCATTAAATAGGTTTATATGACATGACCTCTTCCAAATAAATACAATTCTCATGTATTTTATGAGTATCATAGGGCATTAGGCCATACGATAAATAGATGTATAAGAATAAAACATAAGACAATATTTTATTGAGGATAATATTATTGATGTGGGAACACCCATAGAGGCATTAAAAGTACAAAAAATAGAAGCTAGGGAATTTAAAATATTCTTAGATCTATATCTAAAGCACAAAATGAATAAGGCAAGGAACACATCATGTGCTTACTACACATATCAGGCACATCCACCACAAGCTTCATATCATACTATTACAAAGGAGGCACACCCATTACATAATATCATTGGCATGTACCATATTATATTTCCACCTAGACCACTCATCACCTTCTTAGGGCAAGATATTATTGATGATGGTATAAATTTATATGCACTCTTTATATGAACATACATAGATTATAATCTTATCTAGAGTGTTATGGTTGACAATGGGTCAAGAATTAGCACATGAACTATGACACTTTTGTATCATTTGGGATATTTAGATCAAGATATATTCCCTATAGACATAGTAATTAGTATTTTTAGTGTTCATGTCCAAAGCTCCATTAGAGATAATGTGCTTCCATTATAGTTTGGACCAACACATATAGCCACTTGGTTCTTAATAGTACCTAATTGCAACATGTTTGATATGTTACTAGGTATTCCATGGTTACATCAGTTGTAAACCATCCCATCTACATGAATAGATACCTAAAATACATGCATGTAAATCAAATGTTAAAAGTTAAGGGTCTCCCATATGAGTATCCTTTACCTATCCCATAGGCAGTTACAACATAGTCACTAGTTCTAGTGACAACAATATTACCAAATATAACATAGTTATTAGTTGTAACTGATAGTATATTTCTTATTCATACATCATAGAGTTTAGTAGAGCCACCAATGCAATTGAGGTCTATTCCTATTATATCAACATGTATGCATACTCTCCCACAAAGATAATTATTATAGAGACCCATGTATTAGAGATATGTCACAAATTTTATAGGGTCTTCTTATACTCAATTTATGTCAAGATCAATATTATTAGGCTCTCTAGGTTCTCAACATATACCACCTATGTCACCTACAACTTCTTCTACTAGATGAGTTCTTAAGACCCCTATAGTTTATAGGACACCATAATCAAGGCCACATATGTATATCACCACTCATCAATTAGATATAGTCACAAAATTATCACTATAACATATTATGGGATCATAGTTTCCCTTTCACATAACATGAATGATCACAGTTACCTTATTTGACATAGTCCATAGTAATAGTGAGTCTCCCATGAAACTCATTAGTTAGTATATTTCTTACCCTCTTATACATACATTCTTTTCTCTTACTACTTGTACATATTTTATTTTCATTTATTTGAACATAGCCTATATCCAAAAAATAAAAAACAATATAACATGCCAAATCATAAAAACATTCTAATATTACTTAGAAGACACAAAATTTAAAGATTGTATGTATTACTGTGTTTACATTTATTATATTTTCTAGAGACTACATATGTCATCTTAGTATAGTCAGTTTTATCATACATATTATTGGAGGTCTAGGTTTCACCCTAGATGAGAAAAAGATTGTTCAAGTCCTCTACCCAAATCTATTCCAACATGGGAATGACCCTAATCTATGGGTTACCTAATCTTGGGTTAGACCTCTAGGATTATTAACAAAGCTAGCTCTTCTTATGCATCAATTAGCTCATTTCCACTAAAACGTACTAATTACTAGGGAAAAGGGAGAGAAGGATAACTGAAATGGAAAATATAATCTACTTTTGGTGATACATGTAAATTGATTGTTCATCCACTCTACTTGGACTTCGTAAAACACTAATGAGAGAAGTGAAGGACTAAATCTACAACTCCATATTTTTGGTATGTATTAATATTTCATGCATAGGTTCATAAACTGATTAAAACCTGAGGGAAGTGATGGAGTGGCTTGATTCAAGGCACTAACTAGTCAACATATCCACATGCTAGCTTCAATAAAATGACATTAAACACTAAACATGACTTGCATAACAAGATAACTAGTAGCTAGGTGAGATCAAGACTTGATAAGGGAGAGATTTATACCACATATGCAAATCAAATTAATATTAAAAAACTATACCAAAATAATTAAATCTAAAAGTAATATTCTATTCATATCAAGAGGTTACACAACTCAATATTTCTAGAGTCTAGTCATGCCTAAGAGAGAGATACATTTCAAGGCCTAGAAGCCTATATTTCTAGCAAAATGGGAATGAGAGAGATGGGGAACATGCATGGGAAAATTGAGTCACTAGTGATCAATAAATGTGGTGGTAGTTCATTGAATATTTTCTATATGCATGCCTTCTTCCAGTCAAGACTAATCCTTCATCAATAAACTAAGCTTTTTTCGCTCCAATAGTCTTCAAGTTCTTCTCATTGGTTGAGAGATACACTAGAAGACAAGGGTTTGTTTTGTATGATGAGTCATGACCAAGTCTATTAGAGAAAATATCTTTAATATATGAACAACATTGAATAACCCAATAAATTTTCTAACCACCATATCTCCTCATGAATTCCTATGCCATATCTCACTTTCTTTTATGTAAGGACAAGTCCTCGTGTTCATGTACTTGATAGAGCCATAATCATATCTACCTGGAACTAATGTAGTATCCATTTGTCAAAGTCAAGACTATATTGGAAGATGATACACTACTTAATCAATCACATTTATGTTTGTATCTGATTTAATCCTAAATATAGATCTCTCTTATAGATCAAAAACCAATCCAATATATTGGTTTTTGTATAGTCATCATACTAATGTAGATATATATATTTTATGGCTTAATCTAGATAACTATTAGTCCATCCTTGTTATCTATATTAGGTCCTAAAATATTTATTCTACCTCTACTAAGATTTAATGGCAATATTAGCCCCTAAAATATCCACTCTAGTTTAACTTGGATTGTATTTTGACCTCTAGTCAAAGTCCCTTAGCTTTTTGACTTTTTATTTAAGCCATTGATATTGATCTAAGCCTTAAAGATTATAGCACCTTTGACCTTCATTATTGTCATCGATTTTAATTTGGGATTCTCTTTTTATGCCAACTATTAGTTCTACATTCATTCTTATATGATCTTGTGATCAGTCTATCTACCTCTACACTTATGCCATGTGGTGGTCTCTCATTAATCCTCAATATATGCTAACTCCTTTGACCTCTCACTTTCTATTGATCTTTGATCATACTATTAAACATGTACTATAGATATTTTGGACCCACTAACACTATAAATCACCCATATGTCATTAGATTTATCTATGAGCTTGTGATATCATACCACTTGGCATCCCTACATTAGTATTTTATTTTAACCTTTGATAACATGACACTTATTGATCTTGTATGCTTCTTACAGACCCCACTAACATTTTTACTTGATTCTCATCATTTATCTTTTATGTATGATTGAATGCACACCATTGAACTCTAGGACCCACTGACATCTATCAGATCACTGCTTACTATTAGATTTAGACTTAAGGTCACATGATGTTGCCACTTGTTAGTATCACATTAATCCTTGGGACATTTTAATTTAAATACTTACTTCCGAAGGCTTAAACTTGATGTTTGCAAGCATGTTCCATTTTGTAGGTTTAACTTTAGAACTTTATAACTAGAGATAGACAACTCATCAATTCATGAAATTTATAGAGAATGATCAAGGAATGAAAAAATTCATGTATATTCAATCCTTTGGCTTGAGAGGCTTTCTAATTAAACTTATTACATGCATAAACAAGCTAACTTATCCATTTCTTCATGACATATTGATGATGGTCTAGCTCTTCAAATCTTGTGCAAGTCATTTTATTGATCCTTCAAAGCTCTAAAACTCTGCTCAACTAATCTATCTAGGTAGAATATTTTTATGTGGGCCAAAATTGGCCAACATCTTTGGTGACTCATAGGGAAACATTCTTTCTATTCTTGAGAACCTAGACCATTTGTCTTGACTAGTCTATTAGGTACAGAGTCTCATATTTGGTTCAACATATTGATATAAATCTAGAATTAGCTGGCAACCTTTGGGTAACCCCTCTTGAAACAAATAAATATCGAAAGGAATAAAATAAAAAAAAGTGCCCAACGCACTTATTGAAGGGAAAATATAGAATAAAAGGGAAACTAAATAAGAAAAGCAAGTACCACTAACCTAATGTGTTAGGAAAAGACTTGAAAGAAAATAAAAAACCAATTATGTACAAGGAACCTAACTAACTACGATAAAGTATGATCCAATTGGATTAAAAGGAAAATTCATAAACTCACTTAGTCCAACAATGGTACAAGTTATAAAGTAAGATGTTTAGTGAAGATGACCCTTTATGAATATCTCTTCCTATCTACCAATTCCCTTAGCATCTCTAGGAGTGAGTAATCAACAACAACCCAGTCACCAACAAAGAAAAATTGGTCTTGGTCTTCAGGATCCTTCTCATACTATTTATCATCTAAAATATATGTAAGTGTCACCTTATCTAAGCATTATCCTTGAGTCCTTATGGCACCTTGATTTACCTTATTATCATTACTATCAACTTCAAACTCATCAATCTCTTCATAGAGCCTTTCATATTCCACCTAATCTTGATCATTTTCTTCCATGGAAAGCTCTTTTTCCACCTTATCAAGTACATGACTTTCAACTTGGCAAATCTCTTGTTGGAAGATCTCCATTTGTTACTACCAATCATTTGAGAGTTGTTCAAAATCAGGTTGAGGTACTAAGCCATCTCTAATAACAACCACTTCCACCTTGGTTTAAAGTGATTCTTCTAAGACTATAACCTTTTGAGGAATACCCTAAAATTTGTCTCCTTCATTCATGATAGTACACTCTACCTCATGCATATTTTCAAAAGAATCTTCAATATGTTCCTCTTCATTCAATAAGGTTGAATTGTTATTTAGTTTAACAAGGGGAGTCCATACGGTGATTTATTCCTCATAATCACTCATGACATCTTATTGATCGACTATATGTTGAGTTACTTGTTCCTAACTTGATTTTCTAAAAATGGGTTACTCCTAAAGAAAGAGTGGGGTGGAATGTTGAAAGATAGGCTCATGGGTTTGAGGTGAAGGACAAGATGTGATGGAGTGATGATGAGTTGGATATGGAGTATGAGATATGATGGATAGTTCATGGATAGGTCTGGGAATGGAGGGAACCTTATTGTAACATGAGACCTTAGGAATGGTTGACTCTTGAAGAAACTTTTTTAGGGAAAGCAAGTTGAGTTGGGCAATGGAAGGAGTACCTTCTTCCATAAAAACTTCATTTTTATCATAGCCTTCTTAAGGCTCTTTAGTAGTTATAAACTGATATTTAAACTTCACAATTGAATTCTCCCCCTTGTTTTGAGAACATCTTTAGATGGACTTCCAATATGGATAATCTAGAGGTTATTCTTTAACTATTTGATTTTTATTCTCCTCCTTCTCCCTTATATTTAGTTGCTTGTCTTTAACAACCACCATTTCCTCCTTATTTTGAATATTATGATCAATAAATTGACAAACAAAGGAGGTTAGATCAAGTGTTAGTACATAAAACTATGAATAAACACACTAACATAATATCATATCTAAGCCTAGATCTTAGGGGGATATTAATGAACAAACAACAATTGAAACCCCCACTAAAATGCAAAGAACAATAATCTTTACCTTTCTTGAAAGCTCCAAATGATTTCTTCATTGGTTTGCTCAGTTTATGCATAAGAAGTATTCATCAATGAAATATGTCTAACATCATCTCCTCTATGCACCATTATTAAATGCTTATCTTGATTGATATGTATTGGCTCAATTTCAACAATATAACACTAGGTTTTTAGCTTCATGAATCTATTCCTAAATTATAACTCTACTTTGATTGAGATCCCTAAATGAAGAGATCTAGACTTAATTTTATAGGTTTTAAAATCCCTTGGAATGGGTTAAATATTACCATGGTTGAGTTTATTAACTTTGGTTGAATTTGGCATATTCCTAGAATATTCTTTTAGAAATTTTTCAAAAGTTGCAACTCACAAAGGTAATGAGTGTGTTCTAGAATGTTCTAAGATGCTCTTGAATTTCATTTTTAATAATTTATTTAATTGATTTATTAGCTCATGGGTGAACTCAATTAAGATCTATAATTCATTTAAATTGCTAATTTATTTTGATTAAGGTGTGCAAGTTAATTAATTCTTTATAGGCATTTGGTTATTTGTTTAATTTTGATTAAATCATTGTGTGTATTTGCCTTGTTTAATTGATTTAATAAGCCAAATTTATTTAATGCAAGGTTATAAATCCAAATTTGAGACTAATAAAAATTCTCAAGCTAAGTATTTAATGATTAGCAAGAATTGGTCTAAAGTCAGATGTGAAGCCATTGGTGGCAAAATTTACATGTCTATAGTTTTCCCCTATTTGGGAAGATGTTTCAAGATATAAGCATAGTAACATATTTTCAAATAATAAAATGGTTATTTATGATTAAGACTACAACGTTAATTATTAAACTATAGCTGCTTCCTCGAGGGAGTGGTTGGCAAGTGGGTCAGCAAACAGTCCTTCGAAAGAAAAAAGTGAAATGAGGGGATTAAAAAAATGAAGATGATGGGGTGAAAACATAATTATTTACCCAAATTTGGGAAAAATTACTAATATATAAAAGTGGTAGGGTTTACAATGGTTTTCCCAAATGTGGTTATAAGCATTCTACCCTGATAGTGGCAATGTGGTATGATAACATAATGATTTGCCCCAACAGGTGATATAATCATTGAGAAGATGGAACAAACCCAATTAGAATAGATAAACAAGAAATTAAAATTGGTGATAACACAATTATTTACCCCAATAGGTGATATAATCATTGAGAATGCATGTGGGATGGTGTGCAATGTTGATGTAGTATACCCTAATTATGAAAAACATGATTAATGGTTGATGATTAATAAGTTGATATAGAGGATAAAGATGAATTAGGATAACCTACTAGTAGGGATATTATTATCCAAACTAATAAAGGTTGAAATTATTTCATTACTTAATTACTATATTTTAGATATGATTGGGTATTAGATTGGGATTGTTACTAATGTCGGTGTCAAGGAGATGGTGATGCTACATTGATGTTGTAGACCTCTCAACATTGATTTTTGCTATAGCATTTGATGATAGTACTCATGATAGAACACCATAGGGGCTTAGACAAAATATGCATAAGGACTAACTCTTGATATCTAATACTTAATGGAAAATAATTTCACCAATGATAAAAACCATGATGACGATGTAGAAGTTTGAATATGGATAGATTCAATAATAATGTGTAAGGAATCACCTAAGGAACACATATAGACTGAATCAAGGCCATATTTTTGAAATTAAAAAAATAATCACACAAACAAACAAACAAAATAGACAAATAAAGAAATAAGCAAGACAATTGAAGAAATAAATAAGTGTTAGTCCCTATGTTAGTATAAACAACATCATGAGCATTGCCCCTAGAAACTAGGAAATAATTTAACAAATAAACAAGATGGGGGAATAGAAGAAAATGAAGGGTGTGGCTGAGCTATCTCCATATGCATTAGGAAAGTGAACATTGCCTACATAGCTCCATGGATATGATGATCCAGTGAAACTTTAGGCTGAATGTAGTTCTCCCAAGAAAATGGAAGAAAATGATGATTGATAGAAGACATGATGGATGTGATAGAAGAATAGGGATGAACTCGTAAAATAGGGAAAGCATATGATAAAAGGCCAAAAAGGATGGGGAAACTAAGGAACAAGTGGTTTGTTTGTGACTTAGTGAGGGTTCCCAAAATCCTTAAGGTAAAGAAGTGGTTAATGTTTTTGGTTTTTATATATTATTTTCAATTGTTTTTGGAATTTTGGAATCATCTCAACTTAATTGAGAATGACAGACACTAAAATGTTCCAAGCTTAAAAAATGGCAAGAGTGTTATAACTTGAAATGATGCTCACAAACCAGAGAGAAAATGGTTGAAGTTGTTCTGAAAATGGTGAGAGCATTATAAATTGAAATGATAATTGTAAAATAACAAGAGCATGGTTGAAGTTGATCACAAAATGGTAAGATCATTATAACTTTAAATGAGGCTCACAAATCAAAGAGAACATGGTTAAAGGGGGACTGAGCTGACCTCAACATGAATCAAATGTGACCCACATAGTTCTAAAATGGTTTAAGTTCATAGTATTTCACCTCACAATAGAGTAATCTGACTAGTGTAGTATTCAATTCAAACAAAATAGGTATAGTTGGTATGATGACATAGTACAACATAAGAATGGCTAGGTGATATGTCAAGGCACAATAAATAGATATTTCCCCTAGTTTTCTCATAGGTGGTTATAATTAGGATATAATTGATAGATTAATGATACCAATTTTCCCTAGTAGGTGATATAATTAGTATCAAGATTGGTGAACATGGATTTGCCCCAATAGGTGATATAATTAGGCTCACATAAACAAACTTGATAAGAAGGGAATAAGAAATGAAGGATGCAACTACCAAAACTTCTATCATACTACTCCAAAATACTACCTCTATTTAAAATGCTTGAAATAACTATTGAAATTGATCTAATTCTATATCTTAAAAATATGAAACCAAGGTCAAACAGGCTAGGTTGATAAGATTCAAAACATGTTTGGTCAAGTAAGAATAGAATGGTTGGATGGTATGCTTAGAATATCAAAATGAGAGTAGGGTAGAACAAATAGTTTGATAATGGTATAAAGAATAATATTGATAATATGGTACAACTTGAAATGGTCCTTATAGATAATACATTAAGCTAATAAAGCATAATACCACTTGAGGTGAGTAATTTTTATTGACTCATCAAGTTCATTACCATCTAAATGTTCATTGACTCATCAAGTTTGTTGTCATCTGGTGTGGTGAGCCTGTATGCTCTAGTACCATAGTCTATAGTGATGATGAAAGGACCCACCTAGTTGGGTTTGAACTTTCCTTTCTATTTCTTTTCAAATGTGGTATTATTTTGGCTCTCTTTTAGGATAAGATCACCAAGTTTAAATTTTCTATGTTTTACACATCAATTGTATTAACCCTAAAGTCAATTCTGATAGGCCTACAAATTATTCATAACATATATGCACTTCTCATCAAGTAAATATAGATCTTGTATGTGAGCTACTCAATAGTCATTATCATCGAGAACATGCTTGAAATATATGTGTAATAAAGGTAACTCAACCTCAATGGGAAGTATGGCTTCAGTTCCATAAACAAGTGAGTATGGAGTGGTTCCTGTGGATGTGTGATGACTAGTATGATATACACAAAGGGTAAAAAATATCTCAAGGTGCCAATCAAGATCAACATCATTGACAATATTTTTGAGAATGTTGATAATGGTTTTATTTAATGCTTTGACCTAGCCATTACCTTGAGGGTAATACACCATTAAAAAGTGTTATGTGATCTTGTATTCAACACAGATTTTTGACATACTTGTTCTTAAATTATCCTCCATGATCAAATATAATTTCATAAAGGATATCATAGAAGCAGATGAGTTAGTTAAAGATGAATTTGTAAATTTTATATTTAGTCATGTAAGTGAGGGGTATAGCTTCAACCCACTTATCGAAATATTCAATGATGGTGAGATTGTGTTTATGGCCATTTTATGAGATGGGGTTTATCTTACTAATGAGCTAAAGGCCCCATGTATCAAGGGGCCATGGTGTCAACATTGGTTTTAAGGTCTTGGTAGGTGCATGAATCAAATAAGTATATCATTGACACTTATCACATTTTTTTACATAGATAACTAGATCTATGTCTATTATAGGCTAATAGTAACCAACACACAAGAATTTTTTAGATAAGACTACCCCGTTAGTGTGGGCTCCACATACTCATTCATGAACTTCCCATAATGCTAGTATAGATTCTATCGAAGGTAAACCATGAAGTAGAGTTTCATTAAAACTATGGCGGTATAGGGTTGGTCTGAGTAGGGTGTAATCTTGGGAATTATGGATGAAGTCTTTGGTTTCTTTTTGGGATAAGTATGGTGGGAGGAATTTCTCATGTAAATAGACATATAGGTCTAAGTACCAATTATATTTTAGATCAATAATATCACATATAATTATAATAGTTGAAGGTTCATGAGTTGGTGTTGTTAGATTTTCTATAAGAAACTGATACTCACTAGCTATGTTTGCATGATTAATCAATGATCCAATGGTAGGCATGGAATCTATTATTATGTTTCTCACTCTTAGTATATGCTCAAATTTAATGTTATCAATTTGGTACTTGAGAGTGTCAACCATTGCCTTGTATGGAACCATCTTGTCATCTTTAGTTTGGAAGTGGTATGTAACCTAATTAATGATTAACTAAGAATAACCATAAAATGTTAGATGAAATATGTTCCATTGTACCACTTTTTGAATCCCTTTAATGAGTGTTTCATATTTATCAATGTTATTGGTACAAGGAAAGCTGATTTTAAATGACTTGGGGATTAGATCCCCCTGAAGTGTTGTAAATAAATGGCCTTACCTCAATCCATATGTAGTGAATGATATATCAAAATATAAATTCTAAAGTTTATCTTTAATAGGTGTTTCAATTATGATCATGATGGATTTTTTAAGAAATTGGAATGTTAATGTATTTATGTCTTCAAGAGGTGCTTCAATAAGTTGATCTATGAGAACTTTCCCCTTGATTACTTTTTAGTTTCTATACTCTATCTCAAACTGACTAAGTAGCATGATCCATTTGGCCATACGACCTTGAAAATCTATTTTTGATAGTAGGTACTTAAGTGGATCTACTTTGGAAATAACCATGGTCTTATTATTCAACATGTAGTGGCATAGTTTTTAAGCTGTAAAAACCATATCAAGACAAACTTTTTCAATGGGCATATAGTTGTGCTCACATATAGCTAGTGTATGGCTTAGATAATACATTTAATGATCTTTTCCCTTGTCATTGTGTTGAGCTAGAAGTGTCCCTAGAGAATTATCAGTAGTAAAAAGATATAACAAGAATGGTTTCCCTAGAGTTGGAGGCAATAGAATTGAGGGATTTGTGAGATTGTCTTTCAACTGATAAAAAGCCTTTTGACAATCATTATCCCAATGGAATGTGACATATTTATTTAGTAGGTGTGTAAATATATGTCACTTTTCTAATAATTAATATATGAAGCATCAGATGGACTAGATCTTTCCCTATAAACTATGAATCTACTTTAGATTGGTTGGTGGTAACATCTCTGTTATGACTTTTAATTTAGCTAGATTGACTTTAATGCCCCTACAAAACAAGATGAATCCCAATAATTTACTTGATGTAACTCTAAACACATACTTCTTAGGGTTGATCTTGAATTTTATTCTCATAGTCACTCAAATTTCTTCCTTAATACTATTGGATGGTCATCCCTAGTTTTGGATTTTTCTATTATGTCGTCAATGTAGTCTTTGATAGTGTCATGCATCATATCATGAAATATGACTAGCATAGATCTTTGATAAGTGAACCCTACATTCTTAAGGATAAATAGCATGACCTAATAACATAATGTTCCCCATGGAGTTGTGAATGCTATTTTGTGCTGGTTTCTGGTGCTATTTTTATTTGATTATAACCTGAGAAGCTGTCCATTAGTAAAAGCATTTCATAATCCATTGTGGATTTGATTATCATGTCAATGTTAGGCAGTGAAAATTAATCCTTAGGGCATGATTTGTTAATGTCATATAAATCAATATATATTATGACTCATTTTGGTTCCTTGCTAATAGATACTACATTGGAAATCCATTTAGAGTAGTAAATTGGTCTAATATATCCTGCTTCTAAGAGTTTTTCCAACTCTTTCTTCAATAATATAGCAATGTAAGGATTCATCTTGTATAGCTTTTATTTTAATATTTTGGCATCAAGATTGACCACAAGGTGGTATAGAACCAAGGTGAGGTCTAAACTGGGTATGTTATAATATGTCCAAGAAAATATATCAATAAACTCTCTCATTAGGGCTATGAAGACTTCACACTCCTTCTCAATAAGGGATACACCTAGCTTGACTCACTTTGGGTCATCGTAGGAACTGATGGTAACCTATATTATATCTTTGATTAGAAGACTTGAGCCATAGTCAAGGATATTTGGTAATGATTTGAGATAATTAGCAATATTAGAGTCCTCTATTAGGACTATTTCTTTAACAAGCTCTCCAAGACATGATGAATCAAAATCTCCTATAGGAGATCATGTGATGTGACAAGGATAGATGGAAATTCTTGTATGACTTGATCAAAGTCTTCTTACTTCTCAAGATTAGATTTGGACCCATTATCATGTTTGTTATTAGCATCCTCTTGAATGATTTGATCAGGTTGAACTCAAATCTATAGTGACCTAAATCATTGTTAGTTTCTTACATGATTTGCTCAAAATCCCAATGCTTTTCAATACTAAATTTAGACCCATAGTCAAGTTCATCATTGGTGGTCTCTTGGTCTATACATGAATAAGGTTAAACACCCTCATCTAGTGGTGCTTTAAATATATTTTCACTAATAAACTAATCTTTATATTTACTATTTACCTAGTTAAAAATCATCTCAAATACATTTTCACTTTGAGACCTCAATGTTTTATTTATTTAATTTTGGCTAAGGGTGTTTAGCCATTCTCCAAAATAGGCTTTAGGATCTAATTTGAATGAGAATCCTAATTTATGATCTCCTAATAGAACATTATCCTTAAGGCCTAGAAAATCATAGAATGCTTCATCATTTTGAAACTCATCAATTAATATGTGTGTCTCTTGTTGGTCCCAATCTATTATTTCGGGATAATATAATGGTAGGGGATTGTCATGAATGATTGGGTTAAGAGTGTAAATGGTGTGATTATCAAATAGGTTAGTCTGAGCTAAGTCATCAAATAAGCTATGATTAGAATCTACTTCACTATCAGCATCCTCATCACTAATTGATGGTGATGGAATATGAGTAAGGTATATGGGGTCACCCCTAGGTGGTTTAAATCTAAGTCCATAGGGTCCTTCATACTTGGTCATAGAAATAGGTTCCAACATTACTTGTAGATTTAGCCTGAGGCCCTTTCCTTCATAATCTTGATTTTCCATGATATGACTGGGAATGGGATACTTGGGGTTCTTTTAATAATTGACCAAATTATCATTATACAACCATGACTCATCTCCTTTGAGAGGGTCTTATTCTAGGCTAGAAGTTGGTATGAAAATGATTGGTCTTGGATTATATGCATGGGCTTTACCCTTTCTTTGACAGTGCATGCATGGCATAGCTTTAGGTATTTGAAAGGATTTTGGGTTATGAGGAAGCTTTGTAATATGAAATGTATCATGAGTCAAGTACTCTCTTGGGCCATTAGTAGATATGGTAAAATTATTGGATACTTCAAGTGGTGGCATGTGACTGAGAGAATCAAGGGTATAAGGATCAATGTAGTTATATTTTAGAAATTTGAGGAGTATTACCTTCCCTTTATCCTACTGATTAGATGGATTCATGTTGAAATGGTAGTTTTAACTTTATAACATAGCATCTAGACGTTTACAATGCTCATATGGATGCACATATCTTGGAATGTTAACCTCTATCCCTAAATGGGAGAATTTAATACATTGTTGCAATGTCAATGGGACTACATGAATCTCATGTAATCAAGGCCTACCCAAAAGCATATTATATGACAAATCAAGATCCAACACATGGAAAAAGGTATCATGAGTTAAGGGCACAATGATAACTACCAAGCTAATGGTTCCATATGATTTGTGCTCTTGATTGTCATATACTTTGATGATGATCTTTTTTGCTTGGATATCCATTATTGTGTACCCAAGAAGCTAGATAAGCTTGAGAGACATTATGTTCAGAATTGAGCCATTGTCTGTAAGGAAATGTTTCACTTTATGTCATATTATATATACTTTAATTTATAATATATTATTATGTAGTAGGCCAAGAGGTGACATATCACTTTGGTTGAATGTGACTTGTTGGGTTGGAGCTAGGTGTCTAAATAAAGCTTGAAATTGGTTAGGACATATGTCATTTAGAATAGCAGATTGGCTAAGGTATTCATTCAAAATTTTATTGTGGATTTTTGATATGCAAAATAAATCTAAAATAGATATTTGTGTTGACATATATTGTAATTTTTACACTATATCAAATGTCTTTTCTTGAATAATGTTAAATGGCTTATTCTAAGGCTGAATGGTGGATTGGATGATGGGTGAAGTGGTAGGCGGTTATGGGCATATTATGGTAATTTTAGACTAACAAGTTATGATTGTACAATTGGGATTAGATACAGGACTATTATTGCTAATTAATGATGATGAAGGGGGGCCAAATAAGATAAGTCTTGATCAATGATGCACTTGAGTCTGGTCATGGGTGAATGATGAGTTATCATTATAAGGTCCTAATGTGGGAATCCCTACTTTCTAGTTCACCTATGTATGGTCCCAGGTCAAATAAGGGTTATCAAAATGATTAGACTAGTTTGGTATGACTAGCAATGGTCTTGTCTGGTTGAAATTTGGTCTAAGATTGATGGAAATGGTGTTAATGTTACCTCTTGAGATATGACTTACAATTGAGTTATAGTCATGTGAAATGGCATGGTAGGTTTGTTGGTTGTGGCCACTATTCTAGCCTTGGTTTTATCCATTATTTTAGCTTTGTTGGCTTTGTTGTTGATTCTATTGATTCAACCTTTATTGTTGATGTTATTGTTGTTAGACTAGCTGATTATTATGTTAAGGAAATGGGTTTTGATAGATGTCAAGGTTATGATTGGATGTGAAAGCTCCATTATCTAATGTGATCTTACCATTATCTAACATATTTTGAATGACATGTTTGATTTTCAAACAACATTGTAAATTATGGCCTTTAACACTATGAAACTCACAAAATTATTCTAGCTTATACCAATCTAGCATGTTTGTAGCCTCATGATATTTATTTTTTAGAATAGGGTATCTAAGATTAGGTTAGCTACTATGAGCTTTCAAAAAAATTCTTCGATGGGTTCTCCAAGGTTGGTAAAAAGATGACGATCCAGCAGGTATCTCCTTGGAGGAGGTGGTTTTTACAAAGTCAAAGGCTGCTACAATTGTTGCATTTGTTGCACTAGCCTAGGTTATGTTTATTGTGCATGTTGTGGCTTTTGAAGAGGTTGTTGGGTAGGAGTAAGATGAAAAGGTGGCACTATATGAGAACATGGTGTTTACACCTATGCACCAAATTTGGGATTCAAACAAAATATCATCAAAGAGATAATACAAACCCAAAGATAATGACACCAATAGGAACAAATAGAAAAGGTAAATTAGAATGTAGTGTGCATGTTTACCATCATTTTTACCTTCTCATAGCTCTGATCTAAGATTTGTATGCTTGAAAATGGCTTGGAGAGGATTTATAAATTACTTACTTGTGTTATGCTTTCACTTCTTTATTCATTCCTTCATTAGCTTGAGCAAGTGAGGGTGTGTTGGTTTTATAGATTCATAGAGGGAGATATTATGGTCCAAATTTGAATTTTGGGCCATGAAGATCTACGATGGAGGATTTTCCATAGAATTATTAATTACATGGAATCCTCCAAAATAGAGAATTCTAGAGGATGAGGGATAGAATGGAGAGATTTATAAAACTCTCTAATTCTAGAGATCTCTTCATAGGGTTTAAGGGGTTTAGGAATGGCTAGTATAGGGTGGTGGGAGGGTCAATAGATTATTTTGGAATTTTTAATTGGAAAATGGGATTAAGGGTAGGTTTAGTGGATAATATCTTTTGTTTAGGGATTTAAATAATAGTATTAGGATTCTTAGGGATGTAGGAATACCTATGGGATAGGCTAGTAGGTGGTTAGGTTAGGTTATGGGAATAAAAAATTACCATATAATAGATAATTTGGATTGGATTAGGATAATGGTAGGTTAGAGGGAATTAATGGAGTAATGAGATGGGATAAGGTTAGTGAAATTTAGATTAATGGAATGGGATATTAGATTTATGGCTATGAAGGGGAACTAGTGTTGATTAATAGGAATATTAGTCAGCTATCATGGAATGAGCAATTTTAGGTGTATACATTTTGCCCCTCTTTGAAAGGCATTATGAGTGGAAAAAAGTGGAAGGAATAATGGTCTTTCAAATAAAACCATGTCATGGGTGATTATTAATAGATGATATTAAGGGATATGATGCCCCCTCAAGGGGACATGTAGGTTAGGATGAGTCAGATGGCCACTCAAAAGAATAAATGTGGGGTGAAATGCAATGGATAGAAAAGGGGGTGGGATGCCAGATATGGGATATAAGATTAAGAGGATGAGGTTGACATGAGTGTTGAGCTATAAATTGATAACAATACCCCTGGAAAAGACACATACATAGGGAATAGAGGTGATGGGTGTCATAGTTAGACATATCTTAATCAAGGACACATGCATGGGAATTAACTGTAACATGATGATATGATAAAAGGCCACAAGATTTATATGTATCCTAGACAAGGATGCAAGCAAGGGATAGCTATAGGCTAGGAATAAATTATTTGATAAGATATGATAGGTGTTGCTCAAGGCTAAAATTGATCAATATTATGATAATGACAAGAAAGAGTAAGGGATTGTGATTGAGTGACTAAATGATTAGGACGATGCCAACAGGAAATGATCTTGCAAGAGGGAAATAGGGGTCAGTTGGAATTGGAGAGGATAAGAATCCAAGTTGGATTATGTGGATGGGAAGGTTGGCTAGGAGGGTGTGGGGGGGGGGTGGGTTTGATATAGGCCAATGGTGAGTTTGGGATGTTATTTGCATTATTTGTTTGTAGAGATCTAGAGCTTGAGCGGAGAACCATGGACCACATTCATTGATCTTCACATCATGATGCATGAGTTTGGATGTATTAGTGGGTACTTGAGGTAGGACCACTAGTGAGTGTATCTCTAATTCTATATTTTTGTTGATTTTTTTGGTCTTCTTAGGGTAGAAAATAATTAAGGCATCATAGACTTACAATCTTTTGACTATGAATTATGCCTGTAGTCATGGTATTGTAGATGTGAATAGAAATATTAGGGTAAAAAATAGTGAGATTGCAATCCCACTAATAGGGGAATAGAAGGATTGCAATCCCTCTACTAGGGGAGTAGAAAGATTGTAATATTGCTACTAAGGAATCATAAAATTGCAATCCCATGAGAGGGGAGTAGCAATATTTCAATCTTGCTACTAAGGAATCATGGGATTGTAATATTATGAGAGGGGAGTAATAGTATTGCAATACCACTACTAGGGGTTATTTAAAAAGATTAGTGGGGTCATGATATGGGATAGGTGGGAAAAAGGATTGGAGAGGACTAGTTAGGGAGTAGATGTCTTTGGTCAAGGAATTAGACAAAGTGGGTAAGATAATGGCAAGATGAGGTAAATAGGGAAAATGAGGGAGATAAGTGGATTGATAATGTGTTCATGATGTAGGAGTGATTAGGCATATTAGCATCTAAATCAAGGTACCTAAAATTACTCCATGATATTTGGTGGGTGATGGATGAGGAGTAAGGGGTTCTAGAGCTAATAAGGCTACATGATGTAGTGACCATGCCATTAATTTAGATTGATCAAGCATTGATTATGGTGTTGGTGGAGTGGTGGCACTCTGAGACTAGTTAATTTCATTTAATCACTAGAGAGATGACCGTTACCTTAGAGGATGTTTACAAGATTTTTCATTTTTTGATGATTAGTGCTAAGATCTACTAGAGGTCATGGATGGTGATATAAATGTTACAATGATTAGGTGGTAGTTTATAGATTAGTGTACATGATAGATCGATTGACCTCAATCGATGTTGGTGGGATGGGTCTTTGGATAGACTAACACTAGTGGCTATGGCTCTTATATCTAGCATTCTACTATCAGATAAGAGTGGGATATGGTTTCATCTTAGATTAAGAGAGGTGGTGGTAGACATGGTTCATGATCATTGAGTATTTACATGGGGACTTATTATGTTGGATCACTTATATAGGGAGCTACATATTGGTACTTACAGGGATGCACAGAGCTTTGGTCCATCATTTTTATTGTAGATATGGAACTAGAGCACATTAAAATTTAGTCACCATTAGGGGTTCTCACTAATTTAGATTTAGGGCAATTGATGGCATGTTGATGGTGTGTGGTGGTAGGTGTGGCATAGGAACATCAGGGGATTTTATCTTTTTTAGGGAGATATTCAATAAATTCTAGCCTGAGCAAATTACTTGGATGCCATACTAAGGCATTGTATTTAGGTGGGGAGATGAGGTATGTACTCAGTTCATGCTAACCCCTTGCTATAGCACTACGAGATGGGATTATGTGATTAAGAGATATAGACTAGATTAATTTCATCACCAGTTTGGTTTTGTTTAGGATATGCTTAATCCCGAGATTATTTTTGCATGGAGTGTGAAAGAGAGGCCACATTAGGGGTGACTAGTGGTGAGATTGGATGTTATCTTTGATTATCATGATTTGGTGCCATTCCAATGGGATTTTATGATATTTATACTAGAGCTAGGGGTCATAGTTGAGTATTAGGCATGTTGGTAGGGATGAGTACCAAGGTTATTAACTCAACCTCTTATAATGATGAGGAGGGTGGTATAAAGGGTTATAGTAGCATGAGCTCAAATTCAAGAGTGGGAATGATAGTGAAGATAGGGACCACCTTAAGATGTGATGGATATTGATGTGGGGGTTGATGGATAGGGATAAGGTCCAAATCAATTAGTAGTACAGGTGATGGATAAGGATAGGGCCCAAATCAACTAGTTGTATAGGGTGAGGGGTAAGGATAGGATTTGGATTAGCTAGTGGTATATGCACCTAGGCAACCATCTAGAGGATCAAGTCCATCTTAAGAACCATAGATTCCCAAGTATCCATCTAGAGGAACAGGACCATCTTAGGTGATATAAATTCTTAAGTAGCCATATAGAGGAGTGGGACCATTTTAGGCACCATAAATTCCCAATCAACCATCAGAGGAGTGGGACCATATCAGGCACCACAAATTCCTAGGTAGCCATCTATAGGAGTGGGATCATCTCACCCTAGCCAGTCTATTAATGATGAGGCATTGATTTCTAGATTACAAGTAGAGCTCTAGGCTTGAGTGGTAGAGATTGGGGGTATTAGTTAGGAATAAGACTAGCTTCATGCACAATTATAGTATGTAAGGGTACATGAGGATGGGAGACTGACCTACGCATAGGGATAGATTGTTGGCTTACAGGTGTAGGTGGCTTAGAGAGAGAGTGAGTTATCTTAGCTATGGATAGAGATAGGAGGTTTATAGAGTTAGATACATTAGTGGGATACCCATCTTGAGTAGGTACAAACATAGATTACAACTTTATAGGGATAGATGGAAGGGTCTCTAGGATAGTTGGTGTCACTTCATAGATAGATTCAAGCTTTGTAGGGAGAGATAACTATGGCTGAGAGGACTCAAGAGAATATAGGTACAAGCCTTTAGGGATAGGGAATGATGGGGATGATAGAATAGATCATGCTATTGACATGTGAAGATCAATATTATCAAACTCTTTATGATGCAATAGTACCTTTAGAGTGTAGGGCAAGATCTTTTTAGGTGAGCCAGTCATTAGTGTGATATTCCTTGAGGAGTAGAGGGTTGAGATCATCACTGTCACCTCAGCCATGATGGATAGTTTTATGATGTTCATATGAAGACATTATTTTGCATATTGTACAAGATACCTTATATATATATATATATATATATGAGTCATCATGTAATCACATGAAATCACATAAATATACCTAACCATCATAATAGATAAATATGAAAAGAATGAATCATCATCACCATCATATATATATATATATATATATATATATATATATATATATATATATATATATATATATATATATATATATATGATGATGATGATGATGATGATTCATTCTTTTTTAGATTTATGTGTTATGATGGTTAGGTATATTTATGTGATTGCATGTGATTACATGATGACTCATAATGATTATGTTCTTTATGTTTATGATGATGATCTCCTACTTGTAATTATTTATGGTGATGTATATTATGATTTCATGTTTATGTTTTGATGTTTTATATTAGTTTATGGTAAATGTAATGTGATGATAATATCATTCTGAGATATTTATTGTGATGGTGTTTATTCCCCATTGATATGATGAGATTGAGTTGTTATTAGTTCATGTTATGACATATGTGAGATGGGATAAATTAGTTGTGATTTCTCATTGTGATGTTTAATGGATATGTTATTGATTATGATGATGAATATGGTGATGTACTTGATTTTATTTACAATGCTATGTTGTTATATGTTATGGACCATGTGATGAGTGATGTGCATATTTTTGGTGATTTTTGTTAGGATGCATATGATTGTGATGGGTGCATATGATGGGATTTTATTAATTTAAGTTTATGTAATAGATATGGCCCCTATTTCATGATTGTCCTTTATGGTTTGGTAGTCCTGCATCATTGTAGTGAAGAACTATGGGATGAGGATGGATAGGAAAGTTTTGGTTTATGGTTTTTAGGGGGATATGGCTTGGGATTAATTGGTAGGATTGGGGCTTAGGAAGATTGTCAAGAATATATGAAATCTATGTCAGTGTCACATCTTTATGAGATATGTCGATGGTCTTGACAAGGCCATGACATTTATATTAAAGATGCATAGTAAGAACTCTATTTAAAATGGGATGAGCCATTCATAAGTATTTACTTCGATGGTCAACCCTTGCCATACTTGTTCCCAAAATGTACAAACATATAAAAATTAAACTAATCAAAAAGACAAATTTTTATCGCATTTACATCAATACCATAATCACACAAAACACACACACACATGCTTAAGTATTCACAATATTCTATATGGTTACAAAATGGGAATGGTAGCCAATGGTGGGGATGATGAAGGGATGGGAGTGATAGCAGTTGAGCTATCCATGGGCATAGAAATGTGACCAAGTGTTACCTACATAGTTTGAAAGACCTCAAGCCGATGTGGTTCTAGATAGGTGATGATGATGATGATGATGATGATGATGATGATGATGATGATGATGATGATGATGATGATGATGATGATGATGATGATGATGATGATGATGATGATGATGAGGATTAATGGTTAGAAAGTGATGATGATGGTGACTAAAAAAATAGACAATAATGATATAGTTATAGATAACTAATTGTAAGTGATATGGAAACATAATTCATATGATATATGGACAAGGTTAGAATCATAAAGCCAAAAATAAAGGGGTGTGGACTATCGCATTAGGAATTAGAGTCATAGTAACCCCCATGTTCTATTTACCTTTGATAATGATAGTGGGAGTGTATAGTTGCATGGATGGCAAGGATTTGACATGATGTGGCTGAGGCTAATAGGAGACATATTTTTCATAGGAATTTTCTCTAAAAGAGTGGATATATATTGATGGGGTGATAGAGGATTTTGGGGATATAGATAATGTCTCCAAGGATAGGTAGATGATTTGGGAAGATTTATCCAATAAATGTCCCAGAAGTAGCCCTTGCTACTTTTGTGATAAAAGACCCATGATTACTTGTTATAAATTCCCACTTAGGTAGACCAAGGCCAAGCTATCCTTACCATGGCACTGGGAACCAATTTTCTCCATGGTACTTGCCTAAGGTGCCAGTAAGTTATTTTTTACCTTTGAACTCTTTATTCATATATATATATATATATATATATATATATATATATATATATATATATATATATATATATATATTATATGTGGGTCCTATAGATGGAGGATATAGGGACTAGGTGTAGAACCACTTGAGATGCATGATGTTCATAGTATCATCCAATTATTCTCCCTCAAGCATGGCTAATTTGTATGCCCCTAAGATAAATTTGGCAATAATGATGTATGGGCCCAACCAATTGGCTTCAAATTTTCCCTTTTTGTCTCTTTTTACATTAGTGTTCTTCTAATTTTCCTTGAGGACCAAGTCACCTACCTCAAACTCCCAAGCCTAAATCTTCTTGTGGTATTATTTCTTGAGATTATTTTGATACACTTGTAGGTGATTCAAGGCTTGATATCATTTTTCATTGAGGAGTTCCAACTCTTGTAGGTGCTCTTATTGGTGATTATGGTCAGTAATTATGCCTCATAATGAGAGATGAAAAGATGAGGCTCTACTTCGATGGGTGATATTGCTTCAACTCAATATACCAAGGAATAAGGGGTGACCCCTATGGGTGTATGAAAATTAGTGCAATATGCCCATAATGTTAGATATAATTGAATATGCCAATCATGGCTGGCTTGATTGACTATCTTTTTCAAGATTTTGATTAGGGTTTTATTGGTTGATTCTGCTTGTCCATTGCCTTAGGGATAATATGGGGAAAAGAAATTCTATGTGATGTGGTACATTAGACAAAGGGCCTCAACATCCTAATTTTTGAAAGACTTTCCATTATTTGAGATAATATTGGTAGGAATGCCAAAGTAACAAATGCTTTGATTAAGACTGAATTTAGATATATGGAGGCTAGTTGTGTAAGTCAATGACATGGCTTCTACCCTTTTTCAAAAATATTATATAGCTGTGATAATAAACTTATGCCCATCTAAGGAAGTAGGATTAATATTTTCTATTAAATCAAGGCCCCATATATAAAAAATCCATGGGATCATGATATGATGTTGTTCTTGTGCTGGTGTATAGATAAGGTTTCCATGCCTTTGACAAGCTTCACATTTTTTCACATATTGACAAGCATCGTGTTCCATGTTTGTCCAATAGTATCCAACTCAGAAGAGATTCTTGGCTAAGGCCACCCCATTGATGTGCCCTTCAAAACTTCTAGTGTGGACTTCCTTGACTACTTGAGCTACCTCTTCTGAGGTCAAACACATTAACAAGGTTCTATAATAACCCCTTTGATAGATCATGTTGCATAGAATAGTATAACAGGTAGCTTGATGGAGAAAGGATTTTCATTGATGGTGAGTGACATCAGGGGGTAAGATGTTGCCATGGAGGTGTTGGTAGATGGTGTGATACCAAAGGAGATTAGGATTATTAATGGTATAAAGTTGTGCAAGATCTAAAGAATGATGAGCTGGAGTGATCAATTATTCAATCAAAAAAATTCCCTCTAAAAATCCTTTAGGGATATCAATGAGGGATCCTAGGGTAGTCATAGAGTTAGTTTCCTTGTTATTTTCTCACGACACTTGTTCAAATGTTATATTTTGAAAAATAGTTTTTAATTGGTCAACTAGTTGTTTGTTTGGGATCAACTTCTCATCTTTTATTTGAGAGTCCTTAAATACTTGAAAATTCTAGATGTTCCATTATATGGAAAGATGAAGTCCTACTATAAGGGCCTCATATTTTGAGATATTGTTGGTACAAGGGAATGCAAGATGAAAAGCCTTAGTAACAACATATCCTTGTGGGGTGATTAGTAGGATTCCTGCCCCTAATCCATGAGTGGTGAAGGAGCCATCAAAATATAACTTATAGATTTCCAACTATGAGGTGCTCATAATGGATTCATCTAGAAAGGGAGAGGTAAGTTGGTCAGTTGCTTCTAGTGGAGCTTCTACTAGTTGATTTTCTATGACCTATCCTTTGATTTCTTTCTGATAAACATATTCAATATCAAACTCACTATGAAACATGATCCATTTTTCCACATGAATTGTTAGTGTTACTCTGGATAGGAGATACTTTAAAGGATCTATCTTTGCAACTAGGTGTACTTGATTATTGGGCATATAATACTAGAGCTTTTGGGAGGTAAAGACCATAGCTAAACATGCCCATTCAACTGGTGTATAATTTAACTCATATTTTATTAAGATATGACTGAGATAATAAATGGCTCATTCCTTTCCCTGGTAATTATGTTGTGTGAGTAAGGCTTTAATGACATAGGGAGTGGTGGATATATATATATATATATATATATATATATATATTAATAATGGTTTGCTTGGAATTGATGGAAACAATACTGGTGAATTTAATAAGTATTGCTTAAGATTCTAGAAAGCCTTCTAACAATTTTTATCCCATTGATAGCTTTCCCCTTTCTTAAGTAAGTGAGTGAATGGATGAGACTTATCAAATAGCTATGAGATAAAATGCCTAATAGCTTGGAGCTTACCTTAAAGACCATGAAGTTGTTTAAGTATCCAAGGAGGTGGTATCACATTGATTGCTTAAACATTTTATATATCTACCTCAATACCTCTCTTGGAGACAATGAACCCTAGCAACTTTCTTGATGTTACACCTAAGACACACTTTTTGGGGTTCAAGCGAACCTTGTATTCTCATATTCTTTCAAATATCTTACAAAGGACTACAAGATGCTCAGCTCATGAGTGAGACTTTCCCAAAATATCATCAACTTAATAGTCCAAAATATCATGCATAATTTCATGGAAGATAACAACCATTACTCATTGATATGTTACCCCTATGTTCTTTAGGCCAAAAGGCATATCCTGATAGCAAAATGTGCCCCATGGAGTGATAAATGTTATTTTGTGCTAGTTTTTAGGAGTGAATTTTATCTAGTTATATCTTCAAAATCCATCCATGAGAGATAACATCTCATAACCATCTATTGAATCTATGATCATATCAATATTAGGAAGTGGAAAATCATCTTTGGGACATGCCCTATAGATGTCATGGATATCAATACATATATGAATCTTGCCATGTGGTTTTGAGATAGGTAATATATTATATATCCAATTGAAATAGTCAATGGGATGAATGAATATAACATCCAATTTTTTTTTGCAATTCTTCCTTAACTAACAATGCCACCTTTAGATGCATCTTTCACAATTTTTGTTTGAATAGTTTAGCATTAGGATGGACATCAAGATGATGGACTACTAGTGAAGGATCCAACCTATGCATATATTCATAACTCTTGGTGAAGACATCAGTAAATTCTCTAAGCAAGGTAGTGAGAGTTTCATGCTCTGATTGCATAAGAGATGCCCCTGATTTCATGATCTTGCATTTTTCTAGTTATAATATTTATTTCAATGACTTCCTCAATGAGTGAGGGAGATTTTTATAATAGATAAGGGGGGTATTTAATTTCTAGCAAGTTGGAGGCTATAATTCTTGGTAACTCAGTATCAACATCTAGATAATCTTCTGACTAAATGGGACTTTCTAGAATGTGATCAAGTTCTGTAGAAGATTCCCCTTCTACTTTAGATGTTTCATCATCACTTTATGAACTTAGTGAATCTTTTTCTCCAAAATATGTTGATTCACATAGATTGATTGAGAATCCTTTCTTGTGGTCTCTAGATGGCATGAAAGTCCTTACCCCCAGGTATTCAAGAATAGCTTCATCATTTTGAAATGTGTCAAAGTCAAGTTCCTACTTGGCATCCTAGTCTATAAGGGAGGGATAATGGAGGGAGATGTCAATGGTGAAGATGGAGGTGTCAAAAAAGGTTAGTGGTAGCTAGCTCTTTGAATTGACTACAAATGAGCTCTATTTTAGTATCCTCATCAGGGAGATTTTACTTTTTGGTCAAGATAGAATCCATAATGGCATCAAGAGGGTCATCACCATATAGTTTGTACCCTATAATAGAATAGGATAATTTATCTTGAACATTAATAGGATCTATTTGACCCTACTATTGTCTACCTAGTCCCTTTCCTTTATAGTTCATGTTTTCCATCATGTGATAGACAATAAGATGTTTTTGTTGGGGTTAGATGAAGGTATCATCATCAGGTAAGAGCCACAAATCATCACCATCTTTAATGTGTTCATCTGAGAAAAATCCTACACTTTCAAAAGTCATGGGCCCAAATTGATACTTGATGGTCTGAACTTCCTTCATCATAGGGGTCTCGTAGCTTCAGGGAGACAATGGGAGATGGCCAATGCAATGGGTTTTGTACTCATATTCAATACAACCTATGGATGTGATTTTTAACTTGGTAATATTAGGTGTTGGGGTAGATGTAGTGGCTAATTTATTAGAAGAGACATATTTGGTAGCTTTAGGATTGAGGATGGACTTCTTAATGCCTTGAGATAATGATGGAGAAGGGGTTTGATCCATTTGATAGTTGTGATGGTCAATAATCCCTGGGATGGTGACTTCCATCCTTGAATGGGGGAATTTAAGGCATTGATGAAGAGTGGATAAGAAAGCTTGAATTTCATCAATCTAGGTTCTCCTAAGAAGCATATTATATGACAAGTCCATGTTGATCACATGCACCAATATTTGATGGACTATGGGCCCCATAGTGATGGGAAGATAAATAGACCCAATGAATGGCCACTCATTATCATTGTATGCTTTGATCATGATGATATTAGGCCGCAATGATGATTCAGAGTACCCCATATTTTTTAGGAAGTCCATATTACATAGTTTAAGTGTTTATCCTCTATCTATAAGGACACATGAGACATAATGATGTGAAATGGAAAACTCAATGTATAGTGGGTAGTTGTGATGAGGGCCAATTAGTAGTAGATCCCAAGTGCTAAATGTGAGTTGTGAGGAGGGGGATAAATGAGCCACTGACACTTAAAAATGATTAGTTTCCAAGTTACTAGGTACATCTAGGTCATTGATCACTTTATTTAATACTTCCCTCTATAAAGTGGACGTTTTTTAAAGCTCCATAATGGAAATCTAGGCAAGTGTCTTTTTTAATTGTTGAATAATGTAAAATGACATATCAAGCTTATATGTGGCTTTATTATATGTATTCCCCCTTGGTATAGTGGAAGAAGTGGATGGTTTTTGGAATGGTGCTATTAGGATGGTGATTTTATTTTTCCTAGTTGTAACCGTACAATGAGAGGTGGCCAACTTTATTTTCAAAACCAGAGAAGGAGGTTCTTTGGAGGTGGTAATTTGGCAAAGCTTGATGGTATTAATATAATTATATGGAACATTATGATAATCAATAAAATTATAAGAGGATGCCTAACTTTGGTCCCTTGGGGGTCTCTATTTCCTTTGCTCATGCTTTGGAAGAGGGTCTTTATAAATTCCTAATTGTCCATTACCTGATTGAGTAGGATCGAGCTCTCCTTCCAAATTGATGTCACCTCTTTCAATTAAATATTGTACATAGTGTTTGAATTGCATAGAATTCTAAGTGTCATGGCCCTTTATTCTATAGAATTTATAGTATTCATCATCATGATACCAATCTGGTTTGGGTTGGTAAATCAATGGTTCAATCTCAAGGAAAATTATCATATTGGCTATAATCAAATACTCTAATACAATTACCAAATAGATACCTAGACTTGTAAGAGGTCACCTTCCTATATAGGGTCTTAGTTTTCCCCTAAGAAACTTGATAGAAGAGACATGTGATTGTGGTGGGAGCCCATTTCTCTAAATATTTTGGACATGTTGCTCTTGTTGTTTAGAATCTATTACCCCATCTTCAACAAAAATCTTAGTTTTGTTAAAGATCTTTGGCTTATTTGAGAATGAGGCTCCTAAATTTGTAGTGTTCCCATTATGAGAGAATGGCTTAATGGTTCCTTTTTCTATGAGGGCCTTTTCAACATGCATCCCCTTTTATATAATCTCATCAAAAAAAAATTCACATTATAGCTTTAACTGATATTTCAATTCTATATTGAGATTGTCCACAAATATTTTTACCATCTCCTTCTTGTGTATGTTGCATATCAATTGACTTGCCAATATATGCCACCATTTTAAGAAATAAAGCATAATTTTTATATCTCTTTTTTTTGTGTTGTAGAGGTCAATAATAGACACATCATGTTCTATGTTGAAGGAGAAATGTTTGACAAATTATTCTATCAATTCCCCAAAGTTTGAGATTGACCTTTTAAGAATATACATGACCCACTCTAATGTTGGTCCTATTAGACTTTTAGGAAAAGGGCTTAATAGTTGAGCATCTTCATTTGATACTTCATGGCAATCAATGAAAAATTATTGCACATGATCCCTCGGGTCCCCCTTTCCCTTATATTTCTCAAATTTTAGAATCTCAAAGTGCAGAGGGAATGGAACCTATAATATATTGTTGTCTAAAGCTGATGAACAAAAATCCTTGTATTTGTATTTGATGGCATGTCATCTAAGGTCCACTTGTTGGAGGTTCTCTTTCATCATGTTCCATTTATAGACACCTAAATTGTGTCGACCCCCCCTTGGTCCCCTTGGTCCACTTCTAAACATTTCTAACCCACACACTTATTAATTTAAAATAGATTACCTATTTTAAATTAATAACACCACCCTTGACACATCACCCTTGACACATCACCCATGACACCTCACCTTGCCCTTAGATACCCCCATTTATCACCCTATGACTAATCATAATCACCCAAGACCTATTTCAACTCTCCCATTAACCCTCGCGCCTATTAAATCCACCTTGAGACCATTTTTCAATGGTAGCTAAACTTGGCAGATGAAGGAATGGGCAAAAGGCTAAAAATAACATTTTTCCATTCTTCTAGTGGCAAACATTGGTTACCAGTCAGCTAACGCCGACGGGATCACCAACGTTGATTTCTTAAAGTAAGCCTGAAGGCAAATTCTCGACCCCTGAATGCACCCTGAATGTTAATTCTCTTGCGTGGATCGAACTTCTCTTGCTCCTCAACTCTTTACACATCAAAGACAAGCTTTGGGATGAGACATCAGCATTCTTTCATCACTCTCTAGGCTACAGGCACTCTATAGAATTCACTCTACACTAGATTGAAGGTTGTACAAGATTTCCTACATCAGCTGCATCAGGGATAAGAATCCTACACCTCTAGTTCTTTAGCAAGCAAGAGCTAATTATTCTTCTTATATTTCATTTTAGTACTTTAAAAGGCATTGGTAATCAATCAATTTGCTATCTCTGAGTACTGTAGACTAGACCAGACCTGACTTTCTTCTTGGAGAGGCTGAGAAGCCTTCCCCATATCCTTACTCCTTCTGACAACTGGTCCTCTACCCCTAGTCCCTCTTAAGACTCTATTGACTTCCCTGCAATCTTACATGGACCTCCAAACTCCTAGAGACCTCCCAGACTCCTCTATCACCCATAAACCCATATAAGGCCTTTGCCCTGACTGACATTAACCCTTTCCCCTACTGATGTCGACAGACTAACCAATGTCGACAACATTAACCAACCGATGCTGGTAGAACTACCGACATCAGTGACTGTGATAGACTGACAACAAAATATAGGTACGCATTATCTCTATTTCTTTTGTTTAGTCTTCACCATTTCTCTTTCTAGCAACACTCGTTTATCAACTAGTGGACTATCATCCCTTCAAGAAGTCTTTGCACTTCTGGGACTGAGCTTTGCTTGTCAGTCCACCATATATCTATCTAACATTTCCTTTGTTTGAGTCTTTCTTCTCTACAAGTGTCATCCTCCACAACCAAAGAAGAGCTCCTTCAATCATCTGGATACGGTGTGAAACTTCATTTGGGTATCATCTAACCCCTGACCATTACCTTTAGTTTCTTATATCTTTTGAATGTGAAAAGCAAAAATGAGTAGAAACATTTTGGCATGCCCGGTGGGACCCCAGGAATTTTCCTTGGGTTCATCATCCTTTTTCTTCTAAAAGCAAACATTCATATAGGTGCATTAGATTTCTTCTTGCATCCTTCTTCTATCTCTTTATTTTGAAAAGACATCATAAGCGAAAGTTAAAAAGAATCTCTTTCTTTTTCTTCTTATAACCTTTCCTTCTTGCATCTTAGAGTAGTGAAGTTCATACTCTTAACCTTCTCTCAACTTGTTTGTATCCAAACAAAAACATTTCAATTTGGGTTAAAAATATATTGCATCTCATTCCTGTCTGAATGCATTTTTAGCTCATCTAGTAATTAAAAAATGCATTATGAATAAAGCATATTACACATATGTTACACTACTAGACCACATTCACAAAATCAAACATCTAAACATACCTGAGACAAGGTCCGACTAGGATTTCATCACCTAGCGGATACCTTACCCTTCCTGATAATCCTACTTGGACTTCACTACCAAGGGGAGAACCCACTATGTTCTCTAGTAGAGTATAAACTCTAGGGGAAGTATATACTGGCTAAGTGAACCAGCTTGTCTCTAGGCTCGTGAAGTGAGGGGAGCAAGTTCCTAGCACCAAGCCACATATGGAACCTAATACAAATTTTGAGCACCAAAACTCAACCCGAAACCAACCTTAGACTGCCTCTTTTAGTACCCATTCTAAAATCCCATCTTCCCAAACACACTCTTTTAAGGCATAAGCCAACACGATTCTAAAAATTTATTCTTAGGAATTAACATTTAGTGTTTGCTTGCCTTCATCTATTTTTCTATCTATATCTAATTTTTTGAGCTGGTGAGGTTGTATTCTGAGCTCCACAACAACTCAGACTTTCTTCTTTCTTCCAAAAACTTTCAAATTTTTAAGTTTTTGGAAATACACAGTAACTAACATCAATTTTTCCACTAACGCCAGCAACTTATCTTCATCGACATCGGTTATCTGACTGACATCATAAAATTAATTCACTGACATTGGTTTTTCTATCGATGTTGGTCACTGTCAAAAACTTTTTCTTCTCAAACAATAAGCTAACAACCTGACCTTTTTGCTATTAAAAACACATTCTAGTTTTCTAAGGCTGAAACATACAGTTTTTAGAACTTGAACTTATTTTTCCTTAGATGGTTTTGACACGTAGTCAAACTAAAACTCTTGTTGACCACACAAGGCAACAACCACTCCCACCTTCGCCTTCTATATCAAGTCCCCAAATGGAGTATAATTCAGAAAATGAATGTACTCCTATCCAACTAACCCCAACTCAACCCCCTATTGTTCCCAAAGGGGACCAAGACTTTGAAAGATTCCTTGAACTCAATGTCAAGGCTCTTCATCACTATCTCGCAAGAAGTCAAATGCGAGATCCTTCAAGCAACCTAGTTTATGGGATGCCAACTTCTTTAGTTGAAACGGCAATCATATCATCAGCCTCTATAACCCAACCCATTGTCACCCAGGCCATTGCCTCAACTAATAACCCAACCATGACCAATCTTCAAAGTGTGGCCTCTCCTTCTATTTTTGGACCTACCTCCATTGGGGTTTCTATACCCCCTCAACCACAAACCATTCAACAAATTCCTACACCATTTTAGAACTTAATTGTCTCCATCCCACCTACTCTTGCACCCATAAATACAAGAGTGGATACTTATCCTTTGGCTAGTGTTACCACCATCCAACCACCTTTGACGACATCAAGTCAAGTTTTGCCCTCTAGCTTTATGACACAACCACCCCTGGCTTCAACATCAATCCCCATGACGAACTACCAATATGTTGTGCTAATACAAATGCAACCTAGTACATCATATGCTCCATCTAACACCTTCCAAATGCCTTACAACCTAGGGGGTGCCCCACCTACAAATCCATCAACTGATCTAATCAAGATGTTGATGGATAAGGTGTCTAATCTTGAGACATTTGTTTCGAGTTTAAGAAATGTTCTCTCATATGAACAAATCTATAATGAACCTATTCATCCTTCAGTCCCAATCTGACCATATCCTAGTCAATGGGAACTTCCCAAGTTTACTCAATTTTAGAGTAAAGAAGACCCACAGCAACATCTACGAGTGTTTAGACACGCTTGTTACCTTATAGTACATGATGATGCGTTATTACTACGCACATTTCCCATGTCACTTTCTGGTGCTGCCCTTGATTGGTATAGTTCTATTACCAGTCACTCTCTATTTTGCTTCACTCAACTCACCCAATTATTTCTTGACCACTTTTCAATTAGCATCACTAAAAAGGTTTCCATCACAGACCTATATTTTATCAAACAATTCTATGATGAATCAATAGCCGATTTCATTGCTCGATGGAGAAGTTTAATCAACCAACTCTCCTTTTCTTTACCTCAACTTGAGCTCATCGAGCTCTTTTCACAAGCATGTGCCAAACACATCTCATCTACTTTGCAGTTCCAAACATTCCACACTTTTGACGAAGCTTTCACCATGGCTAGGAAGCTTGAACTTTGTGTTGTCGAAGAAAATAAAGTCAAACTGTGTAGTAAAAATACTAATGCAAAATCAAATGACCCTTCATCCAAATCTCCTTCTTCCAATCCCAAGTCCAAGGGATCAGCAAATGCTATGGTACTTAGACCATTATCTTCAATAATAACCAACCAACCTCAACCTTCAACATCTCAAAGCATTACATGATAATTCCAACAACGATACGTACATCGTCAATATACTCCAATAGGAGAATCATACGCGTCTGTGTTGGATAAACTTGTCAAACAGGGAGTCCTCAACCTCCTCCAAATTCAACCGCCACCATAATTTGACCCTTCAAAAGCTATCCCTACATGGTATAGGGAAAATGACTTTTGTCATTATCACCGTGTCAATGGCCATGACACAGACAACTACAAAACCTTCAAAAACATTGTCTAAAACATGATAGACAAGGGGGATCTTATTTTGGATAGCCCAAACACACCTCTTAACAAAAACATAGACATATTTAGACAACCTTTCCCTAACCATCCCCTAGTCAAAACAACATACAAACCATGGCCAACGACTCCCAAGAGCGTGATATACGTACGGTCAACATGGTCTCTCCATTCATGCCTAACCAACCTCTCTCATAGTCTAAAGAGGTTAGCCAACCTATTTGTCCATCACAGGTGGAAGAGCCCTCTTCTCTTATTTGTCCATTGCAGGTAGAAGAGCCTTCTTCTCCTATTTCTCCACCACAAGTAGATGAACCTTCTTCTCCTATTAGTTCTCCATTGACCTCTCTTATATTGGAGGATGCTTTGACCATACCAACGCCACTAGCCCCACCTTCATCCATCCTACTACCAACAGAGGACCATACATTTCCTACTCTTTAATCACAAGTAGAAGGTACACTCATCCCTGCCCTCTATCCTCTTGAAGAGTCACATTCCCCAATTCCTTCTCCACCAAGTGAAGAACTTGTCTCTTCACCTACTTCGACTGAAGATGATCTAGTAATGGCTGAGATTGCCACATCTAACACATTCCCACTCTCACAACCACCCAAATCTTCTAAAAAACCAATTATAAATCCTCGTCTAACATCTTCCAAACCATTCTCTCGATTGGCTGAGAACTTAAGATTTCTCCATTCAAGGAACTTAGAGCATGAGGCACAATGGGAGTGACTCAAAGCCCCTTATCTTACACATCCCATCTCATCTCGTACTAACGACCCTCCTTTGACAAAATCTCCCACCAAAGTCTTCGATAAGGACTAGACTTCTACTTCCAAATCTTTAGAAGCTCGACCATCCACATCTGAACCTAAACCCTCACAAACATCCTCCATACCAACATCAGTTAAATTCCTCAGTGTTCACCCCATATCTAACCTCACTCACCCGCAAGTGAAGGTAGATTTGAATCTTTCCCCCCACAATAGTAGTCCTTTCATTAAACCAAAGAAGGCTACTAAACCATGTTGAAGAACTCCTCCTCTGCCATCATCATTGCCCTCTATTTTGGGCCCACATCCTTATACCTTAATAGGAGTGCTCCCCACTCCAACACCTAACAAAAATAAGTTGCCTCCATTACTCCCTTTACCCACCACAAACCTACCTCCTCTAAAAAATTTGTCACCCCTCACAAAGAAAGTGTCATTTACATAAGTGGCCACACCACCAACACAAAATGTGGTATAGAAATCTCCCTCAACAACTCCCAAACAAAATTCATCAACACCTAGTGCATCAACAAGCATGGACCCCTTAGTGGGTTCATATGCTTTGATACTACGCTGAATTTTGCAAACTTCTAACATCACTCTTCCACCTATCAAACCATTCCAACCTCTCAGACCAAAGCCATCTTGGTTTGATGACACTAAAATTTGCCAATATCATCGCACACCTGGGCATGACACTAAAAATTATTGTGCCCTTAAGGTTGTCATCTACCAATTCATGGAAAAAGGCACCCTTCTTTTTGAGGAGACTGTCAACACATCTCTAACACCATCTCATGTCTCTCTAACCTCTCCACCTTTATCAGGATCCAATCATCAGACTATGGTCCTTTTACCTCCTCCCTCCCCTTTATTTGAAATTAACACCATCAATGTGGCCACTAAGTCACAAACTCTAAAGGATAAATCAAAAGAGAAAGCTACTATTCCTTAGACTTACCCATTTGTCAAGACTGCTCAACCACCCAAACCCAAGATTTCTATCTTGGGTACATCCCAACCCACTTCTTCAGAGGCAATCCGTGATTCTATGGTGAAACAACTTCACCAAACTCCCATGAAGATGTCCTTATATGACCTCATTCAAATCTCTCCATAACATCTTCAAGCTTTAATCAAAGCTTTACAGGCAATGGAGGTCTAACCTGAGGAACCCCAACCACTAGCTGCCTTAGTCCAATCATTACCCACCATTGCCTCTATTACCTTTAGTGATTCTAAAATTCCTACCTCTAACTTGGAAGATCAGGATGCTGCCCTTTTCATCATAGCCTATGTTGATCAAACTCACGTTAAGCGAGTTATGATTGATGGGGGTGCCAGCATCAATATCATTTCCACCCATGCCTATGACCAATTAGCCCTCCCAAAGAATTGTGTGTCAAAAACTAACACAATTCTTCAATCTTTTAATGACACCACCACCACTACCATTGGCACCATCATCTTACATATTCATGTTGGCCCATGAACAATCCCAGAGCTCTTCTACATCATCGAGGGAGAGTTCCAATACAACATGTTATTAGGATTGCCTTGGATCCGTGCCATGGCCTGTGTCCCTTCTACATTACACCATTGTGTCAAATTTGAACACGACGGTCAGGTCCATGTCATTCCCGCAGACCCCTCCCCTTTCAAGACATGCAACACAATGTATTGACCCAATAATGTTCTCATTCCTTTCTAGACATCGACCCAAACACTGCCTCCACCTATAAAATCTTCAACAATTATGCAAACGGTGGTTACACCTACACCACCTCCTCAAGTGACAACAAAAGACCCTATGGAAGATATCTTCCAACATCTTTCACTTAGGGAGTATCATTTACTCACCTTGGACATGTTTTAAACTCCTCAAGAGTATGGATAACTTCATCACAATCCTAACTATGACCATCATATCAAAATGGTTATCCCTTATGGTCCTCCCAATCTTCAAACAAATCTCATCTATGGAGGGCTAGATCGAGCTCCCACTGATGGGAATCGCATTTCATCACCTCAAGCATTTACGTCTGACTTCTCTTTTCTTGACAACCCAAACTTTGTTCATACCTATCTTTATAGGTGTGCATGGAAGGGCTTTGGCTTTGGGCACTACGAATAAGGCTCCCACCAGCCCGTCGAACCACCAAATGACGAGGCCATAAAGAATGCCAAGAAATGACATGGCCTGGGTTTTGAATAACCTACTAAAACTTATAAAACCCTTGCCCCAAACATATCATAGACCAATCACCTCCAAACTTGCCTATTCCCCCATCTTCACCTATGGAATTAGTCGTTTCCATCCCTCCTAGTTTTTTTTGCATAAACACCATTCGCTTGGAACCCCTAACCTATCAACTAGGTGGGGTATCTAGGTCTCTCCCTCTCATTTATCCAAACATGATAGATGATGAATCTGCTACCATCAACATTGTCCAATGCATAAACTATGATTCCATTCTCACCTACATGGGTGTAGATGACTCTTTCATTCAATGATCTCTTCCTTTAGAAACATAGGTTATGTTAAATGAATCAACCATTGACATTGACCTTCCATCTTTCGATGTTCTTCACATTTTAAAGATTGATGAATCTTTAGATGCCCAAGAACAAATTGACCATACCAAATTCCTTTATGACCATAGTAAAGCCTTTGCTTGGACCTACAGTGATATGCCTGGCATTGACCCTAACATCATCATCCATAACATCATCACAAACCTAAAGGCTAAGCCTGTTAGGCAAAAGCTTCGCAAGATGCATCCTTGTGTCACCCTCCTTGTCAAAGAGGAGCTTCAACGTCTTCTCTCTCTCTCTCCTTTATCTGACCCATTGATTATCTATAATGGGTGTCAAATATCATCCCTATCACCAAAGCAACTGGGAGGATCTAAATTTGTACTGACTATCGTGACCTTAACCTGGCTTTCCCAAAAGATGATTTTCCTCTACCCAACATCAATCAACTTGTTTATCTTACGGCTGGTCATGAGATGCTATCACTCATGGACGAGTTTTTAAGATATAACAAAATCTTGATTGCACTAGAAGATCAACACAAAACCACCTTCATCACCCCATGGGGGACTTTTTGCTATAGGGTCATGCCTTTTGGCCTAAAGAACGTAGGTGCCACATATCAATGCACCATGACCTACATCTTTCACGATCTCCTCCACAAAATCATGGAGGACTATGTGGATGACCTACTAGGAAAATCTAAACTTTGTCGTGACCATTTGACTATTCTCAAAATCATCTTCACTCGCCTCCTCCAATACAACGTTCGACTCAACCCCAAGAAATGTGTCTTTGGGGTTCTCTCTGGGAAGCTTTTAGGCTTCATCATTTCCCTTCATGGCATTGAGATTGATCCCACTAATATTCAAGCTATACTCAAGATGAATCCACCTACCAATCTAAAGCAACTTCATAGCTTGCAAGGGAAGCTTCAATCTATTCGTTGCTTCATCTCGTAGCTTTTTGACCGATGTCAACCATTTCATCACCTCCTCAAGAAGGATGTCTTCTTTAATTGGGATAAGGATTTACAAGAGGATTTTGAGGCTCTTAAATGTTATCTTGTCTCTCCACTAGTCCTTATTCCACCTAAAGATGACCAACCCTTCTACCTCTACATCTCAGCAATAAATCATTCTTTAAGGGCCATGATTGCGCACCGAGACGAACAACATCATGAGCAAGTGGTTTATTATATAAGATGAATGCTCATTGACTATGAAACTTGGTATACTCATACCGAAAAACTTTGCTTGGCATTAGTATTTGCCGCTACCAAACTCCATTATTATTTTCTCAATCACAAAACTTATGTCATCACCCACACCGACCCTCTAAAATACATGCATTCCAAACCATACCAAAATCAATGTATGGCTCATTGGCTCATGCTTCTTGCTGAGTTTGACTTGGAATTCATCCAACAAAAATCTATAAAGGGGCAAACAATCGCTAACCAATTAGAAGATGCCCCTCTACCTAACAACCAACCTTCCCATTATGAATTCCCTGATGAATCCATCACCACATTATCCATCGATGACATTTTCTATCAAATGACAATGTTTTTTGACAGGTCTAAATGTCAACATGGTGGGGGTGTGGGGGTCATTCTCATCCCTCACGAGGGTGAGCCCATCCCCCTATCCTTCAAACTTGACTTTGAATGTACCAACAACATGGTTGAATATGAAGCCTTAATTTTGGGACTTCAAACCACCCTTTTTCTAGGCGTCAAGACCATCAACATCTCTGGTGACTCATAACTAGTCGTCAATCAAATCAATAGCTCCTATCTTTGTAAAAATGAAGTTTTGCAAAGGTACAAACACTGTGTTGACACCTTGCTAGAATCTTTCGACCACAACCTCTTGCAAACTATTCCTCGATCTATGAATTAGTTTGCTGACACCATGGCTTCTCTCACCTCACATATTCCATCTTCATCATCTTCATCAAGAATTTATGTTATGGTACACTATTTGGTGTTACCTTCATATATCTCCACTAACATCAACTTTGTCAGCACCATCGACTCTAGCCCACAAAATGTTTGGTATAAATAACTTGTGGACTACTTAACTTTTTCTACCATTCCTTCTGATCTCTCTATCAATGCACGATAGGCTTTTATCAAAAACATGACTCGATATACCATGCTAGGGGGTCTTCTTTAAAAAAGAGGGTTCGATGGCCTCCTTATTTGATGTCTAACCTCCACTAAAACATCTCACGCTATCAAACAAGTCCATGATAGGATTTGTGCTGGACATTTCAGTGGTAACACGGTTGCAAAGCGCATCCTTCACTTGGGCTATTATTGGCCTACTCTTCACCAAGATTGTAGTGATTATGTTCAGCATTGCATCAAATTCCAACAACACGCTAACTTACTTCACGTCCCTAACCATGCTCTATAAGTCGTTAAGGATTTTTGGCCTTTTTCATAATGGGGCTTAGATCCAATCAGTGAGATTAACCCTCATTCATCTCTTTGACATCAATCCATTATCACCACCACCGAATACTTCACTAAATGGGTGGAAGTTGTTCCCCTTGTCTCCACTAAAGTGGAAAAAATCATTGACTTCATCAACCAACACATCATCTATTGTTTCGGTGTACCTCACAAAATCATCACCGATAATGGCAAGTCTTTCAAGAACAAAACTATCCAAAAACTTTGTGACTCATTTGGCATCAAGCTCAGCTTCTCCTCACCTTACTACCCACAAGCAAATGGGCAAGCTGAGGCTTCCAAAAAAATCTTAACCAAAATCCTCATGAAGGTGGTCAATGATACTAGAAGGGATTGACACATTCACATTCCCTTCACTTTTTGGGCCTACTGAACTAGCATTCAAACCCCTATGGGTGCTACACCTTTCTCTTTAGTGTATGGAACTGAGGTAGTTTTGCCTCTTGAAGTATAGATACCATCTCTATGCATCTCCTTACATGACATCTTTTCTAATGATGACTTTTATCAAGATAAGTTGGCTCAACTTGAGTTACTTGACGAACATCGTCTTACTGCCCTTAACCATCTCCATATCTACCAAAATCACATCAAATGTGCCTATAACAAAAATATGAGAGAATGAGATTTCAAAATTAGAGACCTCATCCTCAAATAAAACCAACATGTGACCAATATGGAAAGAAGTAAATGAGGTAAGTTTGCTCCTAATTGGATTAGACCTTATATCATAATTCACAAGTATGGATTAGGGACTTATCGTCTATCTTCTCTTGAAGGCTGGCCAGAACCTGAGCCCCTTAACACCTTGCATCTATGACCATTATATTGTTAGTCAAGTACTCATTCACTTGACATTAAACTTGAGCTCATCCCTTGAGCAACCCTCATCATCATCATTCCTATTCCTTTTAACCCTATTTCCCTACAAACATTATTTAACCCTTTTGTCAAGCATGTATGCTTTATCCTAATAAAAGGGAAACCCTTAAACCTCTACAGGCTTGTCCATGACTAAAATTTCAGTCCAAAAATATAAAACTGGGATGCATATCCAAAGGTCATCAACTATAAATGTAGACTTCTCCCTCGAAGGACAACTGCATAATTTCTGTAATTGATAGACTACTCCCTTGAAGGATAGTTATTCAAAGAATTTCAAACATACAAAGCAGAATATAGACCACTCCCTCGAAGGATGGATATACACAAATTTTGCTACAAATAACACTCTCTCAAAAGCTTCCCACATCGATTAGCTTCGCATATGACCATAAAACAAAACAACATCCCCACGTAGACTTCCTGCATCGATCAGTCTACCAAAAAAAATTGACTAACAAAATATTACGTCATGGACTTGCTTATTGTCATTCTCAGCATCACCTAGAAAAGAGGCAAAGTTATCCTTGCTAAAAAGGGTTACGCTATCCTCATACCTCACATAATCAAACCTATTACCCTAACATACTCAAGGGATTTTTAACTCACTTAACATCAAGTGATTTGAATACTTCTTTAACACAAACAATGGTCAATGATGTAATGCATGAACAGGGCTTTTGTTTCCAAAAACCCTATCTATGCTATCATTATGGTCCTTGTCAATGAAAGAGAAACACAACTTTCACTTCTTATGCACTTTGGTCACATACCAACCAATCCAAATCCAACCAAATCATTTTCTAATCCAAACCAAACCAACCAAACCTTTTTCAGACCACTAACATTGTCATAACCTATTCACACTAGTTTCTATGGACAACAATACACATGGAAACTATCGACCACACAACTTATGTCAAGCATAAACCATTACTTGCTAAAGCATAAGCATACTCATTTCATTTTTAGGATACATCCATCACCGATATGGAAAATTTCTAGCGATGAAAAACCTCTTCAACCAATGTTATAGAATACACCATCACACAATATGGAAAAGGCTGTAACATCATCATACCCTCATCATTTCACACATGACCAAAACAATCATCAATCATTTTGACTCTTCTTCCAAACTACATTGGCTTGAGGCCCTTGAAATAGGGGCTATGTAGGCAGCACTCAGATGACATGACGTCTTCTGGGGTTAGCTCAGCCACATCTATTTATTCATCTACTTGATGGACAAACCATTTAACCTTTAACCATGACTTAACCTAGTCAAACCCACATCCATAACCTTGACTCTTTCCTCCCTTTTAGGGAGAACTACATTGGCCTGAGGCCCTTGAAATAGGGGCTATGTAGGAGGCACTTAGTTGACATGAACTCTTCTGGGGTTAGCTCGGCCATTCCTTCATCCATCCATCTAATGAACCAACTAACTCTACCAACCCAAACTCATGACCAAACAACCAGCCCTGACATTGTAGGAGTCACCTTTGACTTCTCATGGGACACATCAGAGATCACATACATCTTCTTGACCACAACACCCGCCACTTGAGATCACTTATATCTTAGCCTGACTCGACCAATGACCTTGGAGATCGCGACTATCTCCTCAGACCACGACCACTTTTTAGACAACTCTGCCTTGGTTGTTTTGATTGTATGTATGCTACCTCATGAATAGTTAGAAAATTATATGCAACCCATATTTTGACCCTCACACCTATTGACGGATTGTGCTCCAGTTGATCCTCAATATTTGTGACATTTTTGTGTTTTCCAAGAGCACTTCTTGAGCCTGAGATACTTGGAACATGATGGCCATTGGAGCTACAGCTTGGATCGAATAACCCAATCAACTATGACTAAATGCTAGGGCCCAATTATTTCAATTTCAGTACTCCTTGACCTTTGACTGTGACAATTTGACCTACCTATCACGTGAAGTGGTATACGTGCAATCTCAACTATTACAGCATTCACACTCAACCTTCACCATACCCATCCACTATCTATCAAATCAGCACCCGATATTAGGTTACCTTCCCTCAACTCCCACTTTGATGGGGAATACTTCATCTCATAATTGGGGCAAATTACTCTTATTTTTATCTTGCAGTTCATCAGAACAACCAACAGGACAAAAATGACCTTATCCCATACCTGGGGCAACTTACTCTTATTTTTGTCTTGTAGTTCATCAAGAACAACCAACAAGACAAAAAGGGGAAAATGTAGACACCTAAATTGTGTCGAACCCCCCTTGGTCCCCTTGGTCCAAATCTAAACATTTCTAACCCACACACTTATTAATTTAAAATAAATTACCTATTTTAAATTAATAACACCACCCTTGACACATCACCCTTGACACATCACCCATGACACCTCACCTTGCCCTTGGATACCCCCATTTATCACCCTATGACTAATCATAATGACCCAAGACCTATTTCAACTCTCCCATTAACCCCCATGCTTATTAAATCTGCGTTGGGACCATTTTTCAATGGCAACTAAACTTGGCAAATAGAGGAATGGGCAAAAGGCTAAAAATAGCCTTTTTCCATTCTTTTAGCCACCGACGTCGGTTACTAGTCAGTTGATGCCAATAGGATCACCGACATCAGTTTCTTAAAGCAAGCTCAAAGGTGAATTCTTGACCCCCGAATGCACCCTGAACACTAATTCTCTTGCCTGGATCAAACTTCTCTTGCTCTTTGACTCTTTGCACATCAAAGGCAGGATTTGGGATGAGACATCAGCATTCTGTCATCACTCTCTAGGCTAAAAACACTCTACAAAATTCACTCCACACTAGATTAAAGGTTGTATGAGATTTCCTACATCAACCACATCAGGGACAAACATCCTACACCTCTGGTTCTTCAGCAAGCAAGAGCTAAGTATTCTTCTTCTATTTCATTTCAATAATTTAAAAGGCATTGGTAATCAGTCAATTTTCTATCTCTGAGTACTATATACTAGACCAAGCCTAACTTTCTTCTTGGAGAGGCTGAGAAGCCTTCCCCATATCCTTACTCCTTCTAACAACCTGTCCTCTACCCCTAGTCCCTCTTAAGACTCTATTGACTTCCCTACAATCTTGCACAGACCTCCAAACTCCTATAGACCTCCTAGACTCCTTTGTCACCCATAAACTCATCCAAGGCCTTTGCCCTGACCAACATCGACCCTTTCCCCTACCGATGTCAGCAAACTAACTGACATTGGCAACATTGACCAACCGATGCTGACAGAACTACCAACATCGGTGACTATGACAGACTAACAACAAAATACAGGTATGCATTATCTCTATTTCTTTTGTTTAGTCTTCACCATTTCTTTTTCTAGAAACACTCTTTTATCAACTAGTGGACTGTCATCCCTTAAGGAAGTCTTTGCACTTCTAGGACCGAGCTTTGCTTGGTAGTCCACCATATATCTATCTAACATTTCCTTTGTTTGCGTCTTTCTTCTCTACAGGTGTCATCCTCCACAGCCAAAGAGGAGTTACTTCAATCATATGGATATGGTGCGCAACTTCATCTGGGTATCATCTAACCCCTGACCATTACCTTTAGTTTCTTATTTCTTTTGAATGTGAAAAGTGAAAATGAGTAGAAACACCATTCTTGAAAAAAGGTAGGATCCCCAAGAGGATTGACTATTTGGTTGTGACTTCCTTGTGGGATATGGGTATGATGTCTATTATGAATGGTATGATTGATATGACTATTACTATGGAAATTTTGTTATTATCTCATTGAGCTTGGAGGAGAAGGTTAATTTTTTGTGTGAGTTATTCTTAACAATCCTCAATGGTAGCTTGTCTCCTATTAGCCTTAACATGTTGATTAATAAGGGGTGGCTGTGGGTCACCTTCATCTAGGAATCCATGGTCCAGTTCTTGGTGATCATTATGTTGTGGGGTTAATGGATCATCTACATTATTTAGGTAGGTGCCCCAAATTCCCATATTTTGATTATATTTTTCCAAGAGTTGACAAACACCTTCATTATTAAGGAGGTTATGAAGGGGGTTGGTGTCATCATTTTCCTCCCATGGTGTAGGGATGTTACTATGGAAGTCTTCATATTCATAATTTGGGTCCATGAGTTTCCCCTTAGTATGGTCTTCTTGATTGGAACCTTGTCCTTAGTAGAATTTTGCTCGGGTTTGGATAACCATGATGAAATAAGATGTGGTGGGGATAAGATGTTATTGAAGGTTATTTGACTATTAAATTATAGTTCAAAAGATGATAATACTAGTAGTCAAGAGAAAATTTTTATGGATAGGATAATAATAAATTATCAAGAGAACAATAGTTCTTTTAAGAGGTCAAACTAGCAAGGATGATGATTAGATTAAATATCTTTGTTGACTAGAAAGTGGACAAGTTGATGGGTGTTAGAAACAACAAATAACTTGATAAAGATAAAAGATAATGATGGGTGTTAGATTTATGTATTATAAGGCTATGTTCAATGATAATTTCAAGTTAGGATGATCATGTGTAAAAAGGAGAATGACCACCATTAGTTAGATCTTTTTTCTTCAACCAAATAGTCAAAGGAGGAATGAGGATGGGATGCGATTAAGAAGGTATATGGACAAGGACCACTAATAAATATGGCTGGATAAGGATGATGCAAATGTGATTAGGGAATTGGAAGAGTGATATGTGGATCCAAGATGAGGGTGATGGAAGTGTAGGGTAATATGGGGGATATGGACTAGGGTCTAGGTGTTAACGATGGGTAATGAAGGACACTTTATTGGATCACAAAGAGGAAAAGTGATAACCAAGTGGTACAAGGACATGAAATGTGTCAAGATATTGATGATGATTATATGGGAGATGTGGATGTCTAAGTACAAGAGGTAATGTTAATAATAATGATATGGAAATGGTCAAGACTATGGTGTGATTAGTGGATAAGGCAAGGTCAATGTGAGGTGTGATTGATTATGGATGAGGTGGTCCTATGACAAGTCAAAGATATGTGAGATGATTATTAGGCAAGGATGTACAAGATGATGGGGTATCATTAAGAAGGGATGAAGATAAGATAGTATGGGATATGTAAAAGGATGTACAAAAATATCACACACACACACACACATAAGGGGATGAGTCAATATAAGGAAAATATAGGTGGATGATGGTTATGAAATATGGATTATGTGGATAAAATAAGAAGATAAATGAGTGATAGACGTGAAGGGTGGACTAAATGTAGATATAATAGTATGGATGGAGGGATGAATAATAGATGAGGGGAATGGACTATTTATGGAATAAAATATGATGACTTAAGGATACGATGGGTAACTTAATGGATATAGATGTGAGAAATGGAATATATGGATAATAAAATAAGTGAGGGATGAGATGATATAAGTATAAGATGGGTAGATAAATGGAAGATGGGTTATGGGTAATAAGATGTTACATAAACAAAGATGTTTTAAAATAGGGAAAATGACAATTATATGTGGTTATGGATGGAGGTGAATACTAGGTGGATATAGGTATGAGATGAAAATGTGAAGGGAAATATATGATGAGAAGAGTAGGTGGAAAGGGGATAACCACTATATGTGAGATGATACTAGGATTATAGGGAATGAATATGCTATGAAGTGATTAGGATGTGGTCAAAGGTATGAAATGGGACTGGATGTTATGGAATGCATATAAAATAAGGGAATGCTAGTTAGATGGATGAAAGTATGATAATGTCTACAAAGAAATATGTGAAGAAATTGTGGTGCTAAGTGAGATGAATCCTATGTGGTGGGGATGAGATAAGAGAGTGAAAATGATATAAACAAAGGATATGGGGATGTGGGATGGTCCAAAGGGATATGAAAAAAGGATAGTGGATAATAAGTGTTATGGGATGGGTGGTGCTATGAATTATATGTAGAATGATGGGATAGTATAGTGTGACTATGTAGAAGATAGGGTATATGATGGTCAAAGATATACAAATGATAAAGGAGAAAGGGATGATATTAGGATGAGTGTGGAAAGTGATATGGAATGAAAAGAAGGTGGATTAAGGTAGAAATTTTATGGAGGGAAGAAGAAATATGATGTGATATGGATAGTCAAGATGAGATGATGATGATGGAATGATGGAAATGATCCTATAAGTTTTTTAAGGTATGCACACAAAAGATATGGGTATGATCGACTCATTTAACAAACAAAATTAGCCTTATCACAATACATAAAAAAATCATGCACATATACAGCCTTAATTAGTAAACAATATGGGAATGTAACACAATGTCCACACCCCCTAATGGTTACACAAGTGAGGTTATAGGCCAGTGACCCATTACAGAATCAACTAAACCCTTTTGACCTTACTTGCACCTGATGGTCACTGGGAAACTGATACTAATGCTAGTAATGGAACACCTATTATGATCATAGGCTCCTATTCTAATGTTTAAACAAGGATATATGGGAGCACCCTATATATGAAAATATACGATAAGGCCAAAGTCTGTATAGGAGGCTGTCTAATTGCCTTGGTTATATGGACTTAATTACCCCTCACTCAATGGAATCCTTTATGGGGAATTCCTCTTAGGCCATAAAAAGAAATGATCTCTTGATATTTATACTCTATCAAAACATAGAGTGTGGTTAACACATGATGATGAAATCCATGATATTAACCCCTTAAGACTAAGCTACATGCATGGTGATGAAATCCATGTCACATGTTATCCTAGGGAAGGTTTATAAAAACAAGTAAACTCATGATACAATTAACCATTATAATTAAATATGTGAGCTTCACATGATATGAAAAATTATGTACACACAAATAAACAAATTATATGCACACACGAGTATCAAGCAAAGATAATGATTAATTACTAACGATAATGTACTAATTATGAAAAATACTTGATCAACAATGATCAAAATGGGCACCCCCTTTTCCTACAACACAAAGGTTAGAAATCCACTATGGGTACCTTAAGAGTCTAGCAAGACCTACAAAATGGTGAGAAAAACTTGAAACTACAATACCGCTACTAGATAGAGTAATACCACTATTAATAGGATAATACCACTACTAATAAAGTCATGGTATTGCACAGATTAATTTATGATCCTAAATTGAGATAAAAAGTACTAGATTAGACTTTCACATATTGAAAATTATTACAAGGCTTTGTTTTTAATATAATTTATTGATATCAAAATTATCTAAAATCCAAAATTAATTTCTAAAATAAAGATGTTTAATATCGCTACTCTAGATAACAATCCTACTACTAGCAGGACAATCCGGCAACTATGAAAGTAGTAATATTGTCAAATTTGGGTAGATTCTAGCAATCTTCCCTTAGATGTTATAGACCCTGCAAGACCAAATCACCCTCAATAAGTTTGGATGTTTTTTTTCATCTGCAAAATAAAACCTAAATATAATGCTAGAATAGTAAAATACCAACAGGGAAGTGTTTTGACCTGGGTATACCAAAAAAATAATACCGCTACTATAAATTACAATATCGCTACTTATAGTGCAATATCACTAGTTTCAAAGTGGTAGGATTGTTCAAACTAAATTAAATATCCTCCTGATAATGTTCCTTATTTGCTTCTCTCTTGCAGATAGGTTAGATAGCAAAACATAGAGAATCTATAAAAGTAACAAGCAACTCAGAGCAACAAATTGTATAGGAGGTAAGATCATGGTGTATAATACCAAGACTAAGATTAATAATACTTCTATTTTTAGGATAATACCATGATTATGAAAGTATAAAGATTATTTAAATGGATAGTGATGACCCTCTAGTAATTCTTTAGGGAGTATTATCTTTCCTACACACCACAAATAACACACTTGATGAAAATATAGGGTTAATTTGCTAGCTATCTAAATGTGAAAAACTTTAGGCTGTAATACTGCTACTAGGAATAAAAATATTGCTAATAGTAGATAAAGACTATGACTTTAAGAGTAGAGATATTATTAAAAAGTAATGAACCTAATTTTTTATCACAATATCTCTACTAGGAATGATGACCTTGCTATTAATAGAGCAATACCATGACTTGTGAAGTAGTGGTATGTTCAAATGTAATACCCTACTAAAACTCTAACCTCTAACATTTTAACCTACAATACCATGATTATTGTTAATGATACCGTTACTGTAATACCATGACTTTTAAAGCAATACTATTACTCCCATAAACATGTGAAAACTTCAAAAATCATGATTGAATTTTCTTCTAGTTGGCCCTAGAATCATCTAAAATGCTTCTAGCAAGATTGTTAGCCTAAATAAGGGAGGTTGGTCCCACAGTGGTTGCCAAAATGTGCAATAAATTTGGGATTCAAACAAAATATTATCAAAGAGATAATGAAAACCCAAAGATAATGACACAAATAGGAAGGAAGAGAAAGGTAAATCAGAATGTAGTGTGCATGATTACCATCCTTTTTACCTTCTCATAGCTCTAATCTAAGATTTGTATGCTTTAATATGATTGTTGGATTTCTTGGAGATAATAGACAATGGCTTGGATAAGATTGATAGATGACTTTCTTGTGCTATTCTTTCACTTCTTTATTCATTTATTCATTCCTTCATTAGCTTAAACAAGTGAAGGTGTGTTAGTTTTATAGATTCATAGAGGGAGATCTTATGTTATAAATTTGAATTTTGGGCCATCAAGATCTAGGGTGGAGGATTTTCCATGGAATTTTAATTCCATGGAATCCTCTAGAATAGATAAGTCTATAGGATGTGAGATAAAATCGAGATATTTGTAGAACTCTCCAATTCTAGAGATCTCTTCATAGGGTTTTAGGTGTTTAGGAAAGGCTAGTGTAGGGTGGTGGGTGGGTAGGTAGATTATTTTAGAATTTTTAATTGTAAAGTGGGATTAGGGGTAGGTTTATTGGATAATAGGTTTTATTTAGGGATTTAAATAATATGATTAGATTCCTAGGGATGTAGGAATACCTATGAATAAGGCTAGTAGGTGGTTAGGTGGGGTTATGGGAATTAAAAATTCCCATATAATAGATAATTAGGATTGGATTAGGATAATGGTAGATTAGATGGAATTAATGGAGTAATGGGATGGGCTAATGTTAGTGAAATGTATATTAATGGAAAGAGCAATTAGATTTATGGATAGGAAGGGAAATTAGTGTTGACTAATAGGAATATTAGTCAATTATAATGGAACAAACAATTTTAGGTGTACACAACACCATTTGAACATGGCATGACTCTGTTACTCTATTCTTGAGAAAATTGTTATTGTGATCACTTATTAAGGCTTATCATTATTATTGGCTATGATAGTTATGACACTTGTACTTGGTTTGGATTTTGGTTTTGATTATTGGTTTGATTTTGGTATTAGCCATTGTTCTGATTAGTTCAGTTTAGTTTTATGATCCCTTTGTTAATAAGGGATCTTTCAATCACTAAACCTTTGTCGATGATCTCTTTGAATATGCATGCACATTACAACTCTAGATAGTATGATACTTCACTATGTATATTTTTGGTAAACACAACTATTAGTTACTTGTCTAGTAGACTGTGGGAAAATTAGCTTGCAAGGGCTCTTCATTGTTGTAAATAAATTATGAAGCTTTCACCTAGTTTTTACTTTTCTTATGATAATTTCACCAGTGAAATCTCATGCTCAAGATTTTATTATAAGTGTTACATAAACTTTATTGATATATCATTAAAGTTAAAAATTGAGTTCTTTAGGAGTTTCAAAAACATTTCAAATCCTATCCAACTAAACTTCTTGGAAATAACAATAGATAAATTTCACTATATGCCATTAGCTAACATGCAAAAAATAATTCCATCATATGTGCTTTGGGGTCACCTTTCCCCTTATATTTTTCAAACTTGGGTGGCTCATATCCTAGAAGGAATGAAATCTATAAGTACTCCATGTTAAAAGGATATAAACACACATCATCCAATTCAAACTTTTTGACATGTTTCCTATCTTGGATGGAAGTAAGAGGTATGCTTACTGCTACCTATCAAGGTGGAATATTGGTTGCCTCCTATTGAGGTGGTAATGTATATAGACTCTTTTGCATTAGGATACTTGATTGTGCTTATTGTTGTAGAATACTATTCATCACATTTTGGGGAGGAGTAAGATTCAACATGTTTTGTTGTAGTGTAACACTACTTATTGGTTGGCTACTTAATCTTGTTGCTTATGTACTTGAAGAAATGGCTAGTTGAGGATTAGAAGTAGTTGGTTGAGTTTGGGATGTAGAATTTCTTACTCCCTTATTTTGAAAACCACTAATGGTGTTAGCTGAAGGCATATTTTTTTGTTGATTGATTATTTGTATGCCAATAGCACTTTGGTTTAAATTGGATGTTTCTTGAGTATTATCCCTTATGTTTTTCTCAATATCCTATGTGTAATCCAAAGATATTTCCTCTATAATAAATGTATTGAACTTGGTTTCTACTGAAGTGTTTTGCATAAGCGGGTCTAGAACCTAATTATCTTGACATGTCAACTTCGTTAAAACTTTTGTTCAAGGAGCTAGATTAATAAGAGGTGCATTTGATAAGGCCATATTAGTGAAATTATGCACTAAATTGAGATATGTCTAGTATACTTGATGCATTTGATCAAAGTGGTCATCCATGGGACCTCTTTGTGGGATAAGCACATGGGAATTTTTATAAGGTATTGGTAAAATGGCATTAGGATTGATAGAAGTGAATTGTTCATGAGTATGATTGTAAAACATGTTAGAAGGTTCTCTTTCTATATTTTTTATGTTTTCATACCCTACCTCTATGGTTCTATTGGGATCAAACATTTACAATAGAATGATGTGATAAGGTTATTGTTGAGTACTTTTTGCAATAGATGGTATGATAGATAAGTATTGAGTCATTACCTATTGATCTTGCTCAATATATAGAGGTATACTAACTAAATAGTTTGCCAAAGGATCTTGACTTTGTCCCTTTGGTTGAATGTTTTGGTGTGGATAATAATCTATTTCCCAAATGACATTATATTCAATAGGGTTTTCCACAAAGTCCCCTTATGTGAAAGGATTTCCATATCCTAAATTGTACATAGTTCCAATACATGTACTGTGAGCCATTTTCAATTTAAATGACAAATATTTCACAATAAAAGAATGTATTAGGGTTATATAAACTCTAGAAAAGCTATGCCTTTTAAAAAGACAAAGGGTTTAAACATGATCTAGCTTGGTCAAAGGTGGAGTTGAATCTCTAAAAAGTCTATGTAGAGACTTGATAAAAGTATTATAGCATAAAATGAAAAATGTTAAGTATTTGATACATGCAAATATCACATAAAAATACCTAAAAATAAAAATACCAAACTCTAATGTCAAAACTTGTTCCAAGTAGGTCTAAACTACAAAAGGGAAAATTTGCTAGGTACATAGAGTCAAAAACTAGGCTCAAATAGGATATGTGAGAACTAATGGACAAATGATGGAAAAATCATGACTTAAAAAGGATTATTTATTAATATAACAAACTTGGAATAGTTTAACATAGACAAGGTACATGACACTAGGCATAAAATGTGATCTGATTGGTATAATATGCTAAAAAATATATGTTTGAAGATAAATTTATTTGACCAAAATAAAAGCACAAAATAATATAATTTTATGAATTTGAATGATGAATTAACCCAAGTTACATAATCTAAAAGAGGAAGATCTAGGTATCAACCTCATGAATTGAGGTCTATACTAAAATCAACCAATATTTAAATTAGAAATTATAATATTTAATCCAAGACTTAACTAAGGTAAACTATGAATTTGATGACAAAGAGATAGAAATATTTGAACAACATGTTTCTCTAGATTTTCACTAATTACATTCAAATGAGAAAGAAACTAAGGTTAAGAGGTTATGGGTTTGATGTTACCTAGATTTAGTGCACACATATCCAAGCCTTGTGGGAGCTCCTCTTTGGCTGTGGAGGAAACACCTACAGTAAGAATGAAACTTAAACAAGAAAGATGTTAGAAGAGACTATGGTGGATTGCCAAGCTACGCGCTTGGTCCTGAAAGTGTGAAGCTCCTTAAGGGATGACAGTCCACTATTTAAAGATAAAAGTATTGTAAAGGAAGAAATGATAAATGACTAAAGAAATAGAAAAGTAGATGGTGTGTACCTATTCCTTATAGTCTGTATATTTCAGAATGCTATATAAGTTTGGTTGAAGGTTCTGTCTGGTCTAGATGGGCTGTTTGGATGGCTTTTTAGTTTGCTGGTTCAGAACATAGTCACCGATGTCAGTGGGTCTACTGATGTCAATCAATAAATGATGCCAATGTCGGTTGGATTGCTGATGTTGGTTGGGGTCGTCGGCCTTAGACAACTTTTAAAGTATTTTTGGGATAGACAAAGCGGTTTTTGGAAGTTTAGAGGTTTGTGTAGGGTTGTGGGAAGGTGAATGAGGTCTGAGGAAGGGTATAGGTAGAGGATTGGTGTGAAAAGGGGGCGAGAATAAGGGGAAGGCCTTTCAAACCCTCCATGGAAGATGTCAGGCCTCTCAAAAATATTTAGAAATATCAATGAAAACTAATTGATAATATATTCTAAAACACTAAAATGAAAACCAGAGTACTTAGCTTTATAAGGTGAAGAACTAGAGGTGTCAGAATAGTGATTCTCATTATGGCTAATGTGACCAGTGTTGTGAGCTAATGAAGTGAATATAGATTACTTTAATTCAGTGGCTTGAAATTAATCTAGTGGTTCGAGGTCCTCATACAATATTTCAATCTAGTCTCGGTAATGATTTATGTAGAGCTTCGGTAACTAGGAAAATAATAGTTGAGTTTTGGTGTTTGAAATCTCAAAGTGTGCATGCTAATCTATGAAAAGGTGGCCCTAGCTCAATGTTAGATCTTGGCTTATGTAACTAACATCGGTGATCTTATCGATGTCAATGTAGAACTGCTGATGTCAGTCATGGGTTGACCAATATTGGCAGAGAGAGAATAGGTAAAAGAGCTATTTTTAGCTCTTTGCCCATTTTTCCACCCACCAAGTGCCTTTTCCATTGGAGAACAGTCAAAACAAGGGCTTATGAGGCACGAAAGTTGGTTAGGGAGTTAAGATGGAGTGAGAATAGGTCATGGGTAGTTAGAGTTTGGAGGACCTAGTCTTAGGCTGACTCATAGGCTAAAAAATAGTCTTAGGGTTGAGGTGTCTAGGTGAGGTGTCCAAGGTGAGGTAATTAATTTAAAATAAGTAGTTTTTAAATTAATAAGGTGTGCAAGTGTGGGTTAGGAGTGTTAATGTTTAGAAGGGAACCAGGGGGGTTGACATGATATTGGTGTCTATATTTGCCCCTTTTTGTCTTATGGTTTGTTCTGATGAACTACAAGACAAAAATAGATTTAAGTTGCCCCAATTATGGGATGAGGTATTCGCCCTCAAAGAGGGAATTGAGAGAAGGTAATCTAAAATCAGATGCTAATTTGATAGGCAGTGGATGGGTAGGGTGAAGTTGGAGTGTGAATGCTATAATAGTTGAGATTGCATGTATACCACTTCACTTGATAGGTAGGCGAAATTGTCATAGGAAAGGTCAAGGAGGACTAAAATTGAAGTAACCGGTCCCTAGCTTATTAGTGGTAGTTGATTGGGTTAAAATCATCAAATCTATAGCTCCAATGGTCGAGGAGGACTAAAATCAAAGTAATTGGTCCCTAGCTTATTAGTGGTAGCTGTTTAGGTTAAATCAATCAAAGTTGTAGCTCTACTGGTCAAGGAGGACTAAAATCAAAGTAATTGGTCCCCAACTTATTAGTGGTCACTGATTGGGTTAGATCGATCAAAGCTCTAGCTCTAATGGGCATCATGTTCCAAGTATCTAGGCTAGGAAGTGCTCCTGAAAAACATGAAAATGTCACAGATATTGGGGATCAACTTGGTCATGATTTGACAATAGGTATGAAGGTCACGTATAATTTGCTAACTATTCATGAGGTAGCATATGCAATCAAAACAACTAAGGCAAATTTGTCTCAAAATTGGTCATGGTCTAAGGAGATAATCACGATCTCTGAGGTCATTTGTCGAGTCGAGCTGAGATATAAGTGATCTCGAGTGTTGTTTGTTGTGGTTAGGGAGATGTATGTGATCTCTGATGTGCCCCATGAGAAGTCTAAGGTGACTTCAAATAGTGTTAGGGCTGGTTGTTTGGTCATGATTTTGGGTAGTTTTAGAGAAGACTTATGTTTTTAGGTTGTCAACATCAGTTAGGCCACCGATGTCAATAAGTAGTCAGAAGGATTTTTTGGTGATATCACCGACGCTGGTTAGACAATTGATGTCAGTAATATAGAAAGGAATTAGGTTAATAACTTTATAGTGAAAATTATGAGATGACAATATGCGAGCATATAATTTTAAGACATTGTGTCCTAAAAGATAAACTGGCATGTGACGAAGGTGTGTAAGAAGTGAAAGGCATGTTGCTCTTTCATTGACAAGGACCATAATAATAACATAGATAGGGTTTTTGCAAATAAAATCCCCATTCATGCATTACATCATTGACCATTAGTTTTTGTTAGAGAAGTACCCTAATCACTTGACGTTAACTGAGCTCAAAATCCCTTGGGTATTTTGGGGTAATAGGTGTGATTATGTGATATATGAGGATAATGTAACCCTTTTTAGCAGGGATAACTTTGCCCCTTTTATAGGTGATCTTAAAAATGACTATAGGCAAGTCCATGACTTAATAGTTTGTTAGTCATCTTTTTTTTTGGAAGACTGATCAATGCGGGAAGTCTACTTGGGGATGTTATTTTTGTTTTGTGGTCATGTTAATCTGATCGATGCAAGGAGCTTCTGAGAGGGTGTTATTTTTGTATCAAAATTTGGGCATATCCATCCTTCAAGGGAGTGGTCTATATTTTGCTTTGTATGTTTTTATTTCTTTGAATAGTTGTCCTTCAAGGGAGAATTCTATTAATTACAATAATAATGCAGCTGTCCTTCGAGGGAGCAGTCTACATTTATAGTTTATGACCTTTTAATATTTTTCTAAGCATCCCAAGTTTATTTTGTTTGTTAACTAAACTTTTAGTAATGGACTAGACTATAGAAGTTTAGGGGTTTCCATTTTATTAGGATAAAGCATTAATGCTTAAAAAAGGGTTAACTAATTTTTGTAGGGAAAAAGGGGTTGAAAGGAATAGGAATGAGGATGACAGGGGTTGTTCAAGGGACGAGCTCAAGTTAAACATCAAGTGAATGATTACTTGGTTAATAGTAAAATGGTTGCAAATAGAAGGCATTAAGGGCTCAAGTTCTAGTCAGCCTTCGAGAGAAGATAGATGATAAGTGCCTAATCCATACTTATGCATTATTATATAAGGTCTAAGCTAATTAGGAAAAAACTTGCCTCGTTTGCTTCTTTCCATATTGGTCACGTGTTGGTTTTATTTAAGGATGAGATCTCTAATTTTGAAATCTCACTCTTTCATATTTTTATTGTAGGCACACTTGATGCGATCTTAGTAGATATGAAGATGATTAAGACCATCAAGATGACGTTCATCAAGTAACTCGAGTTGTGTTAGTCGATCTTGATGAAAGTCATTGTTAGAGAGCATGTCATGTAAGGAGATGTGAAGAGAAGGTATTTTTACTTCAAGAGGCAAGACAGCCTCAGTTCCATACACTAAGGAGAAAGGTGTAGCACCCATAGGGGTTCAGATGCTAGTGCAATAGGCCCACAAAGTGAAGGGAATGTGAGTGTGCCAATTACTTCTAGTGTCATTGACCACATTCATTAGTATTTTAGTTAGGATTTTTCTAGAAGATTCTACCTATCCATTTTCTTATGGATAGTAAGGTGAGGAGAAGCTAAGTTTGATGCCAAAAGCATCACAAAGCTTTTGGATGGTTTTGTTTTTGAAGGATTTGCCTTTATCGGTGATTTTCTTGTGAGGTACACTGAAACGATAGATGATGTGGTGGTTAATGAAGTTGATGATTTTGTGAACTTTAGTGGAGATGAGGGGAACAAATTCTACCCATTTAGTGAAATATTCAGTCACTGTGATAATATATTGATGTCAGAGAGATGAATGAGGGTTAATCTCACCAATTAGATCTAAGCCCCATTATGAAAAGGGCTAGAAATCCTTAGCAACTTGTAAAGTGTGGCTAGGGACTGAAGTAGGTTAGCATGTTGCTGGCATTTGATACAATGCTAAACATAGTCACTATAGTCTTGGTTAAGAGTGGGCCAATAACAACCCAGGTGGAGTATGCACTTTGCAACCAAGTTACCACTAAAATTTCCTCCACAGATCCCATCATGGACTTGTTTGATGGCATGAGATTTCTCAGTGGTGGTTAGGCATTGGAAAAGGAGGCTGTCAAAACCTCGCTTGTAGAAAAGACCCCCTAGCATGGTGTATCAAGTAATACTCTTGATAAAAGCCCACCATCAATTGCTAGAGAGGTCAAGAAGAATGATAGAATAAGTCAAGTAGTCAACAAGTTGTTTATACCAAACATCGTGTGGACTAGAGTTGATATTGCCAATAAAGTTGACGTCAGTTGAGATATATGATGGCAACACCAAATGGTGTACAATGACATAGATTCTCGAGGAAGCAAATGAAGATGATATGTGTGAGGTGAGAGAGGCCATTGTGTCAGCAAACTTATTCATAGAGCGAGGAATAGTTTGCAAGAGATAATAGTCAAAAGACCCTAACAATGTGTCAACACGATGTTTATATCATTGCAAAACTTTGTTTTTATAAAGATATGAACTGTTAATCTAATTAATGACTAGTTATGAGTTTCCAAAGATATTTATTGTCTTAATGTCCAAGAAAATAGTAGTTTGAAGCCCAAAAATTAAGGCTTCATACTCAGCCATGTTATTGGTGCATTCAAAGTTGAGTTTGAAGGATAGAGGCATGGGCTCACCCTTGTGAGGGATGAGAATGACCCTCACACCCCCACTGAGTTGACATTTAGATCCATCAAAGAACATTATCATTTGATAGGGGATGTCATCGATGGATAGCATGGTGATAGACTCATCAAGAAATTCACAATTAGAGGGTTGGTTATCAGGTAAAGGGGCATCTGCTAGTTGGTTAGCGATCATTTTCCCCTTTATAGACTTTTGTTGAATGAATTCCAAATTGAACTTAGCAAGAAGCATGAGCCAACGAGCCATACATTGGTTTTGGTATGGCTTGGAATACACGTATTTTAGAGGGTCAGTGTGGGTGATGACGTAAGTCTTATGGTTGAGGAGATAGTGGTAGAGTTTCGAGGTGGTAAAGACTAATGCCAAGCAAAGTTTTTTAATATGAGTATACCAATTTTTGTAGTCAATGAGCATTTGGCTTATATAATAAACTACCTGCTCATAATTTTTTTCATCTCGATGTGTGATCATGGCACCTAAGGAATGATCTGTTGTTGAAATGTTAATATAGAAGGGTTGGTCATCTTTAGGTGGAATAAGGACTAGTGGAGAGATAAGATATCATTTAAGAGCCTTAAAAGCCTATTGTAAATCCTTATTCTAATTAAAGGAGATGTCCTTCTTTAGGAGGTGATGGAAGGGTTGGCATCGGTCAGATAGCTATGAGATGAAGTGATGAATAGATTGAAGCTTCCCTTGTAGGTTGTGAAGTTGTTTTGGATTAGTTAGTGGGGCCATCTCGAGTATGGCTCAAATCTTAGCTAGATCTACCTCAATTCCATGGAGAGAAATGATGAAACCCAAAAGCTTCCCTGAGAGAACCCTAAAGATGCATTTCTTGGGGTTGAGTCAAACATTATATTGTAGTAGTGAGTGAATATTGTTTTGAAAATGGTTAGGTGGTCATGGCAAAGTTTGGATTTCCCCAGTAGGTCATCCACATAGTACTCCATGATTTTATGGAGGAGATCATGAAAGATATAAGTCATGGCATGTTGGTATGTAGTGCCTACATTTTTTAGGCCAAAAGGCATGACCCTATAGTAAAATGTCCCCCATGGGGTGATGAAGGTGGTTTTATGTTGATATTCTAGGGCAATCAAGATTTGGTTATATCATGAAAACCCATCCATGAGGGATAGCATCTCATGACCAGCCATAAGATCAACAAGTTGGTCGATGTTTGGCAAAGGAAAGTCATCCTTCAAGCAAGCTAGGTTGAGGTCACAATAGTCAGTACAAATTCAAATTCCCCCTATTGGTTTTGTGATAGGGACATTGTTTGACACCCATTGTGGATAATCAATGGGTTGGATAAATGAGATGGAGAGAAGGTGTTAAAGCTCCTCTTTGACAAGGAGTGTGATGCAAGGATGCATCCTACGAAGCTTTTGCCTGACAGGCTTAGCTTCACAGTTCGTGATGATGTTGTGGATGACAATGTCAGGTATAATACTAGGCGTATTACTATAAGACCAAGCAAAGGATTTGTTATGATCTGTAAGGAATGTGGTATAGTCAATTTGTTCTTGGGCATCTAAAGATTGACTAATCTTTAAAATGTGAGGAACATCAAAAGATGGGAGATTAATGTCAACAGTTGACTCTTTTAACATAACCTGTGTTTTCAAAGGAAGTGATCATTGTATGGAGTCATCTGCACCCATGTAGGTGAGTATGGCATCATCATCTAGGCATTGGATAATGTTAATGTTAGAAGATTCATCATCTATCATGTCTAGATAAATGAGAGGAAGAGACCTTGATGCCTCACCTAGTTGATAGGTCAGAGGTTCCAAGTGAGTGGCATTTATGAAAAAAAACTAGGAGGGATGGAGACCACCGACTCCATAGGTGAGGGTGGGGGAATAGGCGAGGTTGGAGGAGAATGCTCTATGATAGTTTTGTGGTGAGGGATCTTAGAGGGTTTTGTAGGTTCTTTGAAACCCATGCCATGTTGTTTCTTGGCATTTTTGATTGCCTCATCATTTGGAGGCTCAATGGGCTTGTGGGGACCTTGTTCATAATGCCCAAAGCCAAAACCCTTCCATGCACACCTATGAAGATAGGTGTGACCAAAACTAGGGTTATCGAGGAAGGAGAAATTGCAAGTGAATAGTCAGGGTGATGAGAGAGGATTTCCAACATTAGGAGCCTAATCTAGCCCTTTATAGGTGAGATTAGTTTGGAGATCAGGAGGACCATATGGGATGACCATTCTGATGTGATGGTCATAGTTAGGGTGGTGATGAAGTTTTCCATATTCTTGCAAATTTTGGAACATGTCAAGGGTAAGCAAATGATACTCCCCAAGTGAAAGGTGCTAGAAGGTATCTTCCATAGGATCTTTCGTGGTCGCTTGAGGAGTAGGCATAGGTGTGACTGGTGTCTGTGAGCTTGTCAAGGCTTCCATGGGTAGAGGTGGTGTTTGGGTGGATGTTTTCAAAGGGATGAGAACATAATTAGGTCGATAGGTTGTGTTGCATGTTTTAAAGGGGGAAGGGTCAGCAGGAATGACATGAACCTGCCCCTCATGTTCAAACTTGACACAATGATGCAACGTGGAAGGGACATAGGTCATGGAATGTATGCAAGCTCATCCCAATAACATGTTATATTAGAAATCCCCCTCGATGATATAGAAGAGTTTTGAAATTATACGTGGGCCAACATGAACATGCAAGACCACAGTGCCAACTATAGTGGTAGTGGCATCATTGAAAGAATGAAGAATTGCATCCATTTATGACATGCAGTTCTTCGAAAGGGCTAGTTGATCATATGCATGGGTAGAAATGATGTTGATGCTAGAACCTCCATCAATCATAACCCACTTAACATGATTTTGATCAATGTAATCCATGATAAAGAGGGTAGTATTTTGATCTTCCAGGTTGTAGGAAGGAATCTAAAAATCACTGAAGGTGACGGAGGTAATGGTGGGTAACAATTTGACTAAAGCAGCCACTGGTTGGGGGTCTTTAGGTTGGACCTCCACTACCTATAAAGATTTGATCAAGGCTTGGTGATATTTTGGAGAGCTTTGTATTAGGTCATATAAATACATCTTCATAGGGGTTTGGTGATGTTGTTTCACCATGGAGTCACGAATTGCCCTCGAAGATGTTGGTTGAGATGTGCCCAAGATAGAAATCTTGGGCTTTGATGGTGGAGAGGGCTTGGTAAATGGATATGTCCAAGGGGTATAAACCTACTCTTTTCCTTTATCCTTTAGGGTTTTGGACCTGGTGGCCACATTAATAGTTTTGATTTCAAATAAAGGGGGAGAAAGTGGTAGAGGGACCACAATCTTGCATTGGGATCCCGATTCAAGTGAAAAGGTTTGGGAGGCATGGGATGGTGTTGGTAGTTTATCAAAAAGGTGGTCAAGAGAATCCTCAATGAGAAGGGTGTCATTTTCCAAGTGTTGGTGAATGAAAACCTTAAGAGTATAGCAACTCTCAGTATCATGCCCAGGTGTGTGATGATACAAGCATATTTGAGTGTCTTTAAACCAAGATGGTTTTGATCAGAGAGGTTGGTATGGCTTAATGGGTGGGAGAACGATGCTAGAAAACTACAAAAATTGGTGTAACAGTGCAGCATAAGAACCCACTAATGGGTCTACACTCATTGTTGTAGTAGGGGTTGACAACTTCTATTTAGGAGTTATAGGGGGAGTTTTTCGTACCACCTTTTTGGCTGGTGGTGTGACCACATGCATAGATGGCACTTTCTTGAGGAGAGGTGTCAAATTTCTTGGAGGAAATATTTTTTTGATGGGTAGAGGGAGTAATGGAGGTAGTTTGTCTTTGTGAGGTGTTGGAATAGGGAGCACTCCTATTAAAGTGGAAGGATGTGGACCCAAGATAGAGGGCAATGGTGAAGGTGGGGGAGGAGTAGACTGAGGTGGTTTAGCATCCTCCTTTAGTATGGTGTGAGGACCGCTATTGTGTGAGGTGAGGTTCAAATCTAACTTCACTTGTGGATGAGTTAGGTTTGATATAGGGAGACACTGAGAGATCTAATTTATTTTGACATGGTGGACACCTGTGAGGGTTTGGATTCAGATGTGGAAGGTTGAGCTTTTGATGATTTAGAAGTGGAAACCTGATCCTCATCAGAGAATTTGGGGTAAATCATCATAGAAGGGTTGGCAGTATAAGGTGAAGCAGGATGTGTAGGATAAGGAGCCCTAAGTCGCTCCCATAATGCCTCATACTCTAGGTTCCTAGAATGGAGGAATCCTAAGTTTTTTGCTAATTAAGAGAAGGGTTTAGATGACATTGAACGAGGCCTTATAGCTAGTCCTTCAAAGGATTTGGGTGATTGCGAGAGAGGAAATGTGTTGGATGCAATGATCTCAGGCCAAAGGTGAGAGAACCATCACCAGATCTTCCTCAATCAAAGTGGGTGAGGTGGCGAGTTCTTCTCTCAGTAGAAAAGGGATTGGAGAATTTGGCTCTTTAAGCAAATAGAGTGCAAAGATGATCATGCCTTCCACGTGTGGTCTAGGAACATGGAAAGTATGATCCTCCATTGGTAATAAGAAGGATAAGGGTGGGGCCACTGGCATTGGTACCATCAAAGCATCCTCCAATATGGGAGAGGTTAAAGTAGACTCTCCTACATGTTAAAGGGGGGTGGACGGAGGACTATCCTCAATCGGTGGAGGAAAAATAGGAGAGGAAGGCTCTTATAAAGGGTAAAGTAGAGGGATGATGGCCCCTTCTACATGAGGGCGTGGGGTATGAATGGTAAATTATTCCAATGGTAGAAGAAGAGGGAAGGTGGGGGCAAGAGGAATAGGTAATACATGATTCTCATGAAGTAGAAGAATGGGTAGAGGAGGTGCTTGATGTTGTGGGGGTGATACAGGTGAAATAGGTTCATCCACATGAGGAAGAGGGTGAGGAAAAGGGAGCTCTTCATTGTGTGGGGGTGGTATGGGTAAAATAGGCTCTTCTACACATGATGGAGAAATGGGTTGACCAACCTCTTCAAATTATGGGAGAGGTTGGATAGGAATGAAAGGAAAGACTATGTTGACCATGTGTATGTTGCGTTCTTGAGGGTCATCGACCATGGTCTGAACATTGTTCTGACTTGGGGGATGGTTAGGAAATGATTACTTAAAGACATCCATGTTTTGGTTGTCTAGTGCATTAGGGTTACCCAAAATAAGGTCCCCTTTGTCTAACATGTCTTGAACAATGTTTTTTAGGGTTTTGCAATTATCTGTGTCATGACCCTTGACATGATGATAGTTACAAAAGTTGGTTTCCCTATACCATGTAGGGATGGCTCATGAGGGGTCAAATTAGATAGGTGGTCAGCTTTGAGGGAGGTTGAGGACTCCCTGCTTCACTAATTTATCCAATACGAAAGCATACGATTCTCTTATTAGAGTGTATCGTCATTGTTCATATCATTGTTGGAATTGTCTAGTGATGTTTTGTGAAGTGGAGGGTTTAGATTGGTTGGTTGTAAAAGAAGATGGTGACCTAAGGACCACAATGTTTTCTGATCCCTTAGACTTGGGGTGGGAAGAAGAAGGGCCATTGGGTTTTGCATTGGTATTTTTGTTACGCAATTTGACCTTGTCTTCTTCGATTGCACAGAGTTCAATCTTTTGGGCCATAGTGAAAGCTTCATCGAATGTGTAGAAAGTTTGAACCCACAGAGTGGATGAGATGTGCTTGGCACATGCTCTTGAAAAGAGCTCAATGAGCTCATATTGAGGTAGTGAGAAGGAGAGTTGGTTGATCAAACCTCTCCAATGGGCGATGAAGTCTACTATTGACTCATCCTCAAATTATCTAATGGAATAAAGGTCTGTGATGGAGACCTTGGTAATATGGATTGAGAAATGATCAAGGAATAGCTGAGTGAGTTGAATGAAGGTGAAGAGAGAATGATTGGTAATGGAGCTATATCAGTCAAGGGTGGCACCAAAAAGTGACATAGGGAATGTGTGAAGCAATAACACATCATCATGCCCTATGAGGTAGCAAGCATGTCTAAATGCTCATAGATGTTGTTGTGGATCCTCTTTACTCTGAAAGCGAGTAAATTTTAGGAGTTTCCACTGGCTAGGGTATGGTTGAATAGGAACTAAAGGGTGGATAGGTTCATTGTAGATTTATTCATATGAAATAACACTCCTCAAACCTGAAACATATGTCTCAAGGTTGGACATCTTATCCATCAGCATCTTAATTAGATCAGTAAATTGAAATGCATGAGGGGCACCCCCTAAGTTATAAGGTACTTTAGAAGGTGTTGGAAGGGGTGTATGACGTACTTGGTTGCATTTTTATAGGTGCAACATACTAATAGTTTGCCATAGGGGCTGATGTCAAGGCTAAAGGGGCTTGTGTTGTGAAGTTGGAGGGCACAACTTGACTAGATGCTACCAAGGGTGGTTGAATGGTGACAACACTAGTTAAAGGATAAGTGGTCACTCTCATGTTTATAAGTGCAAGAGTGGATGGGATAGAGACAATCAAGTTTTGGAAAGGTGTCAAACTTGGTTGAATTGTTTTCATTTGAGGTGGTACAAAAACCCCAATGGAGGTAGGGCAAGAAAGGATAGAAGGGGAGGCCAAAACTTGAACATTGACCATGGTTGGGTTACTGGTTGAGGCAGTGGCCTGAGTGACCATAGGTTGGGTAACAGATACTATTAATATCATTACCACTTCAACCAAAGAAGTTGGCATCCCATAAATAGGGTTACCCAAAGGATCTCGCATTTGGCTTCTAGCGAGATAATGTTGGAGAGCCTTGATGTTGTGGTCAAGGAATATCTCAAAATATTGATCCCCTTTGAGAACAATAGGAGGTTGATTACGGGTAGGTTAGATAGGAGTATGCTCGGTGTCTGAAGTATACTCCATTAGATGATATGGCATGAAGGGTGAAGGCGGGAGTGGCTGTTGACTTACATGGTCAATAAGGAATTTGGCTTGACTACATGTCAGGACCATCCAAGCTGAAAGGGGTTCAGGTTCTAAAAACTATGTGTTTTAAGTTTCAAAAAACTAGAATTTGTGTTAAACAGCAAAAAATTTGGGTTTTAAGCTTGCTATTTGGAAAAAAATTATTTATTTATTGATAGTGACCGATGTCAGTTATTTAACCAATATTGGTTAAAAAATGTTACCGACGTCGGTCAGTTAATTGATGTCAGTGAAGGTTTGGTTGCCGATGTCGATGGAGAAAATGATGTCAGTGTTTGTGTAATTCTAGAAACACAGAAGATTGATAGTTTTTGGAAGAAGAAGATATTCTGAGTTATTTTGGACTTTAGAATGGTATGACTTTAACAACTCAAAAACTCATATAAAATTATCAGAATAGATGATTATGCAAGCAACCTCTAAAATGTTAGATTCCTAGGAATGAGTTTTAAAGTCGTGGTGGCTTATGCCTTAAGAGAATGTGTTGGGAGTTGGGCTTGTAGAACAGTTCCTAGAGAGGAAGTCTATGGCTAGTTTTAGGTTGTGTTATGGTGCTCAAAGATATCTGTGTTAGGGTTAGTATGTGACCTCGTGTTGGGGCTTGCTCCCCTCACTTCATGAACCCAGAGCTGAGTTGGGTTGCTTAGCTAGAATACACCTTCCCTATAGTTTATACTCTGCCAAATAATAGAGTGGGTCCTCCTCTTGGTGGTGAAATCCAAGTAGGATCGCTAGGTGGGGTAAGCTATCTACTAGGTAATGAAATCCTAGATGGGTCTTGTCTCAAGTAAGTCTATGTGTTTGATTTGAAGTGATTGTGGTTTGGCTGTGTCACATTCGTGCACTACGATTCATTCATAATGCTTTAATTACTAAGTGGGTTAAGTGTGCATCCAAGCAAGAATGAAATGTAGTAGTTTTTAACCCAAATTGAAATATGTTATTCAAATGAAAGAAAATGGAGAAGAGGTAAAGAGTATGAGTTTTTCACTACTCTATGATGCATGCAAGAAGTAAAAAGAAAAAAAAAAGATGTTCTTTTTAACCTCTGCTAATGATTTCCTTTTAAAACAAAAAGATAGAAGAGGTAAAAAAAAGGAGAAAGAATTAATTAACTTTATGTAAAAAAATAGAAAGTAAGAGAAGCTAAGTTTTTTCTTTCTCAAGAAATAAAGGCAAAGAAGAGGGGATGCTAGAAGTGAATTTTTTTCTAATGCATCTACATGAAAATTTGATTTTTAAAAGAAGAAGAATGAAACTAAGGAAAACTCCAAGGGTCCCATTGGGCATGCCAGAATGTTTCTCTAGATTTTCACTAATTACATTCAAATGAGAAATAAACTAAGGTTAAGAGGTTATGGGTTTGATGTTACCTAGATTTAGTGTGCACCGTATCCAAGCCTTGTGGGAGCTCCTCTTTGGCTATGGAGGAAACACCTATAGTAAGAATGAAACTTAAAGAAGAAAGATGTTAGAAGAGACTATGGTGGACTGCCAAGCTACGTGCTTGGTCCCAAAAGTGTGAAGCTCCTTAGGGGATGATAGTCCACTATTTAAAGATAAAAGTAGTGTAAAGGAAGAAATGATAAATGAATAAAGAAATAGAAAAGTAGATGGTGTGTACTTGTTCCTTGTAGTTTGTGTATCTCAGAATGCTACAAAAGGCTAGCTGAAGGTTTTTTCTGGTCTAGATGGGCTATTTGGATGGCAAACTGGTTTGCTGGTTCAGAACATAGTCACTGACATCAGTGGGTCTACCGATGTCAATCGGGTAAATGGTGTCGACGTCAATTAGATTGCTGATGTCAGTTGGGGTCGCCAGCCTTGGATGGCTTTTAGAGTATTTCTAGGATAGACAGAGGGGTTTTTAGAAGTTCAAAGGTTGGTGCAGGGTTGTGGGAAGGTGAATGAGGTCTGAGGAAGGGTATAGGTAGAGGATTAGTGTGAAAAGGGGGTGAGAACAAGGGGAAGGCCTTTCAACCCCTCCACAGAAGAAGTCAAGCCTCTTGATAGTATTTAGAAATATCAATGAAAAATAATTGACAATATATTCTAAAACACTAAAATAAAAACCAGAGTACTTAGCTTTATAAGGTGAAGAACCAGAGTTGTCAGAATAGTGATTCTTATTATGGCTGATGTGACCAGTGTTGTGAGCTAATGAAGTGAATACAGATTGCTTCAATTTAGTGGCTTGAGGTCCTTGTATAATCTTTCAATCTAGTCTCTGGAATGATTTGTGTAGAGCTTTGATAGCCAAGAGAATAATAGTTGAATTATGGTGCTTGAAATCTCAGAGTGTGCATGTTAATCTACGAAAAGGCGGCCCTAGCTCAATGTTAGAGCTTGGCTTATGTAACTGATGTTTGCAATTGTACCGGTGTTGGCATAGAACTGTTGACGTCAGTCGTGGCTTGACCGACATCGATGGAGAGAGAATAGGTAAAAGAGCTATTTTTAGCTCTCTGCCCATTTCTCCACCCGCCAAGTGCCTTTTCCATTGGAGAATAGTCAAAACAAGGGCTTATGAGGCATGAGAGTTGGTTAGGGAGTTAAGATGGAGTGAGAATAGGTCATGGGTAGTTAGATTTTGGAGGACCTAGTCTCAGGCTGACTCATAGGCTAAGAAACGGTCTTAGGGTGAGGTGTCTAGGTGAGGTGTCCAAGGTGAGGTAATTAATTTAAAATAAGTAGTTTTTAAATTAATAAGGTGTGCAAGTGTGGGTTAGGAGTGTTAACGTTTAGAAGGGGACCAAGGGGGATTGACATGATATTGGTGTCTACACAACATGACCACACTAATCCAAGATTCAACAAGGCTCAAGTGATTGGTTGTAAAAAAATGATAATGGAGATGCAAGATGAAACAAAACAAGTCTTTTGAAACAAAATGGGTAACCTAATGATGTTATCACTCCCAAAATATGATGTGCCAAATGGTTTATGTTTTAATACTTTAAAGGCACAATATTTTGAAATGATTTGGGCAGCGTAATAGTTCCCTCATCAATCAAGTGATACTCCCAATATTTTGACACAAAAATGGAATGTTTGATAAGTTAAATCAAAGTGTCATATGAATGATGCAATACCTCCTTAAATAGTGTATTTATGTGCACTCATGACTCATCAAATGATATGGTTTTAACAATATAAGTTTTAGTCTAACACACCAAGTAAAAATAACCAAAATACACTAACTATAATCATCCAAATCCTAAAAAGGATATGGTAATGTGGGTTTCACTACACTAATTATTATTTAAATGTTTCTAGATGGATGAAATACATATGACTTTCATGTTAGCATACAAAATAAGTGCACTTTAATTAGGTGTCTGTGGTACTTGGCTTGTTGCAAAAAGGTCTTGCCCTTTTTTCAACCACTACATATGTTGCTTGCTTAATGTAGTGTCATGTCCAATGTGAAAATACATCTTGGTACTTGACCCCAAAAATAAAATTTGGTTTAACTTCTCAAACATCTAATCCTAGTGGGGGTGATGAATTTGATGGTGGGAGATGAAACACCAGGTTAAAGCTTCCCTAAAGAACTCATGGGAGGTAATGAATTCCCCCTCACAAGCTAAGATGCATGAAACAAATGACACCATAGAAAGAATTTATGGTCACCTCAAGATCACCGAATACTATTGTCAGTTTTTGTGAAAGAATTTAAATGACATTATTTTTATGCCTTGGAATAGGCTCAAAGTGAGATGAGATGGTGCTTTTGATCCCAAAAGTTCCCTGAAGGGGATGGATGGGAGAGCATACACATGTCTTTTTTTTCTAAAACATACAATCAACAATAATGTTTTAAAATAATTAAAGTAAAGTTAATTTAATTACACCAAATTTAAAGTGTTTGATTAGATTTATAACTAGACCATTGGCTTTAACAATTACAAATAGAAACACTTTCGAAACACCCAAAAAGAAGTTGGGGCTTTTGATCGCAAAAGTTCCATAAAGGGGACAAATGGGAGAGCATACATGTACTACTCCAAATCTACTCAAATAAATAAGAAAACAAAATTTGAAAACAATTTACAAAAAAATTGAAGTGTATTCAATTTTATAGCACTAAATGAAATGTTTGGTGGTGTTCTTTTAGCCCCTTGGCTTTAAGTTGTGAACTTTTAAAGAAACCACAAAAACTTAACCAATAAAACATCCTAAAAAGTTTCTTTAAACACAAAAATAAAGGATTACTAGTTCATTTTAGACATCCAAATGTAGTTGGAAAATACTAATTTAGATTGAAATGGTTTTCTCCAAATAGGTCCTGAAAATAAAAGGTCAAAACTTCATTTAGCGTTGAAGCTTATTTATTAAATGAGACAAGCAACTTTGAATGGTAAAATCTATCGACCCGAAGGCAAAACCCAAAAAAAAAACATGTTAGGTTAGGTAGATGTTAGAAAAAATATTAATAAAAAAATTAATAAATATTAAAAAAAATAAAGATATGAAACATGCAAACAACAAGTTAGAAGGTTAAAAACAAGAAAACCGAACACAAAAATCATAAAACCCTATAGTCAGTAATTTAGTCATAAATTTTAAAATATATATCCATTTGTCACAAAATTTTTGGAGGTTATTTATATGTCTAGTTAGCACCTATCTGAAAAAATTAGAGTCAAAAAAATTAATTAAAAAATGTTATTATCTTTGTACTAATCATTTTTACCAAAAAATTAATAAATAAAAAGTGACAGTCACTAAAAGGGTCATAAATTGTAAACTAAAAATTATATTTTAATGAAATTTTGGGAGACTTAATATGAAACCAGTAATAAAATTTTATCAAAAATTTAGAAAAAAATAATAAACAAATTAAAAATTAGATCTATTTTAACATTTTTTTTTGTTCAAAGATGTGGGGTGCACGATCGTGTCTCACCAGATGTGTCATTTGTGATCAAGGAATTTGATAAAGAGAGGAGGTTATATCAAGTTTTAGTAAATAAAACTATGAAATAAAAACACTAACATACTAAAATCTATAAGCCTATATATTAGGGGGAGATTAATGAACAAACAATAGTTGAAAACCCAACCAAAATACAAAGAACAACAATCATTACCTTCCTTGAGAGCTCCAAATTATTTATTCATTGGATTTATATGTTTATCAATAATAATTATTCATAAATGACATATGTATAACATAATATCATCTATTCACCATTGTTGAATGCTTGGCTTGATTGATATGGCTTGTCTCAATTTCAATATTATAACACTAGGCTTTTAGCTTCATGAATTTATTCCTGCATTATAATTCTACTTTGATTTAGTTCCCTAAATGAAGAGATCTAGGCTTGATTTTATAGGCTTTTAAATCCCTTGAAATTGGTTAAATGTAACCATGGTTGAGTTTATTAACTTTTATTGAATTTGATATATTCCTAGAATATTCTTTTAGATATTTTCTAAAAGTGACAACTCATGAAGGTAATGAGTGTGTTCTAGAATGTTCTAAAATATTCTTGAATTTACTTTTTAGTAATTGATTTATTATCTCATGAGTGAACTCAATTAGGATTTTCAATTGATTTAACTTGCTAATTGATTTTGACTAGGGTGTGAAAGTTAATTAATTATTTCTAGGCATTTGGTTATTTGTTTGATTTTGATTAATTCAATGTGTGTATTTGCCTTGTTTAATTGATTTAATAGGCTAAATTGATTTAATTAAAGGTTATAAATCCAAATTTGAGACTAATATAAATTATTGGGCTATGTATTCAATGATTAGAAAGAATTGGTCTAAAGTCGGATATGAAGCCATTGGTGGTCAAATTTACATGTCTACACATGTTAATTTGGATGGATCTCCATGAAGGAAAGGACTTGGATACTTGAGGAGGGATGGGTGGGGATCGAGTGACTTTGGATTTTATTAACTACATGACTTGAATTCATGATGGAAACTTAGGCTTATGTTTTTCCTTCATAGTGTGCATTATGGCTTGAGGGGTTAAAGGAGGTATGTGAAGTTGTGGTGATATTTACTTTGTAGTTACCAATGCCCAATATAAATGTTTATATATATCTTCAATTTTACTAGTAAGGGAGGCTTAAAAATTAGACCTTGATTGCTCATGATGGCTATCTCTTTCAACACAAACTTGTTTTTCCTCCTAGACATTCCCTTGGACATATATCTATGAGGACAAGGTTGAGAAGAGTTAGGGGGAACTGCGATGGATTTGAAAATCATGTGGTTGGGGATTATGATTGGTGATTTGAATCTAAACATGAGGTTGACATGAGGTGAATGAGGGAAGACAAGATGGGCGATGTGGTGTTTGATGTTCTTCATGGGTTATCAGCCTCTCCTCAAACTTGGAGATGAGTCCATCTATGTCAAGCATGTCATCATTATTTCTAGGATAACCTTTCCTAATGAAATACATCCACTCCTTTGTCTATTGAACTAAATGCCTAACCCCTCTAATTACATGTTTTAGAATCTCTTGTCCATACCCCTTCAATGTATCAATGTTTATCATATTTTTTTCTTGTTTCAATAAAGCTTTTTTAAGGCTATATATAGAATGGGTTAGGGTATGAGTAGGTTGCTAGGAATGTCATGTTGCTACCATGACTAATTAGGATGATTATCATATGATTTTCATGATTCACCATATTACTAATAAGGCTCTATATAGGGTTGGTAATTCTCATCATAAGGTTGATAGAGGTCATGGTGGGGTTGATACATGTTGGTCCCCAAAAATGTCACTCATTTTTGGAACAACATATGAGCTATCTTGGTCCTATAGGACCAAAATTTCTCTCTTCCCTTCTCAAAATTTGTTTTGAGCTTTCAAATTCCTCTTTTTTCAAGCTTTTTTAGTAAAGGGATCAGTAGGTTCAACAGGTTCAGAGGCTTTTGTAGGCGATTTCAATCAGAAGAACCAGTTTCCAATACTTGGCCATCTTCAAGATTGGGTTGTTGCCTTGGTTCAATCAAAAATGTCCATCGGCAAGCATATAAGCAAGGATTGAACCATTGAAACATTGAACCATTGAACCATTTTAGTTTGATGGGTTTAGTGGGTTCAGAGGTTCAACGTCATCTACAAGAGCTAGCCATGCTTTGTAAAAGGTTCAAAGTTCAACCATTTCAAAGGTCCCACGGCTCTGAGCACTTAACTAGTTTTAAAGGCTTGAAATGTTGAACCTTGAACCATTTTGGTTTGATGGGTTCAGTGGGTTTAGAGGTTCAACATCATTTTCAAGAGCTAGCCACACTTTGTAAGAGGTTCAAAGTTCAACTGTTTTAAAGGTTCCACAGCTCTGATCACTTAACTAGTTTCAAAGGCTTGAACCATTGAACCTTGAACCATTTTGGTTCATTGGTTCAATGGGTTCAACGACCAATTGGTTCAACGTGCTTGGTTCAAAGGTATCAACGAGACTTAGCGAAATCAAAAGGATGAACCAATGAAGCGATTGAACCTTGAACTGAAAGAGTTCAAAGTTTAATGGTTCATGGATTCAAAGGTTCAAAGGTAGCCTCTGTCAAAGAGAGAAGTAGAAAATAGGTGGTTTAATGGATGGTTCAACCAATGAGTGAGAAATTGATTGAACAAGGAAGTGATGGAACAAAAGAGATAGAATGAACTGATGAACCAATTAACCAATGTACTTTCAGCGGGTTCAAAGGTTTAAGGTTCAACATGGTTCAAGTAGCTAGCGACCATTGACATCCCCGCAAATGTCAAATTTAAAGTAAGGGAATATCTATTGAAATTCAAATAAATCACAGAACTCAAAGGAAGAACCAAGTGACTGACTAAAAAGATATAATTCCTTTGGGTTTGTTCAAAAGTTGATAGAGAACATTTCCTTCAGAATTTTTGTCTGAAGGAAATTATTAAGAGAAAGAGCCATTAGAATTTTTTCAAAATTATTTTCTATGGGAAAATGACTAAGGTAGAGCCCGAAGGAATTCCTTCAGACTTTTGTCTGAAGGAAAAGCCTGACTAAAGAGAAAAGCCCATGAAAAAATGCCTAATGGAAAAAGAAAAAGTGCAGCAGAAGCTGCCACATGTCCATTATAAAGTAGAGCAGAAGCTACCATGTGTCATCTTCTGTAGGACCCCAAAAGGTTCCTAAAGCTTTTATAGGTTAAGTAGAATACGTCATGTGTCTTTTTATGACTCAGTAGAATGTGACAAGTGTTTGCATCCGTGTTCCCCTTTTGGAGTTGCTCAGGCAAAACATGTCATGGACCCCATTTTATGTAAGTTTCTAATGAGTTTCATAATAGTGGAACTTGCAACTTGTCAAAGACATAGAAAGGACCCCCCAAATACTTAGGCAAGAAGGGATATAATGAGCAAAGAATCGCTTAAGCAGTGAAGAGAGGAATGAGACCAAAGGATCATAAATATCTTTGAAAGAGTTATTTCCAGTAGGTGAAACAGTGGATCAAGTAGACTTTTGAGTGCACCAAACCAAGGATGCAGCCTATTTTTCTTCCATGAGGTAAAGACAAACTGGAAAAGGACTAGATGGTCCATACCAAGGAAGAAACATATTAGATGAAGGGACACACCATAGTTATGGTAGTGCACTATTCTCAGCATGGTCTCTCTAGACAGGATTGAAGGTGCATTAAAGACATTGACTGTAGCATGGGTCATCCCATGGAAAAAAGCACTAATCATTGCGTAGTTGATATAAGATTGTAATATCTCTCATTTGTAAAGGAGACTTTTCATTTTTACAAGAGTGAAACTCTACCACTTTTGAAAGAAGACTGAGACTTTGAGCTCAGGTTGTAATTTCATTTTCATTTTTATCTGAAAAAGAAAGCAAGTTTTCACAGACTTTGTGTTGTTCTTACTTGTGTCATTTTAGAAGATAATTCTTACAACTATCTTTTGAAGGTGTCCTTATTCATTTAATTTGGTATGTAGGATTAGTGAAGGTAATAGGGAAGTATCCTAAAACCAACTATGGGAAGACTTTGTGCTTTCACAATTGCTTTCAGTCTATGTTTTTCTTTTCTTTTTGTGTTAAGGATTTTACAGTGACTTTGTGCCCCCATTATCCTTTGTGATATACTCTTTGGGTAGTTGAGGTGGAAACTTTGTGTTCTAATTCATCCTGTTGTTACTATGCCCTCTGGTTAACTGGTTTCTTATCTTTCTACCTGAAATAAACTCCTATTATTTCTTGTAAGAACACTTCTAAAAGAAGAGAAGTGCCTTCAGTGTTTACACCAAGATTTTTCCTTTATCTGTGAGCATCATCTATGAAAGAAGAGATATGGATGATGTATTCTACCCCTGTGTCTTACTTTCTACTTATTTATATTGTATATAGCTCCTAAATATCTATAGAGAACCTCCCCTTGATGAGAGGAGAGATTTGTCTCTAGTTGATGTAGTAAAGTTGCACACTTGGCTGACCAATCTTCTTGTTGTGGTTGATCAGACCTATTTTGTTGATCAATACACTGATTGACAAAATATTCACCCAATAGTTTTTGGTGACTCTGCTAGGGACACAGTAATTTTGTGCAATTTGGAACCTCAATTTTTAGATTGAAACATCACCTGTGTCTTACCCATAATCATTATAACCCTTATCCATTATAGACTCTAGTGACTCCATTCTGTGTCTTACCCATTATCATTATAGCCTTACCATCTTCCTCCACTTCTGTTATTTTATCTGGTCTACAAAACCAGAGCTACTAGGAAAGAGTGTGATGTTTGAAGCCTCAATCCTCAAGCTGAAGCAGGTCCAGTTCTTTTCCATTTTTGTTCTACAATCTGGCCACTCCACCTATATTTGTTATCCCTATTTTTCATAATTAAATCATGGCAGTTCAAGGCCCCTGGGGTAAATCTTTTGGCCCACTCAACTTGACTCCACCTCTACATGAACTCCCATGTAGTTCAAGAAATAATTTCCCCAAAACCTTTGGTGATGGGAAGGTTCATCCTGATGAACACATTGCAGCCTTCAGCATAGCCTATCCTATGATAGGGGTGGAATTTGAAGATGTGGTAGTTAGGCTTTTTGTGGAGACACTACAAGGTGCTGCTGCAGACTAGTTCTACCATTTGTAAGCTGGATTAGTGACTGACTAGGATACTCTTAAAGCCAAGTTTGAAGCCAAGTTCAAGCTTGTAGAGGATGTACATGCTTTGCTATCCCAACTCACTCAAATGAAGAAGGAACCTCATGAGCCTATGAGGGATTTTATTTCCAGGTTCAACAAGCTGAGGCATAGGATTCCCATGATCACCTAGCTGACACCTCAAAATCTCAAGTGTTTCTTCATCAACTCACAACTACCTGAAGTGAGTTTTTTGCTAAGATGGGCTAGACACATAGAGCTTAAGGCTACTCAAGACTTGGATACTGAGCTAGAAGATGACCTTATATTGGTAGGAAAGATAAGGAGAGATCCTAACAAATCTAAACCCTCTTCATCTTTTGAATACTCACCCATAGTCACAACTGACCCAATGGTACAAAATCTAGCAAATGAATTACTAGCCTTGAAAAGGCAAATGGCACAAGGTATGTGTAGACACCAATATTGTGTCAACCCCCCCTTGGTCCCCTTCTAAACACTTAAACACTTTATTAATTTAAAATAAACTACTTATTTTAAATTAATGACCTCACCTTGGACACCTCACCTAGACACCTCAACCTAAGACCATTTCTTACCCTATGATTCACCCTGAGACTAGGTCATCTAAATCCTAACTACCCATGAATTATTCTCACTCTATCCTAACCTCCTAACCAACTCTCATGCCTCATAAGCTCATGTTTTGACCATTCTCTAATGGAAAAGGCACTTGGTAGATGGAGAAATAGGCCAAGATCTCCCTTTTACCTATTCTCCCTCCACCAATGTTGGTCAACCCTTGACTGACATTGGCGGGATTGCTGACGTCAGTTACATAACCTGAGCTCTAACACTGAGCTATGGCCCCCTGACTCTCAGCAAATGGATGCGCACAATCTAAGACCAAGCACCAGAATTTGACTATCGCTCTCTTGGCTATTCAAGCTCTGCACAAGTTACTCCAAACACTCAGTTGAAACAATATACGAGGACCTCCACATCAGCCAAAATAAGAATAAGCATTCCGACACCTCTAGTTCTTTATCAAATAAGAGCTAAGTATTCTATCTCATTTCAATATTTTAGAATACATTGGTAATTAGTTTCCATTTGATATTTCTAAGAACTGTTGAGAGAAACCTGACTTCTTCCGTAGAGAGGTCGAAAATCCTTCCTCTTATTCTTACCCTCTTTTCACACTTATCCTCTACCTTTGCCCTTTCTCAGACTTTACTCACTTTCCCGCAACCCTGTACAAACCTTTAAACTTCCAGACTCCTCTATCAACCACAAAAATACTCTAAAACCCATCCAAGGCCCACTGCCCCTACCGACATCAACAACCAGACCAACGTCGGCATAATTGACCCAACCAACCTCAGTGGGACTACTGATGTCAGTGACTATGATAGACTGACTGTAGAGAACAAGTACACATTATCTATTTTTTTCTTTCTTAGTCTTTTTTCATTTCTTTTTATACAACACTCTTTTCTTTAAATAGTGGACTGTCATCCCTTAGGGAGCTTTATGCTTCTAGGACCGAGCACCTAGCTTGGTAATCCACCATATCCTCCTCTAACATTCTCTTTGTTTGAGTTTTATTCTTATTACAGGTGTTTCCTCCATAGCCAAAGAGGAGCTCCCACAATGCTTGGATACGGTGCGCACTTAATCCGAGTATCAATCAAACCCCTAACCTTTAACCTTAGTTTCTTCTTTTTTCTGAATGTAATTAGCTAAAAAATATAGAGAAACATTCTGGCACACCTAGTGGGACCCCTGGAGTTTTCCTTGGGTTCATTCTCCTTTTCTTAAAAAAAAGCAAAATTTCATATAGATGCATTAGATTCTCTTCTTGCATCCCCTCTTCTCTCTTTTTTGTCTCAAAAGGAAACCATTAGCAGAAGTTAAAAAGAACATCTCTTTTTCTTCTTATCACTTCTTACCTACATCATAGAGTAGTGAAAAACTCATACTCTTAACCTCTTCTCCAATTGTTTGCATTTGAACAACATATTTCAATTTGGGTTAAAAACTACTGCATTTCATTCTTATTTGGATGCATACTTAACCCACTTAGTAATTAAAATCATTATGAATAAATCGTAGTGCACAAATGTTACACAACCAAAAAAAAATCACATCAAATCAAACACTTAAACTTACTTGAGACAAGGTCCGTCTAGGATTTCATCACCTAGCAGATACCTTACCCCACTCGGTAATCCTACTTGGATTTCACCACCAAAAGGAGGACCCACTCTGTTCTCTGGCAGAGTATAAACTATAGGCAAGGTATATTTTGGCTATGTGGCCTAGCTTGGTTCTGGGTTTATGAAGTGAAGGGAGCAAGCCCCAGCATGAGGCCACGTATTGAACCTAACACAAATCTTTAAGCACCATAACATAACTTGAAACCAGCCATAGACTTCCTCTCTAGGACTATTCTACAAGCCCAATTCCCAACACATTCTCTTAAGGCATAAGCCAACATGACTCTAAAATTTATTCCTAGGAATTTAACATTTTAGAGATTGCTTTCCTATTCATCTATTCTGCTACTTTTATCTGAGTGTTTGAGCTGGTCAGGTCGTACCATTCAAAGTTTAAAATAACTCAAAGTATTTTCTTCATCCAAAAACTATCAATTTTTTGTGTTTTTGGAATTACATAGAAATTGACATCGGTTTCTCCACTGATGTTGATAAAATTTTCTAACTGATATCAGTTAAACAGCTGACATCGGTCACTTTCAACAAATTTTATTTCTAAACAACAAGCTTAAAACTCAACTTTCTTGCTATTAAACACAAATTCTAGTTTCTTAAAATTGAAACACATAGTTTCTAAAACCTGAACCCATTTCACCTTGGATGGTTTTGACATGCAGTCAAGCCAAAATCCTTATTGACAACGCAAGTCAATAGCCACTCCCACCTTCGCCCTTCATACCAAGTCATCTAATGGAGTATACTTTAGACACCAAGCATACTCCTATTCAACCTACCCCTAATCAACCTCCAATTGCTCTCGAAGGAGATCAAGATTTTGAGAGATTCCTTGACCACAACATCAAAGCTTTCCAACACTATCTCGCTAGAAGCTAAACACGAGATTCTTTGGGTAACCCTATTTATGGGATGCCAACTTCTTTGGTTAAAGTGGCAATGATATCAATAACATCTGCTACCCAACATATGGTCACTCAGGCCACTACCATGACCAGTAACCCAATCATGGCCAATGTTCAAGATTTGGCCTCCCCTTCTATCCTTTCTTGCCCTACCTCCATCAGGGTTTTCGTACCCCCTTAAACACAAATAATTCAACCATGTTTGACACCTTTCCAAAACTTGATTGTCTCTATCCCATCCACTCTTGCACCTATAAACATGAGAGTGGCTACTCATTCTTTAACTAGTCTCACTGCCATTCAACCACCTTTGGTGGCATCTAGTCAAGTTGTGCCCTCCAACTTCATGGCACAAGCCCCCATGGCCTTGACATTGGCCCCTATGACAAACTATCAGTATGTTGCACCTACACAAATGCAACCAAGTATGTCATATGCCCCTCTCAATTCCTTTTAGGTACCTTATAACTTATGGGGTGCCCCTCATGCCAATCCATCTGCCGATCTAATTACGATGCTGATGGATAAGATGTCCAACCTTGAGACATCCATTTTAGGTTTGAAGAATGTTCTTTCATATGAATAAATCTACAACTAACCCATCCAGCCTTCAGTTCCTATTCGACCATACCCTAGCCAGTGGGAACTCCCAAAATTTACTCGCTTTAGATTAAAGAGGACCCACAACAACATTTACATGCATTTAGACATACTTGCTACCTCATAGCACACAATGATGTGTTATTACTTCACACATTCCCCATGTCACTTTCTGTTGCTGCCCTTGACTGGTATAGATCCATTACTAGTCATTCTCTCTTCACCTTCACTCAACTCGCTCAGATATTCCTTGACCATTTCTTAATCAATATTACCAAGAAGGTCTCCATCACAGACCTTTATTCCATTAGACAATTTGAGGATGAGTCAATAGCTTACTTCATCACCTGTTGGAGAGGTTTGATCAACCAACTCTCCTTCTCACTACCTCAAACTAATCTCATTGAGCTCTTTTCAAGAGCATGTGCCAAGCACATCTCATCCACTTTGTGGGTTCAAACTTTCCACACATTCGATGAAGCTTTCACTATGGCCTGAAAGCTTGAACTCCACGCAGTCGAAGAAGATAGAATCAAATTGCGTAGAAAAAATACCAATGCAAAATATAATGACCCTTCTTCTTCCCACTCCAAGTCTAAGGGATCAACAAATGTTGTAGTCCTTAGGTCATCATCTTCTACCACAACTAACCAATCTAAGCCTTCCACTTCACAAAGCATCACTAGACAATTCCAACAACAGTATGAACAGTGATGATACACTCCAATAAGAGAATCATATGCTTCCATATTGGATAAACTAGTGAAGCAGGGAGTCCTCAACCTCCCTCAAATTTGACCAATCCAATTTGACCCCTCACGAGCCATCCCTACATGGTATAGGGAAAATGAATTTTGTAACTATCATCGTGTCAAGGATCATGATGCAGACAATTGCAAATCCCTTAGAAACATTGTTCAAGACATGTTAGACAAAGGGGAACTTGTTTTGGATAACCCTAATGCACTAGCTAACCAAAAAATGGATGGCTTTAGGCAACCATTTCCTAACCATCCCCCAAGTCAGAATAATGTTTAGACCATAGCTGATGACCCTCAAGAATGCAATATATGCACTATCGGCATAGTCTTTCCTATCATTCCTAACCAACCTCTCCCACAATCTGAAGAGGTTGATCAACTCATTTCTCCACCATGGGTAGAAGAGCCTATTTTACCCATACCACCCCCACACAATAAAGAGTTCCCTTTGCCTCACTCTCTTCCTTGCATGGATGAACCCATTTCACCTATATCATCCCCACGACATCAAACACCTCCTCCACCCATTCTTTTACCTCATGAGGAACTTGTATTACCTATTCCTCTTGCCCCCACCTTCCCTCTTCTTCTACCATTGGAAGAAGTTACCATTCATACCCCATGCCCTCATGTAGAAGGGGCCATCATTCCTCTACTTCACCCTTTAGAAGAGCCTTCCTCTCCCATTTATCCTCTACCGATGGAGGATAGTCCTCCATCCACCCCTCTTTCACATGTAAGAGAGTCTATTTTGACCTCTCCCATATTGGAGGATGCTTTGATGATACCAACACTAATGGCCCCACCCTTATCCTTCTTATTACCAATGGAGGATCATACTTTCCCCACTCCTAGACCACATGTAGAAGCCATGATCATCCCTGCACTCTATCCACTTGAAGAGCCAAATTCTCCAACCCCTTCTCCACCAAGAGAAGAACTCGCCACCTCACCCACTTCTACTAAGGAAGATCTGGTGATGGTTCTCTCTCACCTTTGGCTTGATATCACTGTATCCAACACATTTCTATCCTCACAATCACCCAAATCCTCTAAAAGACTGACTGTAAGGCCTTGCGCAACATCATCCAAACCCTTCTCTCAATTGGAAAAAAACTTAGGATTTCTCCATTCTAGGAACCTAGAACATGAGGCATTATGGGAGCGACTTAAGACTCCTTATCTTACACATCCCACTTTGACTCATACTGCCAACCCTTTCACAATGATTCACCCCAAAGTTTCTGATGAGGATCAGGCTTCCACTTCTAAATCGTTAGAAGTTCAGCCTTCCACATCTGAATCCAAATCCTTGTAGGTGTCCACCATACCAAAACAAATTAAATCTCTCGGTGTTCACCCTGTATCAAACCTCACTCACCCACAAGTGAAGGTAGATTTGAACCTCACCCTGCACAATAGTGGTCCTCACAAAAAACTAAAGAAGAATGCTAAACCACGTCAGTCTACTCCTCCTCCAACCAAAAAGGTGGTACAAAAAACTCCCCCACCTTCACCATTTCCCTCTATCTTGGGTCCACATCGTTCCACTTTAACAGGAGTGCTCCTTATTCCAACACCTCACAAAAACAAACTGCCTCCATTACTCCCTCTACCCATCAAAAACATATTTCCTCCATGAAATCTAATACCTCTCATCAAGAAAGTGCCAGCCACACCACCAACCAAAAAGGTGGTATGAAAAACTCCTCCTATAACTCCTAAATAGAAGTTGTCAATCCCTACTGCAATGAAGAGTGTAGACCCATTAGTGGGTTCCTATGCTTTACTATTACACTGATTGTTGTAGTCTTCTAGCATTTTTCTCCCACCAATAAAGCCATACCAACCTCTCGAATCAAAACCATCTTGGTTCGACGACACTAAAATCTATGCATATCATCACACACTTGGGCATGATACTGAGAATTGTTGTGCTCTTAAGGTTGTCATTCATCAACACCTAGAAAAGGATACCCTTCTCATTAAGGATCCTCTTGACCACTCTTTTTACAAACCACCGACACCATCCCATGCCTCCCAAGCCTCTTCACTTGAATTGGGATCCCTATGCGAGATTATGGTCCCTATACCACCTTCTCCCCCTCTATTTAAAATCAATACTATTAATGTGGCCACTAGGTCTCAAACCCTAAAGGATAAAGGAAAAGAACAAGTTTCTATCCCTTTGACATATCCATTTTCCAAGCCCTCTCCACCACCAAAACCCAAGATTTCTATCTTGGGCACATCTCAACCAACATCTTTGGAGGCAATTCGTGACTCCATGGTGAAACAACTTCACCAAACCCATGTGAAGATGTCTTTATATGACCTAATACAAAGCTCTCCACAACATCACCAAACCTTGATTAAAGCTTTACAGGTAGTGGAGGTCCAACCTGAAGACTCCCAACCACTAGCTGCTTTAGTCAAATCATTACCTACCATTGCCTCCATCACCTTTAGTAATTATGATATTCATGCCTACAGTCTAGAAGATCAGGATCCTACCCTCTCAAACTAACCCTATCAGGCAAAAGCTTCACAAGATGCATCCTCACGTCACACACTTTGTCAAAGAGGAGCTTCAACATCTTCTCTCTGTCTCATTTATCCAACCCATTGATTATCCACAATGGGTGTTAAACATTGTCCCTATCACAAAAACAAGAAGGGGAATTTGAATTTGTACTGACTATCATGACCTCAACCTAGCTTACCCAAAGGATGACTTTCCTTTACCAAGCATCGACCAACTTGTTCATCTCCTTGCATGAAGTCCTCTCTAATGATGACTTTCATCAAGATCAATTTGTACAACTCAAGTTACTCGATGAACATCGTATTACCGCTCTTAATCATCTTCATATCTACCAAGATCACATCAAGCATGCCTACAAAAAAAATCTAAAAGAGTGATATTTCAAAATTGGAGATCTCATCCTTAAAGAAAACCAACACATGACCAATATGGAAAGAAGAAAATGAGGCAAGTTTGCTCCTAATTGGCTCAGACCGTATATAATAATGCACAAGTATGGATCAGGGACTTATCGTCTATCTTCTCTCGAAGGCCAGCCAGAACCTGAGCCATTTAATGCCTTGCATCTACAACCATTCTACTATTAACCAAGTAATCATTCACTTGATGCTTAACTTGAGCTCATCCCTTGAGCAACCCTTGTCATCCTCATTCCTATTCCTTTTAACCCTTTTTCCCTACAAACATTAGTTAACCTTTTTTTAAGCAATTAATGCTTTGTCCTAATAAAAGGGAAACCCCTAAACCTTTATAGTCTAGTCCATGATTAAAAGTTTAGTTAAAACATAAAATTGGGATTCCTAAAAAAATATTCAAAGGTCATAAACTATCAATGTACACAGCTCCCTTGAAGGACAACTACATTATTGCTATAATTAGTAGACTGCTCCCTTGAAGGATAGCTATTCAAAGACATTAAAACATACAAAGTAGAATATAGACCACTCCCTCGAAGGATGGATATGCCCAAATTTTGCTACATAAATAGGACCCTCTCAGAAGCTTCCCACATCGATCAGCTTCACATAACCACAAAACAAAATAACATCCCCAAGTAGACTTCCCGCATTGATCAGTCTACCAAAAAAAAATTGACTGACAAACTATTAAGTCATGGACTTGCCTATAGTCATTGTCAGGGTCACCTATAAAAGGGGAAAAGTTATCCCTACTAAAAAAGGGTTACACTATCCTCACATATCACATAATCAAACCTATTACCCCAACATACCCAAGGGATTTTGAGCTCACTTAATGTCAAGTGATTAGCATACTTATCTAACAAAAACCAATGGTCAACGACGTAATGCATGAATGGGGCTTTTGTTTCCAAAAACCCTATCTATGCTATCATTATGGTCCTTGTCAATGAAAGAGCAATGCACCTTTCACTTCTTACACACCTTTGTCACATGCCAATACAACCCAAACATTTTCTAACCACTAACATAACATCATGATTTATTTAATGCAATACCAATTTGTGTTATATTATCATAGACCATTCACATTAGTTTCTATGAAAAACAATACACATGGAAACTATTAACCAAACACAATTTATGTCAAGCATACACCATCACCAATATGGAAACCTGCTGAAGCATAAATAAACTCATTTCATTTTTAGCATACACCATCACCAATATAGAAAATTGCTAAGGATGAAGAACCACATAACCTATGTTACAACATACACCATCACACAATATGGAAAAGGCTATAACATCATCATACACTCATCATTTCAAACATAACCAAACCAACCAACAACCTCTTTGACTCCATTTTCCCTTTTTGGGAGAACTACATTGCCCTGAGGCCCTTAAAATAAGGGCTATGTAGGTAGCACTCAGTTGACATGGGGTCTTCTGAGGTTAGCTCATCCATTCGTTCATTTGTCTACCTGATGGACCAACCATATAACCTTTAACCATGACTTAACCTAGTCAAATCCAATCCATAACCTACCCTCTTCTTCCCTTTTAGGGAGAACTACATTGGCCTGAGGCCCTTAAAATAGGGGCTATGTAGGCAGCACTCAGTTGACATGGGGTCTTCTGAGGTAAGCTCAGCCATTTGTTCGTTCATCTACCTAATGGACCAACTATCTAAACTAGCCCAAAATCATGACCAAACAACCAGCCCTAAAGTCACCTTGGAATTCTCATGGGGCACATTAGAGATCACATATATCTCCCTAACCACAACAAACAACACTTGAGATCACTTATATCTCAGCCTGACTTGACCAACGACCTTGGAGATCATGACTATCTCATCAGACCATGACCACTTTCGAGACAACTTTGCCTTGGTTGTTTTGATTGCATATATGCCACCTCATGAATAATTAGCAAATTTTATGCACCCCACATTATGCCCCTCACATGTATTGTCAGATCATGACCAAGTTGATCCCCAATATTTGTGACATTTTCATGTTTTCTAGGAGCACTTCCTAGCCTGGATACTTGGAACACGATGACCATTAGAGTTACAGCTTTGATCAATTAACCCAATCAGCTACCACTAATAAGCTAGGGACTGATTACTTTGATTTTAGTCCTCCTCAACCATTAGAGCTATAGATTTGATTGTTTAACCCAATCAGCTACCACTAATAAACTAGGGACCCATTACTTTGATTTTAGTGCTCCTCGACCTTGCCTGTGACAATTTGATTTTCCTATCAAGTGAAGTGGTATACACACAATCTCAACTATTGCAGCATTCACACTCACCCTACCCATCCACTGCCTATCAAATCATCACCTAATTTTGGGTTCCCTTCTCTCGATTCCCACTTTGAGGGGGAATACCTCATCCCATACCTAGGGCAACCTACATCTATTTTTGTCTTGCAGTTCATCAGGACAAACCACAAGACAAAAAGGGGCAAATGTAGACACCAATATTGTGTCAACCCCCCTTGGTCCCCTTTTAAACACTTACACACTTTATTAATTTAAAATAAACTAATTATTTTAAATTAATGACCTCACTTTGGACACCTCACCCTAAGACCATTTCTTACCCTATGATTCACCCTAAGACTAGGACATCTAAATCCTAACTACCCATGACTTATTCTCACTCCATCCTAACCTCCTAACCAACTCTCGTGCCTCATAAGACTATGTTTTAACCGTTCTCTAACAAAAAAGGCACTTGGTGGATGGAGAAATGGGCCAAGAGCTCCCTTTTACCTATTCTCCCTCCACCGACGTCAGTTAACCATTGGCTGATGCCGGTGGGATCACCGACGTCGATTACATAACTTGAGCTTTAACATTGAGCTATGACACCCTGACTCTTGGCAAATGGATGCGCACACTCTGAGACCAAGCATCAGAATTTGACTATCACTCTCCTAGCTACTGAATCTCTACACAAGTTACTCCAAACACTCAGTTGAAACATTGTATGAGGACCTCAACATCAACCACAATAGGAATAAGCATTCTGACACCTCTAGTTCTTTATCGAATAAGAGCTAAGTATTCTATCTCATTTCAATATTTTAGAATACATTGGTAATTACTTTCCATTTGATATTTCTAAGAACTATTGAGAGAAACCCGACTTCTTCTATAGAGAGGCTAAAAAGCCTTCCTCTTATTCTTACCCTCTTTTCACACTTATCCTCTACCTTTGCCCTTCCTCAGACTTTATTCACTTTCCCACAACCCTGTACAAACCTTTAAACTTCTAGACTCCTCTGTCAACCACAAAAATACTCTAAAACCTGTCCAAGGCCCACTGCCCCTACCGACATTATCAACCAGACTGACATCGACATAATTGACCCAACCAACCTCGATGGGACTATCGATGTTAGCGACTCTGACAGACTGACTGCAAAGAATAGGTACGCATTATCTATTTTTCTCTTTCTTAGTCTTTTGTCATGTCTTTTTATACAACACTCTTTTCTTTAAGTAGTGGACTATCATCCCTTAGGGAGCTTTATGCTTTCGGGACCGAGCACCTAGCTTGGCAGTCCACCATATCCTCCTCTAACATTCTCTTTGTTTGAGTTTTATTCTTATTACAGGTGTTTCCTCCATAGCCCAAGAGGATCTCCCATAATGCTTGGATATAGTGTGCACTTAATTCGGGTATCAATCAAACCCCTAACTTTTAACCTTAGTTTATTTTTTCTTCCGAATGTAATTAGTGAAAAAATATAGAGAAATAGTATGTCTTTTACTCCTCTATATAAAGATATACCAAGGAGGGCATTTCAGAATCAACCATATCAAGGTAATGTTGCCAAAATTCAAGGGCAACCAAATCATCTTCCTCCCCCATAGAGAAACCTTGTCCTTGAAGCACCTCCAACCAACTCAGTAGTTGGATATCTTGAAATAGAACATGCTTTCTCTTTCCAACCTGAGTTTGAGCAAGAAAATGACATTGATCTCTTCATGAAGGATCAAGAAGAATCAGATGGTGACTCCCACATTGGTTTCCTAAATTACCAAGATGAACCCAAAAGTGAAGGTGAAGCAGTTAAAGGATCATACGCAGTATTCACTAAGTCTAAGAATTAGTCAACCTAGCAGGCCTATAAAGAGAAGACAGAGGAGTGACCCCAACTAGTAATTTCAATTGTTGAGAAGAGAACCCCTCTTCCTTTCCAGTCAAAGGACCCAGTGATTGCCAAAGAAGTAAGTACATAAAACATCTCTGCACCTTCTACTTCAAAAACGTAGATCAGTCTTCCCCCTCCCAAAAACCAAAAGGATGAACTCCCACCCTCTCTTCCAAGTCTATCTCAGTCATTTGACATGATTGATCATGTCAAGAAATCTAAAATTCAAAAGACTAAGTTGGAATCCCTGCAAGCCAATCCTAAGCAATTAAGCATTAGTGGAGAACTAGGTGTGGACCTATCTAAGGAAAAGATTGTGGTTACCCAAAAATCAACCCCTGCTACTCAAATTCTATTTGAGCCTTCAGGAAGGGGTAATTACTTCTTGACCATAGAGGATGCTCATGTCCTAGCTGATGAAAGTCCTGTAGCTGGCAATCCAAGATTTCATCTAAACAAGGCATCAAAAGAATTGGTAGGGCACAATAAAAATCAAGAAGGATCTTCCATCTCCCATGAAGAGAAATTTGATAGAAGATTAGCTTTTGATGATGCTTAGATCCTAAAATTTGATGGCAGTAATTCTTCCATAGCTAGATGCAGATCTCTATTGCTCAGATTGAAGACTGCTCAGGATGAAGATATCAAACTCCTTCACACCAAAGGAGATGTTGAGCTGATGATTTTTCAGGAGTTTGATGCTGACAATCAAAGCATGTGCTAGAATGGACCATTAGAACAACAAGCTATGGTGGTGGACCATACTTTTGTACTCCAAAGTTAACAAAAGGAACTCTTCACAAAGAGAGCAAAGAGTTATGGTTTTCATTTTGAAGGCCATGCCCTGCCATGGGGAAAGAAGAAGAAAGAGCCAAGAGGAAGACATAGAAAATTGGTTTCTTGGTGGAGAGCTCCATTCACCAATCACTATTTCTAGAGACAAAATGGTTTCCTACTGGTTTATCAGGATAGAATCCCATTTTCTTCACCGTAAAAGGAGCAGGGTTTGAAGTACTTCAATTCTTGAAGTATCAAATAAGTTCACCTGTACATATGTATATCTATATAGTCTTTATTTCTATTTTGTTCTTTTCATTTTCATTTTTGGAGCCTTTCTTTTTGGGTATCATGACTCCGTATCCCAATGGCACACTTTAAGGCACCAGAGATTCTAGTTTTTACTCCCCTCAGTTGTTCCAAGTTTTCATCTGAAGAAAGTTCCCCAACTAGAGCCAGCTATTAGTCCCCAAAAATTTCAATCATTTTTGGAACAACATATGAGCTATCTTGGTCCTACATGACCAAAATTTCTCTCTTCCCTTCTCAAAATTTGTTTTGAGCTTTCAAATTCCTCTTTTTTCAAGCTTTTTCAGTAAAGGGATTAGCAGTTTCAATAGGTTCAAAGGCTTTTATAGGTGAGTTCAATCAAAAGAACCAATTTACAATACTTGTCCATCTTCAATATTGGGTTGGCACATTGGTTCAATAAAAAATGTCCATCAGCAAGCATTTAAGCAAGGATTGAACCATTGAACCATTGAACCTTGAACCATTTTGGTTTGACAGGTTCAATGGGTTTAGAGGTTCAACATCATCTGCAAGAGCTATCCATGCTTTGTAAGAGGTTCATAGTTTAACTATTTCAAAGGTTCCGTGGATCTAAGCACTTAACTAGTTTCAAAGGCTTGAACCGTTGAACCTTGAACCATTTTGGTTCGATGGGTTCAGAGGTTCAACATCATCTGCAAGAGCTAGCTGTGCTTTGTAAGAGGTTCAAAGTTCAACCATTTCAAAGGTTCCATGGCTCTGATCACTTTACTAGTTTCAAAGGCTTAAACTGTTGAACCTTGAACCATTTTGGTACATCAGTTCAATGGGTTCAATGACCAATTGGTTCAATGTGCTTGGTTCAAAGGTATCAAAGAGACTTAGTGAAATCAAAAGGATGAACTAATGAACCAAAACTGAAAGAGTTCAAAGTTCAATGGTTCATGGGTTCAAATGTTAAAAGGTAGCCTCTATCAAAGAGAGAAACAACAAATAGGTGGTTTAATGGATGGTTCAACCATGGAGCAGGAAAGTGATTAAACTAGGAAGCGATGGAATAAAAGAGATAGAATGAACTGATGAACTAATGAACCAATGTACTTTCAGTGGATTCAAAGGTTTAAGGTTCAACATGGTTCAAGCGGCTAGTGACCATTGATAGCCTTGTGGATATCAAATTTAAAGGGAATATCTGTTGAAATTCAAATAAAGCACAGAACACAAAGGAAAAACTAAGCGACTGATTGAAAAGATAGAATTCATTTGGGTTTGTTCAAAGTCTTATAAATAACATTTCCTTCAGACTTTTTGTTTAAAGGAAATTATTAAGAGAAAGAGTCGTTAGAATTCTTTTAAAATTATTTTCTAAGGGAAAATGACTAAGGCAGAGCCCGAAGGAATTCCTTCAGACTTTTTTTTGAAGGAAAAGCCTAACAGAAGAGAAAAGCTTGAAAAAAATGCCCAATGGAAAAAGACAAAGTGCAACGAAATCCACCACGTGTCCATTATAAATTAGAACAAAAGTCACCATGTGTCATCTTCTGCAAGACCCCTAAAGGTTTTTAAAGCTTCTATAAGTTAAGCAGAATACGTCACATGTCTTGTTATGACACAGTAGAATGTGACAAGTGTTTGCATCTGTGTTCCCCTTTTAGAGTTTCTCAGGCAAAACATGTCATGGACCCCATTTTTAATAAGTTTATAATGAGTTTCATAATAGTGGAACTTTCCACTTGTCAAAGACACAAAAAGGACCCCCCAAATACTTAGGCAAGAAGGGCTATAAAGAGCAAAGAAGTGCTTAAGTAGTGAAGAGAGGAGCGAGACCAAAATATTAGAAATATCTTCGAAAGAGTTATTTCTAGTAGGTGAAATAGTGGATCGAGTAGACTTATGAGTGCACCAAACCAAGGATGCAACCTATTTTTCTTCCATAAGGTAAAGACAAATTGGAAAAGGACTAGACAGTCCATTCTAAGGAAGAAACATATTAGATGAAGGGACACGCCATAGTTATGGTATCACACTATTCTTAGCATGGTCTCTCTAGATAGGACTGAAGGCGCATTGAAGATGTTGACTGTAGCATGGGCCATCCCATGGAAAAAAGTGCAAATCATTACGTAGTTGCCATAAGATTGTAATATCTCTCATTTTTAAAGGAGACTTTTCATTTTTACAAGAGTGAAACTCTGCCCATTTTGAAAGAAGAAGACTAAGACTTTCAGCTCAAGTTGTAATTTTATTTTCATTTTTATCTGAATAAGAAAGCAAGTTTTTCACAGACTTTGTGCTATTTTGAATTGTGTCATTTTAGAAGATAATTCTTACGTCTATCTTTTGAAGGTGTCCTTATTTAATTTGGTAAGTAGGATTAGTGAAGGTAATAGGGAAGTGACTTGAAACCAATTATGGGAAGACTTTGTGATTTCACAATTGCTTTCAGTCTGTGTTTTTTTTTCTTTTTGTGTTAAGGATTCTCGGGTGACTTTGTGCCCCCATTATCCTTTGTGATATAATCTTTGGGTAGTTGAGGTGGAAACTTTGAGTTCTGCTTCATCCTGCTATTACTATGCCATCTGGTTAATTGGTTTCTTATCTTGCTACCTAAAAGAAACTCTTGTTGTTTCCTATAAGAACACTTCTAAAAGAAGAGAAGTGCCTTTAGTGTTTACACTAGGATTTCTCCTTTGTCTGTGAGCATCATCTTTGAAAGAAGATAGATGGATGATGTATTATGCCCGTGTGTCTTACTTTCTACTTATTTATATTGTATATAGATGCTACGTATCTATAGGGAACCTCCCCTTAATGAGAGGAGATATTTGTCTCTGGTTGATGTAGTAAAGTTGCACACTTGGCTGACCAATCTTCTTGTTGTGGTTGATCAGACCTATTTTGTTGATCAGTACACTGATTGACAAAATATTCACCCAACAATATGAATGACTAGATTGTTTGTAGTAGTCATAATAAGGCTGGTAGGATTCATTTAGTTGATGATGTGGCTCACCAACCTAATTAGGATAGAATTCTAACCTAAATTTATCCATAGAGACTCAAGAAAAAGACAAGATAAAAATAAAACTTACTTAAAGGCTTATTTGGGCTGTTGTAAATAGTTGAAAGATTGGAGTCACCATTGATGTTTGCACACATGCCTTTAAAGGCTGATTAAATGAAGAGAACACCAAAAATATTCACTTAGTGCATATTAAAACTAATCCCACTAGGTGTGCCATAACTATTTGGGGTCTAGGTTACACCCTAGCAAAGCAAAGGATTATTTAGGTCTTCTACCCAAATATAATCCAATATGGGAATGATCTTAAACTATGGGTTACCTAATCTTTTGTCACACCTCTAGTATTTTTAATGAGACTAGCTCCTTTGATGTATCACTTAGCTCATTCTCACTAAAACATACTAATTATTGGGGAAAAGGGAGAGAAGGATAATTGAAATGGAAAATCTAAGCTACTTATGGTGATACACCTAGATTTATTGTTCATCCACTCTACTTGAACTTCTTAAAACACTAATGAGAGAAGCAAATGACTAAATCTACAACTCCAAATGTCTTGTATGCATTAATATTTCATGTAGAGGTTCATCAATTGATCAAAAGCTGAGGGAAGTGATAGAGAGGCCTAATTCAAGGCACTAACTAGTTAATGTATCCACATGATAGCTTCAATCAGATGACATTAAACACTAAACATGACCTTTATAACAAGATAACTAGTAGCTAGGTGAGATCAGGACTTGACAAGGGAGATAATCATACACATATGCAAATCAAACTAATTTTAACGCATTATACCAAAATAATGAAATATGAAAAAAATCTTTTATTCATTTCAAGAGGTTACAAAGATCAATCTTGGTAGATTCTAGTCATGCCCAAGAGAGGGATCTATTTCAAGGCCTAAAAGCTTATATTTATAACATAATATGAATGAGAGATATGGGGAACACGCATGGGATAATGGAGAAGGAGTCACCACTGATCAATAAATGTGATGGTAGTTCATTATTTGTTTCTTATATGCATGCATTCTTCTAATTAGGACTAATCCTTCATCATCAAACCTTTTTTTATTCCAATATTCTTCAAGTTCTTCTCATTGGATGAGATATCAACTAGAAAACAAGAATTTTTTTACATGATGAGTCATGACCAAGACTATTGGAGAAAATAACTCTAATATCTAAATAACATTGAATACCCCAACTACTTCTCTAACCACCAAATCTCTTCATGAATTATTATTCCATCTCCCACTTGATTTTATGTAAGGACAAAGTCTTCATGTTCATGCACCTGATAGAACCATGATCATATCTACCTCAGTTACTGTAGGTACCTATTTGTTTAAGTTAAGACTGTATTGGAAGATGAGACACTCCCTTAATCAATAACATTTATGTTTGTATCTACTTCAATTTTAAATATAGATCTCTACTCTAGATCAAAAACCATTCCAAATTATTGGTTTTCATATAGTCATCATACCATTGTAGATCTAAAAATTGCATGGCTTGCTCTAGATAACTACTAGTCCATCTTTGATCTCTATATTACGTCTTAAAATACCTATTCTACCTCTACTAATCTTTAATGGTGACATTAACCCTTACAATATCCACTCTATTTTAATTCTAACCATATTTCAACTTTTAGTTGAAGTCCCTTATCTTTTTGACTTTTGATTATAGTCATTGATCTTGATTTAAGCCTTCAAGATTATAACACATTTGACCTTCATTATTGGCTTTCAATTTCTATCTAGGATTCTCATGTTGTGCCAACTATCAGTTCCCCATTCATTCCTACATGATCATGTGGTCAATCTATCTACCTTTGCACTTAGACAACATGGTGGTCTCTCATTCATCCTTAAGATATGTTGACTCCTTTGACCTCTCGCTAGAGATTGATCTTTGATCATATGATTAAACACACACTATAGTTCTTATAGACCCATTGACACTTTCAATCACCCACACATCATTAGATCTATATGCAATCTTGTTAGATCATTCCACTTGTTATCTCCATATTGTTCTTTGGTTTTAACCTTTAAGAATGTAATACTTTTCAATCCCACATTCTTCTTGTGGACCCCACTAACTTTTTGACTTGATTCTCACCATTGATCTTTGATCTATGATTGAATGCATGACATTGATCTCTAGGACCCATTGACATCTATCATATTGCCACTCACCATTACATTTAGAATTAATATATCATGATATTAACACTTGGTATCACCATATTAATCCTTTAGACATTTAAATTTAAATTGTTACTTCTTGATGCTTAAACTAGACATTTGCATGCCCATTTCATTTTGCAAGTTCAACTTTAGATCTTTATAACTTGAGATAGACAAGTCATCAAGTCACAAAATTTGTAGATAATAATCAACAAATGAATAAATTCATGTCCATGCAATCCTTTGGCTTGAGATGCTTTCTAAGTGTACTTATGAAATGTACAAACAAATCGACCCATCCATTTCTTCATCACATCCTAACAATGGTCTGGTTATTCAAAGCTTATGCAAGTCATTATTTTGATCCTTTAAATCTTTAGAACTCTGCTCAATTTATCTATCTAGTTAGAAGCTTTATATGTGTGCCAAAATTGGCCAACACATACATGTTTCACTCATTTTTGTTGAGTGATTGAATATTTTTTTATAAAAATTAGGTCCACTACATTAATCTAGACTTGCTATCTTCCCATTGGGGTCATATACACTAATTTAGGATTATTCATTTTACAAATTCACCCACTTGGGGGAATATTATACATAATTTATATTACTAGGTTATATCCTTACATTCTTTACATTCTAGTTTTTGCATTGATATATCTTGATATTTATCATTACTACTCATACTCAATTTTTTTGTCAACTATCACTACTTTAGAATTAGCATGTGTACATCCTAAATCCTACATATATTTGTACTACATTCATGCATGTTTTCATTTGTGTATTTCATAGTTTATATGTGATTGTATTTCTATGCTTCTTCTATTTGAGGGTATTTAAATATTCCATTATTCTTTGGCTCTATGCCACTTATATTCATGGCATGTGTGCCTTGGATATGTTCCCATGTCCCTTACATGTGCTTTCTTGATTGCATATGTGGTCATTTTAACATATCCTTCTATGTGTATCTAAGCCTACTTTCTTTTCACTTGTGTATATGTATATTTGAACATGTCATTTATGTCTTCTTTTATCATATTTAGTGACATGTTTCCATGTCCCTTATATTGTGGTACCTTGGCCTATTTTATGTGCCTCATGTGTTTTGTATGTATGTTTTTTTGTATGAATCATAGCCATTGCACTTATCTTTTCTTGTTACACACACTAGTTCTCAATTCCATGAGGAACTTCATGCATCTACCCTTCCTACTTGGTGTTGTGATGGGTATCATACCTCATTCCCATAACTAGCTACTCAATTATACTCAAATTTTATATTATATACATTTATTAAATCTATCTTGACACCTTTGTGCAATTATATACATAAATTACATATTATATTACATGCTTTTGCTCAAATTTTATTACATTTTGATTTTATTTTTGCACATTATATTGGATTATCACACAATTATCATATATTTTCTAGCTAAAACACATTATATAGAGCTATTTATTTTGAATACAATCCTTACATAGGTTTAAAAAATACCCTCAAAAGAGGAGGCATTTATAGGGGTTTGTAACATAGATCAGGATCCTACATTGCATTCATAGAACATTTTTAGAAAATGGGTTTAGTTTCAAAAAAGAAAACATAGGTAAACACAAAGGAAAAATAGGAAGTCAAAAATTAGTAGAAAGACTCATATTATAGTCCAAACAAACATCAACACCCAAATAAGGACACTAGTACCACATGGTGCTATTATCTAATATGTGGTGCTATTGTCTAGTAGCCCTAGTTTTAGTATAGTTCATATTGTCTAGAATAATACACTAGGTATAGTATATATTTGTATAGATTTAGCTACAAGTTTAATAGTTATGCTTAGATTCACACTAGCTCAGCTTAGATTCATGTTAGTTGCTCGTATTATGGGTATCATGCATGGCATTATCATTCGCATATTCAATTTATATAGTTAGATACATCCATTAAAACTCAGCCAAGAATCAATATACTCAGATCTCAGATTGGGGGCAAGTGCACAACACATTATTTTCATATGCTCAGTTACACATAGGTTGATCAAATGGAATGGTAAACTCTATGTCATTATCCACATTATATATACTTGACATCATATTCTAGGTTTTCACCAATTTCATTCCTTATTCCATCTGTAGTGGTTGTCATTCCTAAGAGGTCTAGAGTTACCTAATGTACCTAAGTGGTTATAGAGTGGACATACATAGTTAGATATACTCAATTAGATAATTACATTTCTTTGTATAGTTTAATTTTAGATGAATCTACCACACATGGGTGGGAAATGATGGATTCATATCCTACTTGAGTTTTTGATCCACTCGTATGATAGGGTTGGACACACTGTTAATCTAATCTAAGCTAGTCATAGGTCATGATCCACCAAATAGAGGTGGGTAATGATGGAGTGAAAACCAAATTAAGTTTTTGAGCCACCCACACATGAGGATTAAGTAAGATATCAACTCATTCTAAGTTATTCAATGATTTTACCACTATGTACATGCACACATAGGCTATCCATTAGTTTGTGTACCCAATGAGGTGTATTCACTCATTTCCTCTTTCTGATCTCTTCAATTCATCTTAATCAATTACTTATTTACTCATCATAGTATTTTACTTTTTATATCTCTTAAATAAGGATTGATTTATGCATGTCTCATTTGTAGGCCATGCTTTGGATCATGCTTCACATACATAGACCCAACTTCACATACTCAGATTCAGCTTCACATGCTTCACTTCCTAGGTAAGTCTAGGTATACTTATTTTTCCCTTTATACTAGTAATTTCACTTTTTTAAATTCTAGCATAAAGTGGGGGGGGGGGGGAATGTAATCACCTAAAAGTGGTATTTGAGTGCTAAGAGTGATACTTGAGATAACTTATTCCTAGATTAGCCCTAGACCTATCTTAGAGCCTTTTATCACATTTTTACAACCATTATGCAGATCAAAAATGTCCCTAGTCATTTTAAACATAGTCTTAGACACTAATTTCTTGATCTTGGGCTGTTGTGCCTAGTAGCCTACCAACTAGACATTAGTGCCACATTAAGGACACTAGAGCCATGTGGCACTAGTGTCCCCAAAATGGTGTTAATATGTTTTATCCTATATTTCTTGAATGGATATATTTTCAAAATTAAAACCCTCTTAAGTTTAACCTAAGCATATTTTATTGTCTACACAAGCTACATAAAAATATAAATATGTCTTTTAGACCTTTGCTCACTAGATGGAAATTAGATGCAAAATACCCATTCAAACATGAAACACATTGAGTAAAATCAAGGTTATTTTCTCTATTCTTTCCTACTTTTTTATGTTACCATCTACATCTTCCCTAAGTACATATTTTATATATTTCCAATCTCAAGCATAGTTAAGGCCACTATCATTATAACATTCACTTGCACTTACACCAAGAACTTAGGCAAGAGAACTACATCAATCTTGATCCCTCCCCAGCGTATTGGTATGTAGGTAGTGTTCCCACATAGGGATGTGGATCACACATCCAACACATTAGACCAATGAACCCCTTTTTCTCATGGTGTTCATTCAAACCCTTACAAGCATAAAACCCTAGGGTTTTAAGAGAAAAATATAGATATAAGAAAAAGTATTGATTACATAGACATAAAATTTGGACTAATACTAAAACAAGACCAGATATACAAAACACAAAAATCATTCAAACAAAAGACATTATCACCAATATTAGGACACTAGAGCCACATGATGCTTCTATCTAAATGTTGTGGTAATGTTTAGGAGGGTTTCTAATAAGGTATCTGATTGATGGCACTCAAACCTATTCCAATATTAGTTTCCATCACTCATCATTTGTATCAAGTGTTTTCTATATAAGTTTTTATTTGCACATATTTATTACTATTTTTAGAAATTCAAATTGTAATGTCCCCACTTTAGCAGTTGACTTAGTTTTAGGCATACTTACTATTCATAGTAAGTTAGCAGGATGCAGTAGAGGGTAGTTTTGATGATTGGATTTGATACTCCTTACTAAGAGCTTTTTAACAAGTTATCACTTGTGCCATTTGGAGTCTAGTTTCTAGTATATATTAAGGCCTGAAGTGCTGTAAAAAGTAAAATTTAACCCAATTCCTAGATATTAAGTGTTACTTTAAATATTTACTTTATGGGGATGATACCCAAGGGAGACATAAGCATTATTTTAATGGGTGGACTGTTGCACATCCTTTATCCCACATTGCTCAAGTGAGTTGAGTCACCCCTTGGAGAAAGGATAAAGGGAAGTGCTTGTGCCTTCTTTAGGCATGTTGGATAAGAAGAAAAGAATTATTGCACTTGTAGCTTATTTGGGCATTTGAGAACATCTTTCTCATCTATAGCACTCTAGACATCAATCCTTGGGATTAGTCTTTGGAGTTTGTGCTCTCAGCCATTGTAGCAATTACGACACTATAGCAACTGTGCCATTGTAGCAGCCATGCCACTGTAGCAGTTGTACCACTGTAGTAGCTCATCACTGTAGCAACTCTGTCATTATAGCATCACATAGAAACCAGGTGAGTTCATAGATACAAGCCTGGATGAGTCTGTAGAAATTAGAGTTTTAGCCTATAGAGTCTGTATATTTCAGCCTACAGAGTCTGTAGATTTTAGCCTACAAAGTCTATAGATTTTAGCCTGTAGAGTTCATAGGTTTTAGCCTATAGAGTCCGTAGATTTCAGCCTGCAAAGTCCATAGATTTTAGCCTGTAGAGTTCATAGATTTTAGCCTGTAGAGTCTATAAATTTCAGCCTACAAAGTCCATAGATTTCAGCCTATAGAGTCCATAGATTTTAGCCTATAGAGTCCATAGATTTTAGCCTGTAGAGTCCATAGATTTCAGCCTACAGAGTCCGTAGATTTTAGCCTGCAGAGTCCATAGATTTCAGCCTACAGAGTCCATAGATTTCACCCTGTAAGAGTCCATAGATTTCAGCCTGTAGAGTCCATAGATTTCATCCTTTAGAGTCTATAGATTTCAGCCTATATAATCCATAGTTTCACTGGATGGAGAACAAAATGAACTCACCTTTGGCACTCACTGGGAAATTCACTTAAAATGATGTTCATATGATCATCAAAGTATTTAGTGAGTTACCATGTGATGACATTTTACTCATTTACTCATTTTGTAATTAATATAAATATAGTGTGTTAGTTATTTCAGCTGTGTATATCTATGCTTGCAATTCTATATTTATGTTACATGCATTAGTCTTTGTAAAACACAAAAAAAGCAATACCAGCAAACCTTCAAGAGTCATAAGGAGTTATTGTTGGGTTAGCTTTGTGTGAAACAAGGGTGCCCATTACAGTGGTATCAGAGCCTATTTTTCCTATCATCCTATGAGGTTTCATGCATCCAACACATCAATACTTCTTGAGGAGAAATTAGACAAACCCAGACTTACAAGTTTTTTCAAAAATTGAAGAGGAGGGTGACCCTTTTATGGCACCAGCCATGGGTGAGAGAGATGGGGAAAGGGGAGAACCCAACACTAGGATGATGCTCAATGATCTTGACAGGGGTCAAAGGGAGCTATAGGCTACATTGCAGTAGATGGCTCTAGCAACTACACAACACTTGACTAGAGTAGATCAGGGCAATAATGCCAACCAGGGCAATAATGCTAACTAGGTAGGTGGATAGGGTAATGGAGGTAATGGAGATGCATCAATTAATAAAGGAGCCCATACATATGCTAAAGCAAGTTCTTCTACTACAAGACCACTCATGCCATAGTTCCCTCTAAGATAAAATGACCAAAATGATTTTGGTCCTACACAGTAGGAGACATAGGACTAAATACTAGAGGATTGGAGAAATGTTGGACCAAATTTTTAGGGTGAAATGTCCTTCAGGGAGTATATTGATGTTAGGCTCAATCATATGCCCATGAGAGGAAATAGGCATCAAAATTATGAGATGAGGAAGAAGTTGGAAAAGTTGTCTATTCCATACTATGATGGTTCAGGGAAGACTTCAACATGAACATGGGTCCATAAATTAGACACTTATTTCCATCTTAATCCCATGCCTAAGGAGGATGCAATTAAGTATGCCACATTACACTTGGATGGGATCACCCATGAGTGGTGGCACCATGGTATGGTCACACTTGGCCATAACTAGATAGATACCTATGCAGAGTTTACTAAGAGACTCATTGACAAATTTGACACTAAGGACCCAAAATTACATTTCAAGGAGCTAGCACAACTTAAATAGTGGGGTTCTATGGAGGCCCATATCACTGATTTCCAAAAGCTATTAGTATTGGTGACATATATATATAAAAGGAGACTGGTTGTTTTTTTCATGGATGGGCTTTTTGATCCCTTGTGAGGAAGGGTAAAGGGACACAACCCCTCTTCACTATAAGAGGCTATTAATAAAATGAGGGACCTAGCATCTTCTTCTTACAAGAGTAAACTTCACTCTAAGGAATCTCATTTTAAGAAGGATAAGGAAAGAAAAACATTTTAGAAGGACCCTCAGCAGACTAAGGGGGAAACTAAAGGGTTGGACAGTGACACCCTCAATGAGCTCAGGAAGAAAAAACTATGTTTTCAGTATAGGGAGACATGGAATCTCTCCCATGAATGTCTGCTTAAGGTGAAGGCTAAGCCAATGGAGTATTTTTTAGTAGATGAATCACCTTCTAAAGATAAGGAGCAACATTTAGATTTATAATCTAGTCAGGGCGATAGCACTGCTGAGGAGAGTTTAAATGATGAGAAGTCTCTTTCTCGATTAATAGGGGTCCAGAAGGCCATTACCTTTAAGGTAAGAGGGATGAATCAAGGGCATTGCATGGTTTCATTGATCGATATAAGGGCAATGCATAATTTCATTGATGTAAAATTGGTGGCCAAGAGAGGCCTTCAAACCGAAGAGCACGCGGGGTTTAGAGTCATGGTGGCCAATGGCCACAATTTATTATGCACCCAAAAGATTTCAAATCTTTGCATCAGATTGGGAGGAGATTATGAGTTGGAGGATGATTTATATGTAGTTTACATGGGTGATTATGATGTCATCTTTGGAATGACATGGATGGCTTCTTTGGTAGAGTTCACCTTTAACTTGGCTAAGCTAGAGATCAAGTTTCAACATCAGGGCAGGAAGGTGGTGCTCTGAGGTTTACCTAATGGGGGTCTCAAGGTGGTATCATTAAAGAGGATGGAATGGTTATTTAGACATGATCATGTAGAGTGAGCAGCTAAATGTTTGATCATGCCTATGCCTCTAGAGTAGCAGGTAAAAAGCTATCATCTAGATGTACAGGAGATCATTTCTAGGCATGATAAGGTGTTTGGTAGCATTCCACATGGGGTTCCTCCTGAGAGGGACATAGATCATGTTGTCAAGCTAGAGGAGGGGGCTAAACCAGTCATCATCACCCCCTACCACCATCCTAAAAAGCATAAGGATGAGATAGAGAAGTTGATAAAGGAGCTATTGGAGATGGGGCATATTAGGCCCAGCAAAAGCCCCTTTGCTTCAACAATGGTTTTGGTAAAGAAGAAGGATGGGATAATGCATATGTGCATTGATTATAGAGATCTCAATAAGAAGACAATTAAGAATAGGTATCCCATCCCTAGGATTGACAAATTGATTGACGAGGTACATGGAGCATGGTATTTCTCTAAGATAAACTTATGGTTAGGATACCATCAGATCAAAATGTGAATAGAGGACATAGAAAAAACTACCTTCAAGTGTCACTACGGGCACTTTGAGTTTTTGGTTATTCCATTTAGGCTAACCAATGCTCTAGCTACCTTCTAGAGTTGTATGAATTAGGTGTTTAGAGGGCAACTCTAAATATTTGTATTGATATTCTTTGATGACATCCTGATATTCAATAGGACATGGGAGGAGCACCTACAACAATTAGAGGAGGTGACGGTCATTTTGGAGAAGGAATCACTATATGCCAAAGAATCAAAGTGTGAGTTTGGCATGACCAAGTTACTCTACCTTGTCCATATTATCAATGATGAGAGAGTTAGAGTGGATCTAGAAAAGATTAAGGTAGTTGTTGATTGGCCTACTCCAATAAGCCTGACACAACTCAAAGGGTTTTTTGGATTATGTGGTTTTTATAGGAGATTTGTGAAAGGTTTTTCATAGACTATAACACCATTAATAGACCTCACCAAGAAGGGTAATTTTGTATGGACCAAGGCATCATAACAGTGTTTTGAACATTTCAAGTAGGTGATGTCTTCATGTCCAGTTCTAGCTCTACCCAACTTCACGAAGCCTTTTGAGCTTCATTATGATGCAACAGGTGATGGGATTGGAGCATTATTGATGTAAGAGAATCAACCCATTACTTTTGAGAGTAGGAACCTCTAAGGGGTGGAGAGGAACTATTCTATTTATGATCGGGAGATGTTAGCCATCATGCATGCCTTGGCAAAATTTTGATCCTACTTAGTTAGAGGGAAATTTGTGATCAAGACGAATCACAATAGCATAAAGCATTTCATGGGCCAGTGAGACTTGAATGATAGGTAGCAAAAATGGGTCACTAAATTGTAGGCTTATGACTTTGACATTGAGTTTGTCAAAGGGAAGAAGAATGTAGTAGTTGATGCCTTATCCAGAAGACCTCACATTTCTACTCTTGCAAAAAATTTAGGAGATTGGTGGGTTAAGATTATAGAAAAATATGTCAAAAATGCTTGGGCTTTAGGATTGATTTTTGGTATTATACAGGATGATCACTATGAGGTGATAGATGGTTTGATCAGATTTCATGGCAGAATTTATTTGATTCAGTCATCACACTTCAGAGAAATGATACTAAGAGCTTCTCATGATGCACCTACGACTGGGCATCTGGGGGTCTTCAAGACATACAAGCAAATCTAAGATTGGTTCTCATGAAGAGGGCTCAAGGATGATGTTTAGAGGCATGTTAAGGAGTGTGCAGTTTGTCAACAAAATAAAGAAGAGCACACATTTCCTACTGGGTTACTGCAGCCCTTACCCATTCTAGATCGGAAATGGGAAAGCATTTCTATGGACTTCATCACTAGCCTACCATGAGTGCAGGGAAGATATTACATTTATCTGGTGGTAGATAAGTGGATGAAGTTTTCTCACTTCTTTGTTACCCCTTCTACTTACACAGTAGCCTAGGTGGTAGATTTGTTCTTCATGGGGGTTTTTAGGTTGCATGGGTTACCGAGATTTATTATCAGTGACAGGGATAGAAATTTCATGAGCACCTTTTGGTAGGAGTTATTTAGGTTGTGCGGTATAGACCTTAAACTTAGTATGAGCTACCATCCTCAGACAAATGGGCAAATGGAGATAGTAAATAAATGGGTGGAAGGTTATTTGTGGAACTATGTTACTGCATATCAGAAAGCCTAGGTTAAGTGGTTACACATGGGGGAGTATTGTTACAACACCACGCATCACATGACCATCAAGATGACTCCATTTATGGGATTGTATGGGTATGAAGCTCCAAAATTCATGGATATGGTTTTGGGGGATAGCAAAGTGCCCAAATCCAAAGACCTATTAAAGGGTACTCAAGATACCCTAAGAGTTCTCAAGGAGAATATACAATAGGCCCAAAATCAATAGAAGTTATATGATGATCAGCATAGGGTAGAGCATAGTTTCAAGGTAGGGGACATGATGTATTTGAGGCTACAACCATATAAGCAGTCATCACTCAAGAAGAGCATAGCAGAGAAGCTTAAGCCTATATTTTATGGCCCCTACAAGGTGATTCGAAGAGTGGGTGAAGTCGCCTATGAGCTTGAGTTTCCAGAGGGTAGTCGAGTGCACAATGTATTTCATGTGTCTAGGCTTAAGAAAGCCATTGGTCAAAGTGTAGTGCCTTCTATAGACTTACCCCCTTTAGATGAGGAGGGGAGGTTCGTGTTAGAACTTGAGGCTATTTTGGACTACCAAAGAGAGGAAACTTAGAAACAAGATAGTGAAGGAGTATTTGGTTAGATGGAAAGACCTACTTGAGGAGGATGCTACATGGGAGAGTGAGAAAGTTATTCAATAGGCTCAATTGAGATTGCTTAAGGACAAGCAATTTCAAGGGAGGTGGACTGTGATGTCCCCACTTTAGTAGTTGACTTACTCAATTTTAGGCATACTTACTATTCATAGTAAGTTAGCAGGATTTAGCGGAGGGAAGTTTTGATGATTAGATTTGATACTCCTCACTGAGAGCTTTTTGGCAAGCTATCACTTGCACCATTCAGAGTCCAGTTACTAGTATATTTTAAGGCTTGAAGTGATATAAAAAGTAACATTTAACCCAATTGGTAGATATTAAGTGTTACTTTAAATATTTACTTTATGGGGATGATACCCAAGGGAGACATAAGCATTATTTTAATGGGTGGACTATTGTACATCCTTTATCTAACATTTCTCAAGTGAGTTGAGTAACCCCTTGGAAAAAGGATAAAGGGAAGTACTTGTGGCTTCTTTAGGCATGTTGGATAAGAAGAAAATAATTATTGCACTTGTAGCTTATTTGGGCATTTGAGAATGTCCTTCTCATCTGTAACACTCTAGACATCATTTCTTGGGATTGGTCTTTGGAGTTTGTGCTCTCAGCCACTGTAGCAGCTATGCCACTGTAGCAGCTGCACCACTATAGTAGTCATGCCACTATAGTAGCTATGCCATTGTAGCAGTCATATCACTGTAGCATCTCATCAATGTAGCATCTCCATCATTGTAGCATCTTTTAGCAGCTAGGTGAGTTCATAAATACAAGCCTGCATGAGTTTGTAGATATTATAGTTTTAGCCTACAGATTCCATAGATTTCAGCCTACAGAGTCCATAGATTTCAGCCTACAAAATCTATAAATTTTATCCTGTAGATTTTGTAGATTTCAGCTTGTAAAGTCCATAGATTTTAGCTTGTAGAGTCTATAGATTTTAGCCTGCAGAGTTTGTAGATTTCAGCCTACAAAGTCCATAGATTTCACCCTATAGAGTCCATAGATTTCAGCCTGCAAGAGTCTATAGATTTCAGCCTGCATAGTTCGTAGATTTCAGCCTGGAGAGTCCATAGATTTCAGCCTGCAGAGTTCATAGATTTCAACCTATAGAATCCGTAGTTCCGCTGGACAGAGAACAAAATGAATGCACCTTTGGCACTCACTGGGATATTCGCTTAAAGTGATGTTCATACAATCATCAGAGTATTTAGTGAGTTACCATGTGATGGCATTGTACTCATTTACTCATTTTGCAATTAATATAAATACAGTGTGTTGGTTATTTCATCTATGTATATCTATGCTTGCAATGTTATATTTATGTTACATGCATTAGTCTTTGTAAAACACAAAAAAAGCAATACCAGCAAACCTTCTAGAGTCATAAGGAGTTCCTATTGGATTATTTTTGGGCACAACAAGGGTGCCCATTACACAAATCTACTCAAAATATATAACACATTAGTGGTTATTTTAAGCATATTATTTCAGTAATTTAGACTACTCATCCCTTTAATCAAACATAGCTTTTATGTTGGTAAAACCCTAAAAGGTTAAAAAAACTACATAATTAATTTAACCAAGGTCCTTGGACCAAACATGGGTCTAACCAATGATAAAATAAATAAAATGTCCATATGTGTATCCAACTCTTGGATACAAAGGAATAAACTCTTTTGTAAAATAAGATGTGCCAAACGTAGAAGCTACTGAAAAAGAATTATGTGTTATAAAATAACCCTATGAATTTAAAGAACTTTGTGTTGTAAATTAACCCTATTAATAATTTCCCATATATATTTCTAAATGTATATCCTTGTGCATAGGCCACAATGTAACAACATGAACCTGTGTATGAGCCTTATGCATAACCTGTGTTGTGTTAGATAAAAACCTTGTGTTATGTGCCATTTTTTGTGTAGGAGTAACTATTTGTACCTTTCTATACAAATCATCATGATCATATGTAATCATATTATGCTCAAGAATAGATGGGCAATCTTTAATAGATTCATTCTCATAAATAGTTGAATAAATTAAACTATACTCATGCTCATAAGTAGGTTTGAAAATTGATTTTGAAATATTCTTATTTAAATGTAAATCATTGTCTTGAATAGTTATTTACACTAATTATGTTTAACCTTAAATTTTAGATATATGATATGTATATGGTTAAGGGGATTAGATTCATTTTTTTCACAAGGATAGAGAACTAATCTAATGATCAGGCCAATTAATATAAAATTTAGATAAGTAATATTATAAAGTTATACAACTGATATTGCTAATAATAGTAAAGTTTAATTATTGATAGCTATTGCAATGAATTGGAGATAAATAATACTTATCTAGTTTACTATGCACATACAAGTCTGATATGAAACAATGTAATTTCCCTTTTTATGATTTTTCTCTATTCTAAATATTTTGTAATTTTTTGAATTTTTGTAAGCTAAAATAAATCCTAAATAACAACATGCTAATTGAAATTTCAAATTTGATAACAACCCAATTATAATATTTATTCAATTAGTTGATTATAAATTTAAAACTAATTACAACAAACCCTTACTATAATAATCCCACAATAAATGAATAAACTCAAAATAAATACCAATTAATGTCCAACAACTTCAAAATAAGGTACAAAAACCCCCCTACTAGTACATTAAGATAGAATATGTTTCTATACATGTACAATAGCCCCTTTTGGAATGTGATGTTGGTTGGAATTTCCATGGAAAACACAATGTGGTAACAAGGAGAATGCCCAACAATAAAAGTAGCAAGGATGACATACAACCATATTCAATTTTGATTAATGCCAAACATAGATATGGGGTGAACACACTCTAGATAGCCATACAAGTGTATAAAAACCTAAATAATAGGCTCATCTAATTGGTTTAATTATGAAAGGGGATGTGATAATTAGAACTAAAATATACTAGAATATGATCTTATAAAAGTCATAAAATATTCAAAATATTATTTTTGTGGCCTTGGATGATTGTGTTAGATCTAGATAATTGTATCAATCTAGGTGTTTGGCATTGACATAGTTATCCCATATGAAATACTAATTGGATCTAGATGTGACCAACTAGAGCTTTTGGGGTTTTTTGTCACCTTTTTTTACATATTTAGATCACATGCACATGTTGTCACTCTTTATCAAATGATCAAACCATATATATTCACACTTGGAATTACTATGCAAAAAATGGGTTAGTGGCTCATAGTGTCGAGCTACACCAAGGGCCCCTTTATCAATGGTTTCTACCTATATAATTAATAATCTGAATAGGGACATAGACTTATATAGTTCTCCCCTATGTATTATATTATGTGTGAACAAGGATGTAATTTGTGATAAACAAACACATGTAGTGACCTATCTTGTAACTTGATAAATATAGCTCATGGCCCACTCTCTGAATGATTCAAACCTATGGACATATTACTCTTATGAATAATATAAACATATTGATGAATAGGGTAGTTTTTCTCACTTGAATTCTTAATTGAGTATTTCTTGGTATATAACCTTATGAGTTTTATGTGATTTCTAGGTGAGGAATGAATAGGGATTGATATTTTATATATACTAATCCCTTTTAAAAATATCTCACACTAAAGCACTTAAATCAAAATTTTAAGTTACATTTTATTATCAAATTGGATGAATTTTGGGCACTAAACACTTTTTAGGAAAAGTGGACACTTACATCAATATAGTTGTCTATCTAGGATGCAAGTGTCAAGAAAGATATAAAATAAGTATAGGTCCATAACTAGTAGTGAAGGATAATAATCAAGTTTAGAGTTTTTTTAACAATATATCAGGCATGGTCATCATAATAACAATGTTCAAACTAAGATATAATTAATTAGGGACAAAGAGAAATCAAATGTGATCCTTTCTACAATAAGTAGGTCTATAACTAAAAGGTACAACCATGATAGGTATTTTACAAGTGCACAAGACTGAGGTACCAAATAAATTAGCTTTTAGTATCTACATTTTCCTCTATTTATACTAGTAATGAAATTGATATTTTAAAGGAAATAAATATATACTTGGGTGTGTATAACCCTCTTTGTGTTTTCATGAGCCCAACTTGAGTGATTTTATAGTGATTGACCTACAACCAAGATCATTTTATGGTGTATAATAAATGTATGAAATCTAAAATTGGAACAATTTGAAATTTTTGATAGTACAAATAGTAAGATTAGGATTACACCTATGTGTTGATGTAACCATCTTACCTTTTGTCAATTTGATTTGAAATGATGCCTCATTATGAAGCATTGAAGTCGATATTAGGAGAATTTTGAATCTACAAGTGCACATATATAGATATCAAAGGACACGTTCCCCCATCCTTAGTGTAAAGATGACTTATAAAATGATAATTGAGTTTGTTTCATCTCAATAATTCAACCCAAATATGTGCATAATCTATAGAGTGAGTGATCAATTTAATCAACTCATAATACATATTTTATGAGTGTGAATGATTTAGTCAAATTCAACCTATAAGTCTAGTAAAATTAAATGAATTAATGAAATCTAATTTATAAACTTGGTAAAATGAGTTATTTAATCTACTCAAACTTATAAAGGTGAACTAACTACTAATTTATATTATCTTAATAATAGTCCATGATAATCCATTTTGGGTTTAATATTAGTCATAATAGTATTTTAAATCTATAAGTTGATTTTAATTTTTAATTTTAGGTGCTTTTTACATGGCATATGAACCTCATATTTATCTCAAGCTAAAATATGGGCATAATAATAGTATCAATGTATAAAATGTTGCCAAAAATGTGTACTTGAATTATTTAACTATAAAATATGTGAATTTGAAATCACTGCAAGTGTGTAAGACATGTTTATATGGCATGCCTCCACTGACTCTATAGAATCTAAAAAATGATGTAAATGTGGAGAACATGTTTCCATAACATGCCCCTACTATAATATAGAGATGTTGAGTACTAAATAAGTGTGGAGTTCATGCCTTTTTAACATGCCCCCACTGAAATCTAAAATAATAAAAAAGTGGAAACCATGTATATATGGAATGCCCCCATTAATATACCCCCTATTTTTAGGTGAGGGGAAGTATAATCTGGTAGTAACCTTATCTCAAAAGGATAATATTACTATATAAATTATGTATGGATCATGTAACATACAAGGATAACATATATATATATATATATATATATATATATATATATATATATATATATATATATATATATATATATATATATATATATATATATCATTAAAGCACATACTATGTGATCACATAAAGTCCTAGAAAACATGATATAAATCATGGATATGTCTAGAGAGTAACAATACAAGTTCAACAAGCAATCAAACACATATATAAGATCACTCAAAAGTAAGTCAAAAGGTAAATGTTCCAAGGAGACCTCATATAATGGGCATGTTCAAATGACACACAATCAAAGGGACATGACTTATTCAAATGTACAAAAATCATAGAATGACATATTCAAATGTCCACATACAACATAGATTGACATATTTAAATGTCCAAAGAGGAAGTAAAAGCATGGAGGCCACAATCAATGGAGCATATTCAAATACTCAAACATGTTATACAATTTAAGACAATATCAAGCAATTAATACACTTAAGGAAGTGAAAAAAATGAAAATTAGGGAAATTATAAGAATCCAACATGAACCTAGCATACTAGTTCCTATACATATGTGTTTACAAGCAATGTGAAGTTCATAGCATATCAATTACACTGTGAAAGGTATAAGCATGGGTATAGGCATATGTAAGTATATAAGCTCAAACATGAATGAAAAATGTGAAAAATATAACCTAGGTGTATTATGACTAAAGAATAAAATTCCCCAAATGTACTTAGGACATGAGTGGTGGGAAGGCCTAACATCTGTATGTGCATATATCATGTATCTGGGTATGCATATATCATTTTCAAATTAAGTGTGAAACATATTTGTATATAGGAAATAATTATATGGTATCTACTAACATGGAGTAAAAAACATATGTATAATAAATACTACAAATCTAAACATGTTGAATTTTTTTGGTATTTTTTAATTATTTGAATGTTTTTTGTATTTTTAGAATGTTTGATTTTTTTGCATTTTTTGGAAAGGAAAATTCCATCCAATTATACCATTTAAGGTATGTTCATATATAAGTGATATGAACACTACATATGGTGTATCAAACTGGTGGTACTATCAAGAAGCATATATAGGTGTAATATTTGGTGTTATAGGCTAGGTAATGCTCTACATATGTGTTATATGACTCTGTGGTCTCAAAGATGTAATATAAAGAGTAGGGGTTCATACAACCCATCATTTTATGATGTATAGTTTATTGAAAGTATGAATAATAGGAACATGTTTAGTTTTTATAGATAACTAAGTATGCTACATTATAGGAGATGAGGATTATATATAATTCACTATGGATCTCTGATGTAATGGGCTCTCAAGTATGGGTTACCTAGGAAAGGGGATTTCTTATTACTTACCATTTTAAAGAGAATTAATCTTAGTATGTTTGATAATTAGTTTTATTGTAATAAACTTATCTTGTTTAAGTGGATGTTCATATGGAATCCTAATAATTATGACTAAATTATTGGTGTGAATATATTTAATACACCCATGCACTATGGAAGGTATTATCCAGAGTTTATGTATCCAAGGTCATCATAATAACATATCAAAGACTCCTATGTATGGTATAACTAAGAAGGTAGTGACCACATATGTTAGGATAACTTGTAAAGGTAAATAAATCTCACCAAGAACCTATTTTTAGGTACCATTTATGCTTCAACCATTTTGGGTGAAAAATACAAATGATCATGTGTATATCCCAAATTTAAAAGTAATTTCATTATGTAGACATATTTGCTAGCACCATTATAAATCATAACACTATGAATAGGATAGTGATCAATGTGTGCATGAATAAATAATGAATGAATATTTGAGTCATCATCCACAATCTCATTGTCATTAAAAGTAATAGATGGTATCTGAACCATAGTAGGTATATTTCATGTATAGGGTACCAATAATCTCATATAATCAATGACTATAATGTGGTGAGGGATGATGTGAATTATATGCCATTTCAACCTTTAAATTATTTAGAGAATGATCTTAATTAGGATCACCAAACATCTTTTAGTTCTAATGGTTGCTAGGTTGTGACCTTGAATATTTGGGAGGATTGTCTTATGTAAGCTATTGGTTATTGAGAAGATCTTATATTTTATGATTCAAGGTATAACATTGGTTATTAGAAGGCCTAGCGTCTTTGTGATAGTCATAATAAAAATTGACATCATATCCATGATGTAGATGTCTACTCATATCAGCCTATATGGAAAGAGGGAGAGATATGAGATGATAATCTATAAGCTACTTAAGTAGAAAAGCAGGAGACTCAAGTAATTGTGTAAATTGTCTCCTTGGTACATTGGATAAAATAAGTTGATTATGTTTTCTGACATTATATTAATATTTTTAGTTATTTCATTTTTAGGTTATTAAGGTTTTACCTTGTATCTTGGTTTGATATGAAACTTGGTATTGGATGTAGTCATTATGTTGGCTATATACTTAAGTTTTTTTAATGAAATAAGTTTCTTTTCATAATCTCTAACAATATGGCATAAGTCATTGGAATATTTGAAAAATTTTAAAACAATAAACTTATGTAATGGGGAAAGCAAACTTTCATTGAAGATGTCTTGAAGTTTTTTATCTATCATTTGGTTTGTCATTTTGGCCAACATTGTCTTGTACCTCTCAAGACATATTCATTGATAGTTTTATTGGTTCCTTGTTTTATTTTTTTAATTTGGACATAAGATACCTTTTTAGTAATGTTAATAGATAAGTGTAAAAAAAAAGTATCCATAAGAGGTTTGAATGCTTTTAATGATTGGATTGGTAAATCATAGAAACACATTAGATCACAATCCTTGGATCCCCTTATAAATAATTTAGTCAAAATTTTATCATTGGAGGTATAATCAAGGCATGATGCATAAAAAGATCAAATGTGTTGCTCAAGATCACCCTTACCATCATAAAATCTGAACTTAGGAGCAATAAAACTAGTTTTAAATGGGTGAAATGATATTTCATGTGTGAGAGCATTATGCAACACCTCTTGTGAATTAATAAATAAGGCGACTTCATCAAATTTTGATCAATATTTGTAACCTTAACTTATAAAAAATTTATAGTTTGGAAAATATCTTGCACATGTTTATTTCTAAGAGTTTAAGTTTGATAAATCACCAAAGGATGTGTACTCATGGTTTGAATCGATATAGGCATTGAAACTAGTAATTGGGTTTAATTTCCAATGTTTCCCATGGAGGATGTAACAATAGTAGGATTTATTTTGGGAAACAATGGTATAAACACATAACTTATGCCCCCATTTTATGTATGGAAAAATGATGTTCTCAAAGGGAGGGTTGTTGGTATGGAATCAGTTGTATAACTACCTAGGTATTCACCATCACTAGGGGAGGATGCCTTAGCCTTGACATGTTTACTTATTTTATCTCTTGTAACATATAAAAATGCATCCATTAAGTGTTTTTTGTTATTGAGATGAGTAACTAATTATTCTTTATCTTCCATTTGAAATAAATTTTTAACATTTTTCATTGCATATAAATGAAAAAATTAGAATTGAAATAAGTAATTTATAGTAATCAAAAATAATATAATATAAATCCTAGGTCAATCTAGGGTTTAGAAACCAAAGGTTAGATTTACCAAATATTTAGCCCTAAATTTTAGATATGCATAAGTTATAGGATTAAGGGGATTAGATTATATTTGTCATAAGGATGGTGAACTAATCTAATGAGTAGGTCAATAAATAGAAAACTTATATAAACAATATTCTAAATTTAAACAACTAAGATTACTGAAAATAGTAAATTATAACTATTGATAGATATTGTAACAAATGATACTTAATTAGTTTAAAGTGCACATGTGGGTCTAATATGGAACATCATGGAATTGGATTGGAAAATGATCTAGAATAGTCATCATATTATATAAATATCATTTCTATGGCCTCAAACACTTGTGTCATATTTGGATAGTTACATTATTGTAGGCGTTCGACTTTGAAATAGGTGACTTTTAAGAAAAAATGACTAGATCTAAATATAAGAAATTGGAACTTTTTAGGGTTTCTATCACCTTTCTTTTTATATCTTTATATTATGTTCATAGGTTATCACTCTTTATCAAGTAATCAAACCCTATCTCTTCACCCTTGGAGTGACTGTGGGAAAAATGGGTTAGTGGGATCATGGTGTCAAGCTTTCACAAGGACCCCTCTATTAATGGATGTTACATACATATCAAATAATATAAAAAGGGAAGCATACTTATGTAGTTCCCCTATGTGTTGGATTATGGGTTCACAAGGATGTAATGTGAAGTAATTGTATACATGCAATGAACTAGCTTATAAATTGAGAAATATGGCTCATGGGATGCTCCTTGAATGCTTCAGACCTATGAAAATATTGATCCTATGACTGTTATAGAAATAGGTATTAATAGGGAAAGTTTTTTTACTTTAATACCTAATTGAGTATTTATTTTTATATAACCTTATAACTTGTATGTGATTTCTAGGTGTTTGATAGGGGGAATGAATGAGGTTTGAATATATATATAGAGACACACACCAATCCATTTTGTAAATATCTAGTGCTAATTCACTTAGGCTGACCTTTAATATATGTTTCATTTTGTAAATTGGATGACTTGTGGGCACTATAAACTTTGTAATAAAAGTGGGCACTTACATCGATGCAAGTATCTATATCAGACGTAAGTGTTTAAGAAAATAGAAAATAATTATTGGTCAAAAAATGGTAGTCAAAGATAAGAATTAGGTTTAGATATTTTTGGATAGTATAAAAATCTTGGTCATTAGAATAACAATGGTTAGACTAATAGATAATAAATTATGCATAAAGAGATAGTGAATCCAAGCCTTTCAATAGTGGGTAGGTCTAGAACTAAAAGCTATAACCATGATATCTATTTGCTAAGTGTATAAGACTGAGGTACTACATAAATTACATTTTTGTATCTATAAATTAATTTCTAATTTTATTAATAACTATACCAAGTAATTATTTTATAATAGGAGCATATACCATTGGTTCCATATGATATTCATATTGAATACCTAAAAATTTAACCACTCGATTATCATGGATGTACTTTAGACACTTATGAACTATAGAAGGAATTATTTAGATTTTTTGTAACCAAGCTCTCCCTAATAACATATAAAAGACACCTATATTTGGTAATAGTATGAAAGGAGTGGAAAATATGAGATATCTCACTTATATAGGAAAGAGGATTTGTCTAAGATTATATTGTGTATGACCATCAAATAATTTCATAACTATAAATGTATGTTGTATATATTGCTCCTTATAACCAAGAAATGTAGAAGTGTTATGGTGCATACATTTTCACTTGATACATTGTATATCATGACACTATGGATTGGTTGTACACCAAAATATATTCTTTATAATAATGCATATCTATTAGAATAATCAAATGTGATAGATGGGCATGATCAAGTGGATGTCCATATGAAGCTGGAGGAGGATGAGAATTATATAAATAATGTACTTCATATTTTTCTTATTATCTTATGATGCATTATTTTTAAAGGTCTATTTATACATTTGTAGCTTTGTATTATCATTTGATTATAGCTTAACCTATTCATTAGGTTTACCAATGTTAATAATATTATCATCAATGAGGTCTTGAATTTTTTCTTAAGTTTCATACATTTATTAGTTTAATATACCATGCATCTATAATAATAATAAAAAATCATTCCCATCAAAACTTATATATTGAGGTTAATATGGATCTATTTTGAATGGTGGAATAAGTGTAATAATGTGGCATTCAAGAAGTTTTTCAGTAACACAAGAGGAGGTGAAGGTTCCTTGAGAATTCCCTCATTTTTGGATCTTATAATTTAAGTTTTGGTTGTGGTTGTGATATATTATTTACTATAAATTTATCCTCATTTTTTATATCATTATCTTTGCTCTTATATAGTCATGCCCTGAAATTTCATTGTTTAAGGAGAAGGAACATTGGAGCTTTTTCTAAGCTTATTAAATGTAATCAATTTGACCTCATGCTCTTTAACTATATTGCATAGTTCATTAAAAGATTTGAACTTATCAAACATAATAGAATATTGAATATGGGTAAGCAATTTTTGGGTAAAAATATCTTGAAACTTGTTATCAACCATTTAATTTGTCATTTTGGAAAGTATAGCATTGCATCTTGACCATGTTTGATCTTTGATAAATTTTCACCAATATTGATATAAAAATGTGCCAAAATTTTATTTTACAAAGGATTAAAATTTATAATTGATTAAATATGAGTATCATAGAACTATTTAAAATAATAATATTTAATATTTCATGGAAAGTGTAACAAGCCCACTGGGTTTTAATAGAATAAATTATTCTTTTAAAAAACTAATTACACATATTCATCTAACAATTTTCACCACAAGAAATCTAACTAAGTGATCTTTAACTAAATGCATTATTTTATTTAACCCCATAAGGTTTATAAATAATCCATTTATTTAATGATCACCAAGATAATGAAATAATAAATCATGAACAATGTTGAAGGAACAATAAATATTACATTTATTTCATTCAGGTAATAATACAATTTCAAACATGACTGATACAACATTACAACCACTATTTTAGATGTACAAATTAATAAATAGTATAGTTTCAATAATAAATAATGTCTCAAATAAGAAAAATATAATGATACATATATTCATGGAGTATGAGTCTCCATGACTTGAGTATATATCTATAATCTCAAGTGTTGTCTCTAGTGTAGTATTATTTTAGAAAGGGAGAGCATCATCTGAATGATTTTCCACACCAACCATGGACCATTTATCCCCCACACTATCTCCCAACAAGGTACTCATAGCCCTTCATGGATGGATAGATAATGATGATGCAGGAATCTAGAATGACAAATTAGAATATGGGTGATGTAAGATAACTAATACATGATGTGTACTATAAATAAATTCATTCTAACATAATATCACACAAACATGTAAATGATATCAAACACATAAAATGACAATATTTAACTATAAACATTACTTTTGCAAAAGTTTTCAAATAGTTAATGATCTCTAAGATCAATTAATTTCATACACACCACTCAATCAGATTATACCTCATCTTACATTGATGGTTCTAATTAATTTAGTGGAATATATCCACCACTTGCTTAGTGTAACATATGTGAGATTTAGTTAAATTATATAACAATATAAAAACTAATAAATTCAGTCAGAATAATCCCTATTAATAGATATAAGTATACCAAGTACATAAATATTCTATACATACATTTAGTCCATCAAATGTAATTAAATGAATCTAATATCATCTAATTTATTATATAATAATAAACAAAATCTTATATAGTCCTTAAAATAAACATACCATCTAGGTGAGAATTATTCTAGACTACAAGTTACCCAATATCACAATGTAACTTGAAATGTTATTTCATCCATGAAATAAAACATCAATTACATCTTATTTATTTGTTCATATTCCATAAATATAACAAAATATAGTCATAAAAAAGCTTAATAATATATATATTTAAATAATTAAATACCTTATTTTAATGCTTCATTTAAACATTAAATATATAAAAAAAAGTACCCATTTTACCCTATTATAATAATAATGTTCATAAACATATCAGAGTTAGTACATCTATAAATGGTATATCTATTCTTAGATTTATAACCTACCAACAAATCATATGTTTATACTATGTATATATGTACAATTGTTTAAACTCTTGTACTAATTTCTATACAGACACTAATATGATAATGTATACATTATAGTCTAAGTAGAGAATCCATTATCCATAATCTTAGAGTATCTTGTATACTTTCAATATACATTCCAAATCAAAATAAATTATCTCAAACCTTTAATATATTATATCATTCCCAAAATTAGTTGTTTCGATTATAATTGTACAGTATAATATGATTACTAATTTAAACTTTAGCCATTCAATGATTTACCAAAAAAAATTATGTTAAAAGATAGATCAATCATAATACAGACCTATTCAAATTTATTTTCATATATAAAGATAAAAGATTAATTATTGAACCAACTATATCTAAATATTATGAATTTTTGTGAGAATTTAACTCAATCCTTAACCTTGTAAATACACCTCATATAATATATAATTAAATTCAATACTAAAACCTTTTATAATTTGTCATAGGGTCATACTCATAATATTAAAGACTAATCTAAATATATATAATACACAGATAGAACAAAATACTAAATTTGAGTGTATATTTTTGGAAGCATAGACACTAAGAGGGGGGTGAATCAATTCCCTTACAAAAATCATTCAATTTCACTTATCATTCATTTAAACACATACATCAACCAATACATAAATAACCATTTGTATAATGATACAACATATGAACATAAGAGATATGTGGGAAAACCTCATGGGGAATAAAATACATTTAAAACAAGTTGGAATTCAATTCTATAATAAATAAATCAAATTTAGTTCAGCACCAACCCCATAAGGATCACCAACCCCTCACTAGTCAAACACCAACTCAACTAGTATTTTAGCAAGCACCAACTTGCAAGGAGTCACAAACCCCCTAAGTGACATAGTACCAACTCAAACACTTCAAGAACACTTTTTAAACCACCAAATTTCAAGGTATCTCTCACTCCTTATTGACAAAGCACTAACTCAGCCAAGACCAACTTGATCACCTCAATACACCTTGTTGCTCAACCAATAGATGGTGACCTTTTTTTCAAATCTCTATCTTTCACTTATCTAACTTCCACACGTTATCATATATCAAGAACACATCTTTGATTCATATATAATTCATCTTTAATAGTCTCTCAATATACAATCAACTCATTCAACTCTTCTCAACCTTGTACCCCTCTCAAAACAACCTCTAGGCTTCTTCGTTCATGCCTTTTATTAGTCTTATTAGGGAAATTGACCTTGACATCCACATATAAAAACTTAGTTATATGTTCATCATAGTCTCTCTTTCCTCTTTTTATTGTATTTAAACCTCTTTTCCTTCACAATCTTCCCCTTTATTTGCTCATTGGTCTCTTCTCTAATGCACCCACAATTAGGCCTATTATGCCTTGTATAAATACAAGTCACTAGCTCACAGACTCTCTTGGTCAGCTAAGACACTAATCCATAAATTTAATAACCAAAATATGTCTTAATACATGTGAAACATAATAAAAAATCAAATTAGGATCTCCATTATTTTGTCAAAACACATTTAGACCTCAATCTTCTTCTAGGCCTAATAGAGACCTAATGTATTAGGTCTATCCTCTCCACGGAACAACTTGAACCTCTATGTCCTAGATGTCCCTCACCAAATAAATCAAACCTTTCAAACACTTATCTATCAACCTAAACTAACCTCCTCCATGATCAATAAGTCACAATTCCTTTGTTCATACTTTGAAAACACCATTAGGCCTTAAATACCTATTAGGCCCAATTACTCCAAAAACATTTTATTTAAAGTTGAAGCTTAAACAACCTGTAAAAACACATTCTATGTAAAATATACATATGGAAGGAAAATTTATTACCTCAAGGTAATTATCAAACTCATTAGACTTCACTTATGTTCCAGATACTTAAGAACACCTCATCAAAAGGCTCACTTAGAATTTCCAATTTGCTCAAAACTCAGTCATTATAAATTTGATCTTAACCATCAGTATAAAATATTTACAACACTATAAATGTATGTAATATATAATACATCACCAAATTCTTTGTACACTACCAAACTAGGCATAATGAATCAGTAACATCAATCTTACTAACACATAAAACTACTTGAATGCTCCAAAACACAGTCCTGATGAATATTGTCTTCAACTCATATAAGGACACTTCCAAGACATCTCATGAACATACATAGTTATTGTGTGACAACTATAACATATTAAATTAGATATATCACAATTTATGGTGTCAAATATTGGTCTTATAGACCAATCTATTGACCTTATAGACCAATCTATTGGCCTTATCTTTCACAATCCTTACACAGCCAAATAAGCCATTTTGGCTTCCATAATCAAACATAATATATTGAATTACAAGATTATTAAAAGAATTTATATGTAATTTAGGTCCTAAAATACAACATCATATTCATTGGATGCTTCATATAAGTATATAAAGCTTCCAACTCATCACTCTCACTTGTTTACTTAGAATTGCCATTTTACTTTAAGGACTAGTCATGATGATTATGCATTCCAATATTTGTGTAGATATATTAAAGAAGTAATAATGCATGAATATGATATTTATATATATTTATAACATATTAAAATATAAATATACATATGTCTAATTACAAATCTAGAATATATATACCAATCTCTAAAACTTACACCTTCACTATCTCATCTTCACTAGACAGGTCATCTTATGAACAACATTTTCAATAACATCCAAAACATCTAACCAATATATACATATGTTAAAGGTATTGAAAAAAAACCTAATTTAATTGGATTCATTCCTAATCCATGACAACTCATCCATAATCTCATTCTCACTTCTCCCATGTTTTCTCACTATCTTCACTATTAGGCCTTTTTATCAATAGGTTAACTTCCATGATCGGTTTAACATATTTAAAGTATATAAACTACTTATAAACAATTATTTTAATAAATTAAAAGTATAAATATTTAACATCCATCAATTTTTCAACTTTGACTTAGTCAACCCCACTTGTTATACCAATTTTTTGAGAAATAAGGGATTTCTTGTAGCTTCCACTCACTCATTTATTAGACTAATGCCACCTAGAGTTACCTAGGAGAGTCCCCTACATGTTATAATCACTAAAATATGTCATTTAATCCATTTTGATCCATTTTCATAAATATCTTGCATATCAAGTCACTATGAGGGTTTTAGGAGGGTTTTACACTGGTTTTCATTCTTAACATTTATTCATAAAGCTCTACCTTAAAACCAAATCCTAAGGATTTGAAAACATTGATAGGACCCTTATCCATCTCTCCCTAAGAGATTATATTCTAATGTAAGTCACATGTGCCAACAATTATAATAAAATCCTTCTTAGGTCTGCAACATCTCAATCTAGCACTTGATAGACCTTCAAAACTCATTTTCATGTTTTCTTGTTCAAATCAAGACCTAAAAATTCATTAAAACTCTTTAAAAAAACTATAAAACCTCTTTCAAAGCTCACATGAGATCTATCACCTTGGAAAATAAACTTGACCCCTCATTAGGCCACACCAGGTCTCTTTGCACACTAGGCCTATACCTATAATCCACACTTAGAACTTGAACACACATATAAACCTATTTAACTACTCTAAAAACCTCATCCTCATGTATTGAAACATAATACCATGCTCACACACAACCAATATTCTTCTCACAAGCCTCATTTTGTTTACTTCATCATGTTACTAAGCTAATGCCTTCTCACTAGGTCTCTTCATAAAATGATTAATCCTCAAATCTAACCTTGGAAATACTATGAATAATTATTTTCCTCATTATCATGCTTAAAAAACTTTATACACTCTCTCATTCTTATACTAACACAATTAACCAAACTTTACTATGATTCACGCATGTACCTTGTCATAGGGCTAAACTAGCCTTCTCAAGACACCTAATACTCAAAGACTTAAACTCAAACAAGTTATATTTCAATGATATAAAATAATAACATTATTCAATCAAGATTATGTAAAGGAAACTCTACTCTCAATAGGTTCATGAGTTTGTTACACCACAACAATGTGCCAAGACCTCATACAGAACTTAAAGCCTATTAAACCATATTCAAGTCATCATGAACACTCACCATGTAATCATTATAAGAACATATATGGGACATAAATGATACTCATAAACCTTTGACATCAATGAGAATATTAATACCTTAATCATATCAACATGAATATACCTTAATAATCTCCCCCTTTGTCATTGATGGAAAATAATCTAACAAAGTAGATCATTCTCATCTTCTCAAGTTGGATCCCCCCTAAAATAGTATTTTTCCCAATTTTTTCTTTCTACCCCTTTGACATTAATAACAAAGGGTCATCTCTAAAAACTATATGATCCTTGGACCTAGAACAACTAGAAACACACCTTTTCTCTCTAAAAATATCATTCTCTCTCTTTTATAAAAACTCAACACATAAAAATGCTCCCCCTAAGCTCATGCATGTAGACACCTAAAATTGGCAACCAATGGCTTCATACCAGACTTTAGATTGATTCTTACCAACCTTTTGTAAATTAAGTCTAATAATCACTAAACATCTCAAAATTGGCTTCATAACATGCTATTTGGCTTATAAACCTATTAAATGGGGAAAATGAGCACATCAATTAATTCAAATCTCATAAAATGCTAAAAATCCTAAACATAATTATTTAAAATGCAAAACTTAATTAAATTCTTGATTGAATCACCCATGAGAAATTAATGAATTATCAAACAAGAAATTCAAAAATCAAAGAATATCCTAAGAATTCATAATTACCTTTTATGAGTTGTCAAATATCCTAAAATATCTCAATATGCCTATTCATTTCAAATCATGACCAATTGACACTTTTTAACTCGATGAAGGTTAATTAACCTACTAAGGTTAGGTTTAAACCCATTCCATGATATAACTACACTCTAACTCACTTTGAGTTGGGGTTAGTTCCTAAATCTATAAATTCAAGCCTAGACCTCTTTATTTAGAGAGCTTGAGCATAATAATGTTATAATGTTGGTTTAAGATAAGATTGAAATCTATAGTGTTATAATTGTAAAATCATAAACCAAACCATCAAGCTACATCAATCAACAATGAGCTAAATAATGCTTCCAAGGAGAGAAGGAGCCACATAATTCCATTTGCCAAAGACTTTTTGAGCATAAGTCAATTAAGCCAAATGAACACATCACTTGGATCATTCAAGAAAGGTAAGGAATTTGTAAGTTCTTTGCATTCTAGTTGAGCTTTGTCATTTTTTGTTTATTTACTAAGCTCCCCCCTATGATATGGGCAAGCAAGTCTTATGCATGTTAGTGTGTTTTTATTCAAGTTTTTTTACATGTTGTAATACATGATCTAACCACCCTTATTAGATTCTTTGAGAAAAAATGGCATGCCCAGTGGGACATTGAGCACCCCACGTACCAAGGAGATGAAGATGCAACTCAAAAATTGACAAATGAATTCTTGAATATCATCAAAAATGTAGTTTTAGCTTTGATTTTTCCATATTTTTTAATTAACTTGGACCTACACAGAGACCGACATCATTCAAGAATAACCAGCATTAGTTTTGCCAAAATATCATTAGTTCTACCGAACTAAGTTTGGTTTTATGTAACCTTCATTGATCAGTATCTAAGGCAAAACATGGTTTAAAAATATCACATTTTGAATCTTTTTAGCATTACTTATCATTATTTATTGGTTTTATTAGCTTTTATATTCTCTACCTAATCATTACATTGCAAGTTTTGAGAATTTTTTATCATATTTTTAGCTAACCTAATGTTTTTACATTTCTTTGGTTTTGAATTTAGGTTCACAGGTGACTGACATCAGTCTTAGTTGATTGGTATCAGTCCTTTACTACCATCATTAGTTCTCTTTGATACCAACTGATATTGGTTGCCTTAAAACTAGCATCGATTAGTTTTGATAGACTATAATCACTATGTTTTTAAAATAAAAACCCAATAAATATGTTTTAAAAGCTTATTTTCTCACCATTTAAAGTGATTCTAAGTAGGAGGAGACTATCTAACCATTACAATTCCAAGGTGTGATTGAAACACAAAATTTCAAGTTTAAATGGTTTTAACATTTCATTTTGGGTATCGAAAAAACATTAGCTAAGTCATTCACACTTCATTTTGGTGCTAAAATGAACTTGCTAAATTTTGAACATTTGATCTTTGGTGTTTAAAAGGAATTAGAATTGTTAATATTTTTAAATGTTTTTTTTTTAGTGTTTAAAAAAAATACTTAAATATTGAACACTTCATTTTGGTGTTTAAAAATGAATTAAGCTAAATCTTAAACATTTGGGTTTTGGGATTAAAATGAATACTAGGTGGTTTTTCTTAAGTTATGTTGTGAAATTTATTTCAAACTTTTTTTTACTTAATATGAGGGGCCAAGTAAATAACTTCATCACACATTTTAATTTTATGCCTAGAATCAACACTTACTTCAATCACAATTTCTTAAAAGTGTATGTTGCTTGTTTGTTTTCACAAAATTAATATTGCACGTATGCTCTCCCCCCATCCCCTATAGGGAACTTGGGTGATAAAAATCACCTTTGCATTGAATTTTTTCCTAGTCTAAGGCATGAAAATAAAGTTTTCTAGGCTCTCCCCAAAACCTGTATGGTTTGGTTGATCTAAAAGAAACCCTAAAGTATTTCCACTTAGTCATTTATTTTCATGTAATTTGGCTTATGGAAGGGGGGTCATTACCTTTTCATGAGTTATTTATAGAAGTATTGACCTAGGGATTCATCTCTCAGTAGTGTTTCAACCCCACTCCATATCAAGTTATACAAATCATGATATGCATACTTTGAAAGCTAGGGGTTTGAGTGGCTAACCTCTCCTTTCATAATGAAGGCCCAAGTCAGGTCTAGTCAACTAGGGGATTCCACTAAGTAGTCCATGAATAGAATCACTATGAAAAGGAATAAACCTTTGCATAATAAGTTTATTAGTATGAACTCAATTGAAGTGATTCTTATCTTATGTTAGCCACACTTGGGATTAATCTAGATGGTCATGAATTGTAAGTTTTAGTCAACTCCACTTACCATATCTTGTTAGGATCTAGGATGATATACTTATTTGTATTTAATAATTTTCCTTTTCTTACTTGGTTTTTGAGTTTAAAATATTTTTTGTTATACCATGTCATAATGAGTTTGTTTGTCTACACTACTTCATTATTTGAGGATGCATTATCCCATCCATTTGACACTGTGTTTCAACTTAGATTTTTTATGTCAAAAACATTATGTGTGTCACTTTATTGATATGGGTAATGTTACGCTACCAAAATCAATTCAGGTTTTGAGTCTTAGAAGTATCTAAAACAAAACATTATTTATACCTTTTGAGAGCACTAACGTTGTTACATTACTCAGATTGTTTAAATAGACTTGTCTTATCTTGTGTCCAAATTACCATTATTTAAAACCAATCACATGTGTCTTGTGGGATCCTTTTTTAGTATCATTAAATTGTTTAAATTTGCCTAGATTATTGGTTAATAAATCCTAAGTTTTATTAAGTTTGTTTTTTAATTAACATTGACAAGTTTTGATTCAAACATTGATTGATTTCTATTTAAGCCTCATCTCACAATGGCTGATACATAGATATTTCTCAATGGGTTGCATAACTTAGGTTAATTTTTAACCCAAAATTCAAAGACTATATTGTTTGTGCCTTTATTTGATAAAATTAATCAATCCTCAAATACCTTTTGTTTAGTGCCTCATACCAATTTGCTCACATTTATGTCTAGAATCAAGTGCCTAGTTTATGCCAAAGTATTCCAAGTTTGTTAGATTAATATCATCATTTTTTTTCAAGTCTAGATTTTGACACCACATTTGGCTAAGAGTCCTAGAACATGCCTTATTTGAGCCTAGTTTTTGATGTCGTGTATGGCCAAAAGACCTAACAACTGTTACCTTTCCTATTTTAAACCTATTTAGAACATATTTGGACCTAGAGTTTGGCATCTTATTTTTATTTCATTTTACTTGACCTTGTTTATGTGAGATGTTTAACGTTAGACATTTGATGTTATATTATTTTTACCAACTCTTTACATAGACCTTTTGGAGATCTATCTCAATCCCTTTGACCAAGTTATACCTAGTTTGAACCTTTTGTCTTTTCAAACATAGCTTTTTAGAGTTTATGGAACTCTATCCTCTCTTATTATGAAAAATTTACCATTAATTTAACCATGTCTCACTATACACATAGAGGATTCATGTATAATCTAATATATGGAAATGTTGTCACACAAGAGGACTTTGTTCAAGGCCCTTATGAAGATGATGTTGTTTGGGAGAAAGACTCTTATCCACCTTTCAACACTCAATTAGGGGAATAAAGTCAAGATCCTTTGGCCTATTATTTAGTTATCACACCTCCATACACAAATCAAGACCAAGAATAGATGGCCCAATATTTGTCTAGCATATCTTTAGTTATATAAAGCATGGGATAACAACCTTATTATGTTACAATACCATCAACCTATGATTTTTATCTTGTTTATTTTCACTTGATATAAAATAAGGACAAGGTTTTAAATAGAGCCATATATGTAGGGCATAAAAACTTGATAAATCTAGTAAGAGGGCCTTATAACATGTCTAAGATATAGAATAATGAATAGGCATCTTCTAGCAACCCTAATACCATTGTGTTGATGTTACATCAAGATCCTCATATGATTTTCACACAAAGGGGCCTCATGGAGGACCACTTCATTCAAATTAAAATAGCATACCAAACATATCAAAACCTATAATTTAACTTTAATAATATGACCATGTTAAATTCAACTCTTATTAAGTTAGTTCCTTCAATAGGAGTCTTGATTGAGTTGATAGGTCAAGAAAATTAGGGTTTATACCTATTTATGCAAAACACCACAGTAGAAAACATGTTCAATACCCCAATTATCAAGGAAGTGTCTTATACTTCTATGCATAATAGTGATAAAAACCTAGTGGATAATACACAAGTAACATCTAATCCAAACTAAAGTGGTTTTAACACAAAAAAATAGTCAATAATAAAATGTGCCTTTAAATAAAACTACAAGTGGTTTGAAAAATTAGGGGTAGGAATTTATACTTCTCAACCTCAATCAACTACCTCTAATCCTCAACCATCTACTTCTTCGATCACCCAAGATAAAGTTAAGTAGTAAACCAACTACCAGTGCCATGCCTCAAAATAATGTGATGAATCTTACTCTACCCCCCATAGGTGATGATTAATATTTGACAACAATAGGCACCATCTAATGTACCCATGAATCAAAGGAAAAACATATTTCTACCTCAACATGGGGAAACCAATGTTCTGCTTCATCGGGTAATAATGGAAATACCTATTTAATCATAGAATAACATGCCAATCCAAAACCAAATTATGTCTAATCAATAGTGTATAAGTATTGGTCAAAAATAGATGTTGAATATCCAACATGGTTCTACTTCTTAATAAGGATTCATACAACTAAGAGGTTCCAATGTTCCTCAAGTACCTATTAGGCAACAATTGCCTTTTGTGCAAAATGTGCCAAAAGACTAATGATAGGGACTTGTTTCATAATTTCCCCTATATCAATAAGGTATGACTAGTCAACAACATGTCCATATTAAACCTTAATAGGCATAGTATATTTATATAACTCCATCCAAACCATAATATTCCAAAACTATACCTATATACCCAATCTGAACCACAATATCACATCACAACATGTGCAATTTCAACAATTATACCCTAATCCATGTATGTTTATTCTTGGTCCACTCCCTAACCAATCCAAAATTCCCCAACAAATGTCTCCATTACACGTTGATCAAAGTAATCCACTTTTGACTGCCCAGCCTCCACCTTAGGCCAATGATCCCACTAGTTTCCTTGCATAGGAACTACAATAAATGAATGATGTAATTACCCTCATTCGATCTAGTAAATAAACTAATAAATTCAAGTTTGATTACATGTGTTCCTACCCTTTCATTATGGATTACTTTCATATACCATTTCCTCTAGGGTACAAACCACCAAAGTTTAAAAAACATAAGGGAAAAGGTGACCCCAAGGCCCATTTGATGTAATTCTTTATTGCATTCCAACTAGTGGCCTATAGTGACATATACCTATTGTTTTTATTTCCAATAATCCTAGTATGGAAATTATTGGAATATTTCCTAAAGATACCCAAGAATTTAGTATTTGATTTTGATGATATTTTAGATAAGTTTGTGCAACACTTCTCTTACAATCTCAAACATGAGATTTCATTAGTATATTTGACATAGGCCAAATAGAATATTGGTGAAATATTCACAAGTTATTTTCAATGATGGAGATCCCTTGTAAGCCAATTCACCCATAGTATACTAGATAAGCAATTAGCCACTATGTTTACCAAAAATATACATAGTGAGATATCTTACAATTTGTTGTAATGTGCACATACTTCTAAAGATATCATTAACAAAGGTTGGTTTATTGAAAGATGCCTAATTAATAAAGTGATCATTAAACTAACCTCATCAAATCTAATCCATAACCAAAATTAGAATAATGGACAAAATCAAAACCAAGTCCAAGCACAAGTATCATAACCAACCTAGGCCAATAATTATGATAAACCTAAGAAATTCAATTATAAAAATAATGTTTTTGGTAATGGAGTAGCCAATTCATGACATGTTCAAAAGGTACAAACAACATTTGTACATTTTACATTGCATATGCACTTAACCCCCAAAAAAAACCTCTTCAGTAGATGCAATAAGCATAAGAACCTAGACCAATGCAATAAATGCAATAACCTATACCTTTGTAAAACCATCCTCCAAAGAGAAATGTTCCTACTCATCATGTCTTTAGTAACCCTTTAAAACCCATTGAATCTATGTTTCACAAGCTTTTCATAGATAATTTGATTAAATAACCTATTCTAAATCACTTTCCTATGAGTTCTACCTATTTAGATTGGTATAGGCTAAATGCATTCTATGAGTATCATTAGTTCAATGGCCATAATTTGCATCATTGTGTGTAAATTAAACATGTGATTGAGAATATGGGAAAATGGAGAGATCACATTGGATCATCAAGCTTCCACATCTAATCAAAAAATTGGAATCTATTAGAATTCCTTTCTCTAACATAATCACCAATAACAACAATAATAAAAACTAGGGAAACAACAACAATAGTATTAATAGCCAAGGTAGAATCAATAAAACTAATAAAATTAGTAACAAAACTAACAATGTTAAAACAATGCATATAACCAAGGCTAGAAATGCCAACAACCAATAGATATACTATGTAGTTACACTTGACTACAACATAATTATAGGCCATATTATAGGAAGTAACTTTAAAATAATTTCCATCAATCTAAGAATAGGTACTAATTAGATAATATTATTGCTAATTTTTCCCAATCAACCAACCCATGTTGATAATCTTTCCTTGACTTGGAATCACATATAGGCAAACTAGAAAGTAGGGATTCCTACTTTTGGACCTTATACTGTTAACTCAACATTAACTTGTGACCATGCACAAGTGCACTAATAATTGAGACATATTATTTGCCCCCCTCCACCATCATTTGTTAGCAACAATAGTCATGTACCTAATCCTAATTGTGTAATCACAACTTGGTGATCAAGGATTACCATACTATGCCCACAACTATATACCACTTCACCCATAATAAAACCAACCATTTTGGCTAGGAACAAGCCATTTACCATTGTGAAAGAAAATATGTTTGATATTATGGAACAATTGTAAAATATTCCCTCATAAATATCCATTTTAGATTTTTTGCATATGTCTACTATCCATAAAAACATCTTGAAATAATTCCTTAGCCAATCTGGTGTTCCTAAATACATATCTCTGGATAAATTTCAAGCTTTGGTTGGACACCTATCTCCAGACCAACAATTAACCTTCAACCAAAGTGATATGCCATCCTTTGACCCAATGCATAACAATCCATTATACATAAAAGTTTACATAGCATGTCACCAAGTGAAGCATGTCCTCATTGATAATGGATCAAGTTTGAATATTGTGTCTCTAAAGCTCATCAAGCTTCTTAGGTACATGATAGTAGATCTACAAGAAAAAATAATCGCCATCAAATCCTAAAATAATGAATAATGAAAATCACAAGGCACCATCAGCTTACTAGTTATCATTAAGCCTTTAACCCATGATACACTATGCCATATATTATATATTGATTTGTCGTATAATATGCTTTTGGGTAGACCTTAGATACATGAGATTCATGTAATCTGATAAACATTATACCAGTTTATCAAGTTTCCCCATTCAGGAATGGAGGTTACTATTTTAGGAAATTTGTATTCATATAATAATTTTAAGCATTTAGAAGCCAAGTTTAAAATCTATAATTATCATTTTGACATAAATATATTTGCCAAGTAAGATAAAGGGAAGGTAATAATTTTTTATTCACCAGAGGCCAACTATATTTACCTTGATACCCTTGATTCACTTTCCCACATTCCACCTCCTAAAATGTCTAATCATTATACCATCTCAGCTAATAACCCATGAGAATATTTGACCCATGACACCTTTCACATTGCAAATCTTACACATAACCTAAAGTCTTTTATAAGATTCAAAGATAAACCACTCATGCAATGGCAAAGGCCACCTACATATTCTATCACCTTTCACTTTCATAATGGCCTTTGGTTAAGAATAAGACCATCTTGTAGATGATGAATCATGGTTATATAATGATAAAATTTGTTGATTGTTACAAAAATTCCAAATACCCCATTCTTAATTAAATCATGGAGAACCAAGGCTATGAAGGAGGAGTCCTCAAGCCAAATCAGTAGGGAACACTTGATCCAATTTATATGACTTAGTATAAAGGATCCTAAGGACTTAGATTTAAACTTCTTGGGGGTGACCCCACATATCTTATTCGAGTTCCATCGCCAATGACTAGTGATAATAATGTTGATAGTGAAGTAGATTTTGATCATAACCAATTCGATGACCTATCCAATACCAAATTGTTTGACACTAATGCCATTTATACCATTTAATTAGTTATTTTCTATAATTTTCTGTCATTATATTATCCCTAACTGATATACTAGGACCAACAAGAATCTAATGTTTCAGTTGATGAGTTTTAGAATGATGAGGCCTTCTATGATTTTTTAGGAATTAGGGATAATGTTCTATTGGTAGACCATAAATAAGGGTTCTCAATAAAACTAGATCATAAATCCAACTTTGGAGAGTGGAATAACACCCTTAGCCAAACATAATTAAATAAATCATTAAGGTCCCAAAGTGAAAACCTCTTTGAGGCACTTTTGGACCAGGGAAATAGTAAAGATAAAGGCTAGTCTAGTGGTGAAAGCCTACTTCAGGTGCCATTAGATGGGGTTGTTCAACCTTCCTCAAACATATAATATGAGACCACCAATGATGAACTTGTCTATGGGTCTAAGTTTAATCTTGAAGAAGAAAAGGCTTTTAATCAAATCTTTTAGGATACCACTAATGATGAACTTGCCTATGGGTCTAAGTTCAGTCTTGAAGAACAATAAGATTTTGATCAAATCATATAGGAGTTTCCAAACATTTTTTCACATGGCCATTCCTATCCTTGGGGGATTCTTATTCATCATGCCTATAATAACTCAAATAACTAGTCCTGATAAATGACTCTGACATTTCAAAATAGTTTAAGTCTTTGCCCACTATTATTGAAGATGGTTTGACCCTTCTAGTGGAAGACATAATAGAGATAAACATTAGGACTCTAGATGACCCAAAATGGATTAAATTAGGCATGTAACACACTAAGGAATAACATGAATTCATTATAGCCCTTTTGAAGGGAATTTTTGATATCTTTGCATGGGCCTACTCTGACATGTCTGGTTTGGACCTTGCCTTGGTTGTTCACCACCTTGTGGTACATCTTGATGTCAAACCAATGAAACAAAAATTATGTAAGATTCATCCTCATATTTTTTAATTAGTAAATAAAGAGTTATGAAAACTCTTAGAAGTGAGATGTATTAGGCCAAATGACTATTCTGAATGGATCTCTAATGTTATACCCATTAGCAAAAAAAATAGAAGGAATCATAATGTGCAATATTTTTAGAGACAAAAACAAATCTTACCCCAAGGATGACTTTCATTTACCAAATATTGACATGATTATCAACTCGATAGTTCTCTAATGGATGGATTTTTATGTTATAACTAGATCTGAATTACACTAGAATACCAACATAAAATAGCATTCACTACTTTTTGGGGAACATTTTATTATTAGGTTATGCCATTTGGTCTTAAATATGTAGGGAAAACATATCAAAGAGTCATGACTATCATATTTCATGATATGATGCATGCTATTATTGAACACTATATTGATGGCATACTAGGCAAATCAAAGACCAAAGTCGACCATCTAACAATAATGAGGAGGATATTTGAGAAACTATGTGAATAAAAAATTAGGCTCAACCCTAAGAAATGTATGTTTGGAGTTACATCAGGTAAATTTTTTAGCTTCATTGTGTCTCATCAGAGTTGTTGGGTGAATATTTTGTCACCAGCTGACTGACAGCAAAATAGGTGTTTCAACCACAACATAAGGATATTTGATCAACCAAATGTGTAGGTCTACCACATCAAAATGGGATAAATCTCTCCTCTCATCAAGCGGAGGTTCCCTATACGGTAGGGGAAGCTCCCTGCTATATATATATATATATATATATATATATGCTAAAAATGCACTCAAGGGTAGGATAGCACCATCCATCTCTCTTTTTTTAGAGATGATGTTCACAAAATAAAAGAGAAAACTTGGGTGATTGCTGAAGGTACTCTTCTTTCAGAAGTAATATTTAGTCAACATCCAGATTCCTTCTTAGTAGTAAAATGCAATAGGACACATTAACATAATAGAATGAAGTGTGGCACAAGGGCCCCACCTCAATTGCCAAAGAGTGAAATAATTATGAAAGATAATGGGAGTACAAAGTCTTCCCAAGATCCTTTACACAAAAATAGAAAACACAAACTAAAGACAATTTTGGCAGCACAAAGTCTCCCACAATTGGCTTCAAGACACCTTTCAGGTTACTTCCACTACTTTTGCTTATTTTATTAAATGGATAATACTAAATTTAAGAAATAGACATAAGAACAATCTCCTAAATAAAACAAGCTATCTTAGCACAAAGTCTAAAAGGTTGCTTGCTTTCTCATTCAAATGAAGAAATATGATTAACAATTTGAGCTCAAAGTCTCAAGAAATGTCTTTCAATTTGGGCAGAGTTTTGCTTCTATAACAGAGAGATATCCTTTACAAAAAATGAGAGATTACAATATATAGAAGCCAAGAAATACTTGGTGCTTTGTTTCATAAAATGGCCCATGTTGCATTCAATGCCTTGAATGCATTTGAAATTCTGTGAAGAGGCCATGCTAGAACAGGGTATTAGCCTTAACTTTGGCATGTTAATTCTTCTCAAATGTCCTCTCAAAAGTATGGGCCACCTCATCCCCTTCAAGATAATTATGTATATGTCCACTTTACCTTTACTCGATGAAAAAAATAGGCCACGCCTTTAAGTGTTTGCACTCTCTGATGTCCACTTGGTGGATTTTTCCACCTACTGGAATAACTCTTGCACATATATTTTTGGTCTTTCCTATATTATTTCCTCTTTCCTTGTTATATTTTGTCTATTCCTCATGATATGAGCTCTCAAGCTATCTTCTTGCTTCCTATTGGCTCCTTCAGCTTCTTCTTCAGCTAGTCACTGAGTTTGTTCTTAGGTTTTGCACCACTTTTGAAAATCAATGGATATTTCATTACCCTAAATTTGACATCCATGGGGACATCATTGGTCACTTGGTCACTTAAACCACTTTGAAACTTGAACCTTTGAACCTTCAGAGTGCATCAGTTTAATGGTTTAATAGTTCAGGCGGTTCAATCAGCTCTTTGGTTCAATCGACTCTTTGGTTCAATCAATTCTTTGGGAAAGGCCATGTTTGCTTTCTTTTCCTCTTCAATTGAACCTTCTCTTCAAACTTGTTTTCTAGAATCTTCTACTTCCTTGCTTCACTCAAAGATTCCTTCTGAACTTTGAACTCTTTGAACCTTTGAACCTTTGAACCTTGAACCATTTTAGTTCAAATTTCAATGGTTCATTCTCTTTCTTTGAATCCTTTGAATCTTCAAAATTTCTCGATCCTTTTCTTTTTTGTTGAACTCATTAAACCCTTGAACTTTGAACCTTGAGAATTTCAAGGTTCAATGGTTCATTGGTTTAATCTTAACTCTTCAAATCCTTTTATCTTCTAAGTCCATCAAACTTATTAAACTTGTTAAATCTCTGAACTTTGAACTCTTTTGGTTCAAAGTTCAAAAGTTCAATAGTTTAATCTTCACTCTTTGAATTCTTCCTTTCTTTAAGTCCATCGAATTCATTGAACCTTGAAGTGGTTGAACTTCTTTGAACTCTTTGAAGTGCTCAACTCTTTAAGTATGCCAATGTCATTAAACCTTTAAACTCATTGAACCTTTGAACCTTCGAAGGTGGGGTTCAATGGTTCATTGGTTTAATGGTTCATTCCATTTGTTTGAAGCCTACCATTAAGTATTTTGATTGAACCTCAACATTGAACTAGCATTGAAATTACCTAGAACTTCTTTCTTTATGAAAGCCTACCTATTGAACCTATAAGCTCTTTAGTTGAAAATACTTGAATAATTAAAGAACTTGGCTGCTCAAAACATTATTTGGAAAAGGAAGAGATCATTTTGGCCTATAAGACCAAAATAGGTGATATGTTGTCCCCAAAAACAAGTGATAGATTTTGGGAACAATAGCTAGCTCTAGTTGGGGAACTTCCTTCAATTTGAAAAAACAATTAAAGGGAGTAGAAACTAGAATCTCAATGCCTTCATGTATGCCATTGGGCTATGGAGTCATGCTACCCAAAAATAAAAATGCCAAAAAATGAAATAAATAACACAAAACAAACTAAAGACTATACATATGTATAAGTTGATCTTATATGATACTTCAAGAATTGAAGTGCTTTAGATGCTGGCCACTCTAAGGTAGTGAAAAGGGCGTGCCATCTTGATACTTCAATAAGAAACTATTTTCACCATTGAGTCGATGAATATAAAATGGGCCTCTCCATAAGTAATCAAAATTTCCATGCATTCCCTTTTGGTTCTCTCCTCTTGTCCCATAATAGAACTTGATCTCCAATCTAAAAATCATACATTTTTGTTTTCTAGTCAAAGATCTTCTTCACCAGACTTTGATGCACAGAAATTTGGTCCACTACCATAGTTTGCTTCTCATCAAGTTCAGTCAAGCACATGATCCTCTTATTGATGGCATTTTCAAAATTTGAATCTTCTATTGCCTTTGCCAACTTTAATGTTGGTAATTCCAGGGTGATTGGTATCTCTGCATTGAGACCATACAGAAGTTAGAAAGGTGGCATATCTATCACCCTTTTGGGTGTAATTCTATCTACCCATAAAACATCAAATAATGCTTTATGCTAGGTTCTTTGATTGTCATCTACCAACTTCCTGATACTAGTCATTAGGTTCTTGTTTCTTTATTTTGCTTGACAATTTCCTTGAAAAAAATAGTCAGAAGAGTGGGAGAGGGTAATCCCATAATAAAAACAAAATTGTGTAATCTCATGAGAAGAGAAATAGGATGCATTGTCAGTCACAATCTTGGTTGGAACCCCAAACCTAGAAATGATGTTTTCTTTGAGGAAATTGCATAGTGCTTTTGAAGTAGTATGCTTGACTAGAATAGCTTCCACCCATTTGGTGAATTAATCTATGGCTATGAGGACATAATCATGTCCAGCGCTTGAAGACAAATTTACAACACCAATGAAATCAATTCCCCATTACTAAAATGGCTCTTCAATTACTACTGGTTTGAGAGGCAACACAGCCAATTTGGGTCTTCCAATGAACTATTGACATAGTTCACATCTACGTACCCATTTGTATGCATCTTGAAATAGAGTAGGCCAATAATACCTAGCTCATAAAATCTTATGGGAAGTTATAAGCACATAAAAATTTCCTCCATAGGCCAAATTGTGGAAGGACTCCAGAAGTTTGTTTTGTTGTGCTTTATCCACACAGAGAAGGAATACCCCATCAAGGTTCCTATTATGTATACCATTGTCCCACAAGACAAAGTTGGCAGCTTTCAACTTAATAGTCCTCTTTTCTTTATGAGATAGGTGAGCAGGACACTCATCATAGGTAAATAAATGAGCAATATTGGAATACCACTCATTCATAGTGGTGACAAAAAGAACTGTTGGTGTGTCTTCAACTTCTATTTATTCATGCCTTATTTCTTTTGATATGTTATTAGTAATTAATTAGCAGAGGCCTCTTCCCTACACCAGCTTTATTGGTTTGATAACTAAATCAAACTCCTAGATTTTAGAAATCCAATTGCCCCTTTTTGTTCCAAACTCCTACTGAGTTAATATAGACTTGACTATTGTATCAGGAACCAAAGCAACAATGTGTGAGTTCAGGATGTAAAAATAGAAGTGTTTTACCACCTTTACCACATCATAAGCATGTTTCTCCATGTTTGAATAATTTATCTCATAAGCTTTGAGAGGATAGATCATGAAGGATATGGGAGATTCCACACCTTCTTTGTTCTACTGAACTAGAATTATTGAAAGTGTGTGTTTGGAAGCATAACTATACATTATGAAGCCTTTTGTGTAATCTGAATAAACCAAAATTGGGGCATAGGTGATGGTTGTCTTGATGTCTTGAAATTCTGATTTACCTTATTTAGTCCAGTTGAAAGTGGCCTTTCCCTTCATCATATCCACAATGTGGTGAGTCTTCTCTATGAACTCAAGAACCTTCATAGAAAATTCACCTTTCTGAAGAAAGAGTGAACTGCAGTCTTACTAGTGGGCAAAGTAATCTCTTGGATGGATTTGACTCTCTCTGAGTTAATATTTATGCATTCTCAAGATATAGTGTGACTGAGAAGTTTCCCTTCTGTAACCCCAAAAACTAATTTCTTGGGATATTTAGAGAAATGCCATTCTAGAGACATCATTCTAGCACTTATTATAGATGATGCACATGATCAAGATGATGCTTAGAAAATATATTCAAGTCATCAAGGTATACCAAAATGAACTTACCCATTTCATCTTTGAAAGCAAGGTTTATCACTCTCTAGAAGGTGGTGCCAACATTTATCAAGATAAATGGAATTCTTTGATATGCAAAGGTGCCCTAAGGAGTAGTGAAGGTAGTCTTATGTTGGTCTGCTTCACTAAATTCTACTTGATTATACCCTGAGAAGCCATCTAACATTGATAACATCTCTAAACTAGTCACTGTCTGAAGGACTTGATCCATGATGGGTAGAGGGTAGTTATCCTTTAGAGAGGATTGATTCAAGTTTCTAAAATCCAAGTAGAGGTGAATTTTGTGTTTATTGTTTCTCACAGGGACTATGTTCACAATCCATGTGGAATGATGGATTGGAAAAATTATCCTAGCTTTTAACATTTTCTAAATCTCAGACAGAATAGTACCTAATATCTTAGGGTTGTATTTCTTGGATTTTTGCTTGTGAGGCAATGAATCGCTCTTGAGAGGAATTTGATGGTGAATTTTTTTAGGCCTGAGTGACTTCAAAACATCATAAGAATATACCAAAACATATATGTAATGGTGAAGTAATGCAGCAAATTTGAGTTTCTCCTTAGGAGTGCAACACTTCCCAATGTTCACCATCTTGGGATTTTCCTTATTACTCAAATTTACTTGATCAAACTCCTAGGAGGAGCTAAAATCTTTTTATTGCTGCTTGATGAATCTATCATGCTTATCAAATAGTTTCTCAAGGGAAACCAATATTTTGGGGATTTTATTCCCTTTTAGCTGTAAGAATTCTTCACCTACATCTGAGCTTGTTTTAGGAGATGATCCCCATGGCAGAGGCTCACTATCTTCAAAATAAAGCTATTCAAAGCTATCTTTTTATTCTATAAAGGCAATGATTTAGTTGTTACTATTGAACACTTGCCAATGATTGGAATTATTAGGCACACTTGGTTAAAAGACTAGTTTGATAGTGTACTTGTGTCTTTTAAAATCTAGGTGAGGAACCATGAGGGTCCCAAAAATAGCCAATGCATCACCTCGGTCATTAAACTCTCTAAGCACTACAAGGATACTGAAAGCATAAAAGCTTTCAATTTTATCCCAAACCAGATTGTGATAATGGTGCAATCTCTCATTTTTTGTTTGATATAGGTTCCTCACCTGGCAAACCACCAATTTAGTGTTTTATTTGGCATGAAGTATTATAACACCTCTATCATGAGTAACATTTAATTTGAGTAGCAGTGATTCATATTCAATAGTGTTGTTGGTGTTACTAAATTGCAACTTATACAAATAAGGAAAAATATCTCCTTGAGGAGATATCAACACAATCCTAGCTCCAGAGCTAGTAGAAGAATAGTTGCCATCAAATTCTAGCATCTAAACATCATCAAAATCTGATTTCTTTTCAAATTTTAATTCATTTAGAAGGGGAGATCTTTTTGTATCTAAATTGTGCTCTATTAATTCTTCTATAGTTTTTTTTGAATCAATTTTTAGACTATCACATTTATAAATTTCATCAAATGACATATGAACCTCCTCCATGGATAGGAAGTAATTACCCATTCCTGAAGACTCAAACACAATTTGAGCTTCAGGGGTTAATGTTTGGGTGAAAATGTACTTTGACTCCTTCTTAGGCAGAAACCTCTACATGATGCCTTTGATAGGGATCCTCATCTCAGATAGGTCCATGCTTAACTCACCACTAACATCTTTGCAAAAAAATTGACCAAGAAGGATGTCGTATGAGGCTGGGACATCAGCCACCAGAACTATCATTTTGATTCTCTTATCTGGGAATGCAACAAATGCAAACTTGGCATCCTTGATTTGTCTTATAAATGGCACTTATTTTTTTTCCATGGAGAAACATCTCCCAAAGGTCTTGGTCAGTGTGAGATCAAGAGATTTTGCCACCTTGGTAGGCATGACATTGTTAGATGCACCTGAGTCAATTATGCAGTTGCTCAATTTATGACCATTTATCAATAGGGAAACATAGAAAGGCTCTATTTTCCTAGGGGCAGCTAGAAGAACAATGAAAAGGTTATTATAGGTGGATCTATTATTGGGGGGACTAGGAGTTACCTTTTAAATTTCTTGTCTTATAGGGATGGTTTTAATCTTCACACATTCAACTAACCTATCCAACTACTCAGGGTTGGATTGCAAGAATTCAAACTCAGTCATTTGAATTTTGGTCTTCTTAACATGGTAGACTGTGTCAAATGATTTGAAAGTATTGATGATAGAGGAAGGAGGTTCATCCTTCTAGTTTGTTAGGGTTGTAAGACTGATCTATGAATTTGAAGTAGAAGATGAAGGAATACTTGGAACACTTACTTTTTTACTACTTACTGGGTCCTTTGATTGAAAAGGTAGAGTAGTCACCCATTTAGCAATCAAAATTGCTGGTTGAGATTCTTTCCCTATTTTTATTTATCAGTTTGTTGAGCTGACTAGTTTTGGGACCTAGAAAATACTATGTATGATCCATCAAATGCTTCACCTTTACTTCTAAGTTCATCCTAGTAATTTAGGAAACCAATGTTGGAGTCACCAGCTGATTCTTCTTGGTCTTCTATAAAGAGATCAGTATCATTTTCTTGGTTTAATTCAAGTTGAAAAGAAAAATTGGATTCAATTTCAAGATATCCAACTGTCAAGTTGGTTGGATTTGCTTCAATGGCAAGCTTCCCCTGTGGGGAAGGAAGATGATTTGGCTGCCCTTGATTCTTGGCAGCATTGCCTTAGTATGACTGATTGGGAAACATCCTCCTTGGTATATTCTGATATGAACGAGGAGTAGACATCTCTTACGCCATTTTATTTCTAAGAGCTAGCAACTCATTTACTAGCTTTTGCACCATAGGATCAGTGGTGCTTGTAGAAAGATTCTCAGAAGATGAAGAAGGTTTACTTCTGTTAGGAGCCCTTCTTATCTTTCCTACCAAGATAAGATCATCTTTGACCTCAGTGGCCAAATTCTAAGCTACAACAAGGTTTATATGGCTAGTCCATCTCAATAGAAAACTCACTTCAGGAAGCTGAGAATTGATGAAAAGACATTTGAGATTCTTAGCTATTGGCTGAGTAATTATGGGGATTCTATTCCTCATCTTGTCAAACTTGGCTATAAAGTCTCTCATAGGTTCATGAGGCTCCTTATTCATTTATGTGAGCTGGGCTAGCAGGGCATGTGCATCTTCTATAGGCTTGAACCTTGCTTTGAACTTGGCTTTGAGGGTGTTCCAATCAGTCACTATTTGTGCTTGTGGATGATAGATCTAGTCTGCAACAGTGCCTTACAATGTTTTCACAAATATCCTGACTACTATGTCCTCATACTCCACACCTATTACACCACAAGCTATGTTGAAGGCTATAATATGTTCATCAGGATGAACTCTCCCATCACCAAATAACTTGGGGAAATTCTTCTTGAAGCTATGAGGCAGTTCATGTAGAGGTGGAGTTAGATTGAGTGGACCAAAAGAGTTACCCTAAGGGCCTTGAGCTACCATGATATGACTTTTGAATGGAGGGATAACAAATTTATAAGGGGTGTGTATTGACAAAGCTCTGCTAATAGTGGAAATAGACACTTTGCCTAGTAATAGAGACTTGAGTTTTGTAGGAGGAAAACTCCTAGTTCACTGAAGGTGAGTTTGTGGAGGAGAAAGATCAAAAATATTTCACTGCACAAGCTTGAAAATAGGGTCAACAATACCTTGGGCTCTCTGGCTTCATGTATACCATGGATTTGCTAGAGTGTAAAATAGAAATAGATAAGGATAGGAATTGCTTCAATTTGAAGCTTGAGGCTTCAAACTGCACAAAATGTTCCAAAACAGAGTTGCCAAAAACTATTGGGTGAATATTTTGTCACCAGTTGACTGACGGAAAAATAGGTGTTTTAACCACAACATAAGGAGATTTGATCAGCTAAATGTGCAGGTTCACCACATCAAAATGAGATAAATTTCTCCTCTCATCAAGGGGAGGTTCCCTATATGGTAGGGGAGGCTCCCTGCTAACTATAGTGTGTGTGTGTGTGTGTGTGTGTGTGTGTGTGTGTGTGTGTGTGTGTGTGTGTGTGTGTGTGTGTGTGTGTGTGTGTGTGTTGAAAATACACTCAGGGGTAGGATAACGCCATCCATCTCTCCCTTTCTAGAGATGATGTTCACAAAACAAAAGAGAAATCTTGGGTGATTACTGAAGGTACTTCTCTTCTTTCAAAAGTAATATTCAGTTAATAGCTAGATTCCTTCCTAGTAGTAAAATGCAACAAGACATAGTAACATAGCATAATGAAGTATGGCACATGGTCCCCACCTCAACTACCAAAGAGTGAAATAATTATGAATGATAATGGGAGTACAAATTCTTCCCAAGATCCTTTACATATAAATAGAAAAAATACACTAAAAATAATTCTAATAGCACAAAGTCTCCCATAGTTGGCTTCAGAACACATTTCAAGTTACTTCCACGAGTTTTGCTTATTTGATTAAATGGACAAGACTGCATTCAGGTAATAGACATAAGAACAATGTCCTAAATAATACAAGCTATCTCAGTACAAAGTTTGAAAGGTCACTTGCTTTCTCATTCAAATGATGAAATATGATTAACAATCTAAGATCAAAGTCTCAGGAAATGTCTTTCAATTTGGGTAGATTTTTTCTTCTATAATAGAGAGATCTCCTTTGTAAAAAGTGGGAGATTACAATATATAGCAGCCAAGAAAGACTTGGTTCTTTGTTTCTTAAATTTCCCATGTTGCTTTCAATGCCTTGAACACATTTGAAATTTTGTGAAGAGGCCATGCTAGAACAGGGTATCGGACTTAACTTTGGCATGTTAATTCTTCTCAAATGTCCTTTCCAAAGTATGGGCTACCTATTCCTCTTCAAGATAATTGTGCAACTATCCACTTTGCCTTTACTCAATGAAGAAAAATAGGCTGCACCTTTGAGTGTTTATGCTCTCTGATGTCCACTTGGTGGACTATTCCACCTACTAGAATAACTCCTATGTAGATATTTCTAGTCTTTCCTATATTGTTCCCTCTTTCCTTGTTATATTTTGTCTCTTCCTAATGATCTGAGCTCTTGAGCTATCTTCTCACTTCTTGCTGGCTCCTTTAACTTCTTCTTCAGCTGGTCACTGAGTTTGTTCTTAGGTTCAGTGCCATATTTAAAAATTAATGGATATTTCATTACCCTGAATTTGACATCTGTAGAGATTTCATTGGTCACTTGGTTGCTTGAAACACTTTAAACCTTGAACTTTTGAACCTTCAGAGTGCATCAGTTCAATGGTTCAGGTAGTTCTATCAGCTCTTTAGTTCAATCAGCTCTTTGGTTCAATCATCTCTTTGGGAAGGGCTGCATTCACTTTATTTTCCTCTTCAGTTGAACCTTCTCTTCAAACTTGTTTTTTGGAATCTTCTGCTTCCTTCCTTCACTCAAACCTTCCTTATAAACTTTAAACTTTTTGAACCTTTGAACCTTGAACCATTTCAGTTCAAATTTTAATGGTTCATTCTCTTTCTTTGAATCCTTTGAAGCTTTAAACTTTATGGATCCTTTTCTTTTTTTTTTGAACTTTTTGAACCCTTGAACTTTAAACCTTGAGAAGTTCAAGGTGCAATGGTTCATTGGTTCAATCTTAACTCTTTGAATCCTTTTATCTTCTAAGTCCATCGGACTTATTAAACTTGTTGAACTTCTAAAATTTGAACTCTTTTGGTTCAATAGTTTAATCTTCACTCTTCAAAGTCTTCTTTTCTTTGAGTCCATCGAAGCCATTTAACATTGAAGTGGTTGAACTTCTTTGAAATCTTTGAAGTGCTCAACTCCTTAAGTCAACCAATGTCATTGAAACTTTGAACTCATTGAACCTTTGAACCTTTGGAGGTGGGGTTCAGTGGTTCAATAGTTCATTCCATTTGTTTGAATCCCACCGTTAAGCCTTTTGATTGAACCTCGGTGTTGAACCATCCTTGAAATTGCCTAAGTGTTGGAACTTATTTCTTTGTGAAATCTTGTTTATTGAACCTGCAAGTTCTTTAGCTAAAAATGCCTGAATAATTGAAGAAATTGGCTACTCAAAATATTTTTGGGAAAAGGAAGAGATCATTTTGGCCTATAAGACCAAAATAGGTGATATGTTGTCCCCAAAAACAAGTGATAGATTTTGTGAACAACAAAATTATTGAAGTCAATCCATACAAAGTACAAGCCATTATAGAGATGTAACCACCAACCAATATGAATTAGCTCCATAGTTTGTAGGGCAAGATCCAATCCATCAAATGCTTCATATCTTAATTGGATGACAATTTCCATCCATTTACATATCTACTGAAGAAGGGTGTCACATTTCATTGGGATAATGACTACTAGAAATATTTTCAATATTTAAAGGACTATTTAATGAATCCACATATTTTATTGCCTGTTATGCTAGGAAAACCATTATTACTATATCTATCAGCCATAGAAAAAGTCTTGGGGGCACTTCTATCTCAACATGATGATAATGGAAAAGAACATGCCATATACCATCTAAGCCATACACTAGTTGTATATGAGCATACTTATATGCCCATTAAAAAACCTTGTTTAGCTATGGTCTTTACAACTTAAAAATTATGACATTACATGTTGAATAAAAAACCATGGTCATTTTAAAATTAGATCCACTCAAGTATATATTATCTAAAATAGATTTACAAGGACATATATCCAAATAGATAATGCTTCTTAATGAGTTTGAGATAGAATATGTCAATCAAAAATCCATCAATGGGTAAGTTCTTTCATATCAACTTGTTGAAGTACCCCTTACAGATATAAAACCACTAACATTCTAATTTCACAATGAATCCATTATGACCATAATTGAAATGCCTCTTGAGGATCAATAGTAGAAGCTATATTTTGATGGATCATTCATAGCACATGGATCAAGGGTAGGCCTTTTGTTTATAACACCACATGGGGATCTAATCCATAAGTCATTTAGAATCAGCTTTCTTTATACCAACAACATGGCCAAATATGAACTACTCATTGCAAGGATTCAATATGCTGTATAATGAAACATAGAACATCGAAAGGTTTATGGTGATTCATAGTTAATCATTAATTAGGTTATAGATCATTTTCAAAACAAAGATGACAAGCTAGTTTCGTACAAGGCTATGGTTGATAATCTCAAGCAACATATTTTTGATGTCTAATTGGAGCATATAATAAGGGATAGTAATAGAACCAAATATGCCATGGATATTATTGGATCACTGATTCAAAAAATAGATATATCTAAAGAATACTAGTTTCTCATTGAAAATATTCTAGTGCTAATTCATAAACCAACAACTATCACAATGATATGTGATATTATTGGTCATAGTTATACTTGGTATTCAAACCTTTATACTTACCTCCATTACCAAATTATGCCACTAGACCTATCCCTCAAAAAATTCAAAGCCTTTATCCACAATGCCACACATTATACCTTACTCAGACCAACCTTATACTACCACAATTTTGATGAAACTCTTCTTTGTTATTTAACTTTGATAGAATATAAACTAGCATTACAGGAAGTTCACAAAGGGGTGTGTGGATCCCACACCACTGGGGTTATCCTATCCAAAAATATCTTGCATATTGGGTACTATTAGCCAATGATGGATGTAGATGTAATTGAATGTGTGAATAGATGTGATAAATGTCAATGACACGCCAATCTGATTCATGCCCTAGTTAAGACTTTAAAACCAATATTGAAACCATGGCCATTTGCTACATGGGGCCTTAATCTCATTGGTAATATAAACCCCACCTCATCCAATGGCCATATACATATGCTTACCACCACAAAATATTTCACTAAGTGGGTTGAAGCTATACCCCTCACTTACATGACTAGAAAGTAAATTTATAAATTCATCTTTAACCATCTCATTTGCTGATAAAGTATCCCCTCTAACATTATATCTAATAATGGAAGATCATTTAATAATAAGGATGGCAAATCATTATGTGTTGAGTACAATGTTAAACAACATTTTTCCATAACATATTACCCTCAAGGTAACATCCAAGTAGAAGCATCTAATAAAACCATTATCAACATCCTTAAAATAATTATCATTGATTATGGTTATGATTGGCACCTTCAAATATTATGTGCCCTATGAAAATATCATGCCAATCATCATACTCCAATAGGTTCCAATCTACTCACTTTTTTATGGCACTGAGGCCATTCTTGCCATTGAGTTTGAGTTACCTTCTTTGTGCATCTCTCTAAAGCATATCCTAGATGATGAAGACTATCGAGTAGCTCACCTGCAAGAACTAGAATTACTTGATGAGAAATGCATGGGCATAGTAAATAATCTATAAGCATATCAAAAATAACTCCATGGACACTACAATAAACACATGAAACATAGATAATTTGAGCTTAGTAATCTTGTTCTTAAAGAAAACCAAATGAATACCATGATCGAGAAGAAACATAAATGCAAGTTCAAACCCAACTAGTTTGGCCCTTTCATCATTGTTGTAGACTATGGCACTATGGCATATAGGCTTTCCACACTATATAGAGATCAAATTGATGAGCCAATGAACATTATACACATTAACTTTTACTTCTCTTGAGTAACTTGGTGTATTATCTATAAGGACTATTTCAATTTGTACCATATTATATACTTTCTTTTTTATATTATACCATTATACCATTCTATCACTTTATCATTCTATCATTTTGTTCTACCATACCTTTTATATCAAACAAGTTATTTTGACCCTTCCTACCAAGACTATTTGACCTTGGTTCTATTTCATTGGTTTTGATTTTAGTATGAAGATTCAAATAAGTTTCAGTAGTTGTTTCAAGTATTCCAAACAAAGGTTGTATTTTGGAACAATATGATAGAGGTTTTAGTAGTTGTATCCTTCATTTCTTATTCCATTATATACCAATGTGGGCCTGATTATAACTACCTATGGGCAAATCAATGTCTCACCATCTTGCTACTAATTATAATTGCCTATGGTCAAATTATTATCATTGATCTATGACATTGTTTCCTAGTTTTAACTACATATGGGCAAACTAAGGGAAATACTTGTTTATCATGCCTTGATTTACCATATTACCATTCTTATGTCATACTATGCCATTATACTATCTATGCCTATTTTGTTTGAATTGGCTACTACACTAATTAGATTCCTTCATTGTAAGGTGGAGCTACAGTGACTTGAGGTTCCATCCTTAGACTATGTAGGCAGTACTCAATTCACATTGAGGTCAGATCAGTCACCCTTTCACCATGCTCTCATTATTTTGTAAGCTATTTAAGTTTGAACTCTCTTACCATTTTGAGATCCTAGACCATTTATTATCTTATCATTCTTAATAAATTTGAAATGCTTTAAAAATTCTAAAAACTTTTGTAAAATTGATTTATAAAAACCAAAAACATTGACTATTTCTTTGCCTTAAGGATTTTGGGAACTCTTACTAAGTCACAAGAAACCACTTTTCATTTAGTTTCCTCATCATTATTGGCCCTCTTGTCCCATGATTTCATTATTTTTTAGGTTCATTTCCCACATTATTCTATAACATCCATCATATTGTTTTATTTCTCATCATTTTCTTCTATCCCATTTCTTAAAAGAACTACATTTGGCCTCAAGTTTTTTCTGGATACTATGTCCATATATATATATATATATATATATATATATATATATATATATATATATATATATATATATAGCTTGGCCACCCCTTTCCTTTTCTTCTATTTCCCCATCTTATTTGTTTTTTAATTTCCTTCATATTTTATAGGGGTAATGTTCATTGCTTTGTTTGTATCATGTTGTTTGTACTAATATTATAATTAACCATTGTTTGTTTGTTTTTTATTTGTCTATATTTTATTTGGTATTTTATTTGTTTGTTTATTTTTTACTTTTTTTTGTGCCTTGATTCAATCTATATGTGGTCATTGGATGATTCCTTATGCATTATTCTTAAATCCATCCATATTCATATGTCAAAATTATCATCATGGTTTTTATCATTGGTGTAGTGTTTTCAATTGAGTATTGGATTGGTAATCAATCCTTATGAATATTCTAGGTCAGCTTGGATAAATCATCTTTTTTATCTACCTAAACTATGTCAGTTCCATATGCCACTGATATAATTGATTTTGGGAAAACCAATCGCTTCCACCCCATCATTTCATTTATTTGATCCACTCATATCCTTATTTTGAGAGACCATTTTCTAACCCCTTTACCAATTGATACCTCAAGGGGGCACCTATAGTTCATCCATGGTTGTTGAATTCATAAGCATACAAGACATTTTCAATCTTTGAGAATATGTTACTGTGATTACATCTTAGAATACCTTCCTAAATAGGGGCAAAATATAGACACCTAAAATTGGCCACCAATGGCTTCATACCAGACTTTAGACTGATTCTTACCAACCTTTTGTATATAAAGACTAAAAATAATTAAACATAATAAAATTGGATTCATAAAATTATATTTGGCCTAAAACCTATTGAATGTAGTAAATTCACACATCAATTAATTCAAATCTTATAAAATGTTAAAAATTCTAAGCAAAATTAATTAAAATATAAAACCTAATTAAATGCCTAATTGAATCATCCATGAACAATTAATGAATTGTTAAAAACAAAAATCAAAAATCAAATAATGTCCTAAGAATTCATAATTACCTTTTTTGAGTTTCCAAATATCTTAAAATATCTCAACATGCCTATTCATTGCTAATCATGACCATTTGACACCTTTTAACTCTAATAGGGTTAATTAACTCACTAAGGTTAGATTTGAACTCATTCTAAGCTATAAATACACTCTAACTCACCTTGATTTGGGGTTAGTTCCTAAATCTATAAATACAATACTATACCTCTTCATTTAGAGAGCTTGAGCATAGTAATGTTATAATGTTTTTTGTTGGAAAGTATGTTGTCAATGATGCCAAAGGCTTGATGTCATGTGTGCATTAATGTCAAGGGTAATGAAAAAGTGGTTATTTCTTATTATTATTGGTGTAATTAATGTTAAATAAGGATAAACAATCATGTTGGTATTATTTTAGGTCAAGGAGAAAAGACAAATATGTGAACAGTGTAAAGCTTGGTAGCCTTGTGTAGTGACATAGGCTTGGTAGCTTAGTATGTTGATCATGTTAAGGATAGGGAAAAGATGGCTGGAAACTATGGATTTTGGCATGAATATGTATGACATGTTCTTGAGATGGTGAGATCATTACAAGAAGGATCCAAGTGCTCTCTTTATCTAAGTTTGACTTATAATCCTAAACCTATTTTACATAGTGCCCTAATGTGGTCCAAATGAAGAGACAAGTTAAGATTCCAAGGTAAAATATCTCATGTAAGCATGGAATGAGGTGTGATAAATTTTTTTAAAAGGTTTTTACCAGTTTTTAGGTCTTTAGAAGGAAGAGAAAGCAAGAGAGTATGTTGGAAAGTATTTTGTGCATGCAAATTAGAGGTTTTCACGCTTGAGAAGAAGTTTGTGATGCTCATTGGCACATATAGAGTTTGCATTATGACATGATTAGTTTTGGTGAGATGTCACATGGACCTAATAATTTTTTATAATAATTTTTTAGTTTTTTGATGAATATATCTTTATGAACATTAGTTAAGAATGTAAACTAGTCAAAACCCTGCTATAAACCCTCATAGTAGAGTGATTGGAAAGAACTTGATAGAAAGTGCACAAAATGTTTTTGTTGAAAATTTTTGGATATTTTAAGGTGTAGAGGAATCCTCTATTCATCTCTAGGTGGTAATGGTGTGTCAGGGTAGTGAAAAAAAAGTACATAAATATGCTTGATTTGTATGTTTTGGTACTACAAGAAGGGTTTACTAAGTCAACACATGAAATATATTGGAGATTAGATATCAATAATTGTTATTAACTACCATGAATTTATTTTTTAATTAAATATTAACTACTTAAATCATTTTATTCAATCACTTTATCCTATCACTAAATCTACAGATAGTGAAAATAGTGAGAAAAAGCCAGTCAAGTGAATAAGTGTTTAGGGAAGTGTTCTAGGTGAGTAGAGTTGTATCAAATGACTTGGGGTATTTTTAAATACATATTCCTCCAAAAAAATTTGTTGTAAATTTTTTATTATTATCATATAGAGGTTAAATAGTGCTTTCAAAGTATCTTGTGCAAGTAGTGAAGACTGTGAGAAAGAGGTTTGAGGAATTGGTATGTTAGACCAATAATTGTTATTAGAGAAAGTTATCCATGAATTGTATGATGATATAGAGATAAAAAATAAATAATTAAAGATGATATTAAGTCATGTAAACATAATTTAACCTAATACATTTGTTTTAAATTGGTTATGACTGTCATATAGAGGTTAAATAGCACTTTCAAAGTATCTTGTGCAAGTAGTGAAGACTGTGAGAAAGAGGTTTGAGGATTTGGTATGTTAGACCAATAATTGTTATTAGAGAAAGTTATCCATGAATTTTATGATTATATATATATATATATATATATATATAATAAATTCAAGAGGATATTATGTCATGGAAACATCATTTAATATGATAAGCAAGAACTTTTAAATGACTATGTTTATGGAAGCTACAGGTAATCTGAGTGGTCATTTTTGAAGGAGAAAGTTGAAAGTTGTTTGATTAGATTTGAAGAAACAAATGAATATAAAAGTATAAAAGGTTTATGATATGTTATTATAATTCATTTTTTATTTCTAATCAAGTTTGGAGATTTAAAATAATTGACTATAATTTGACTGTGTTTTACCAAAATTGAGTGACCATAGGTATTTTTGGATGCTTGGAGTCTATTTAGTGAATATAAATGGATTTGGTTATTTTTTTTAGGTCATTTATGACATATCCATGAAAATTTTTTAGTATTTTGTGTGATAAAAGTGTTTGTATAATTTAGTTCTTTAAAAGGGAGTTTTCTGTGTATCAAGGCCTAAAGAGCAAGTAGACCTAAAAGGCTTGGTTCAAGGTATGAAATGGAGTTTCAGGTGGAATGGAACCAAGGAGAGATTTGAATGTGTCTATTAAGGTTATATTTTTAAAAAAATTAAGTTTTGGTAGAGGATGAAGGTGTTATTTTATGTCTAAGTGCTAACATGTGGATGGGTAGACCTAATTGCTTTAGGTCTCAACTAGTCCTAATGGAGGTTTGGAGAAAATGAGGTATTGGCTGACTAATAAATGTTATTATTATCATATGTAATGTATTTTAGTACTTATTTCAAGGTTAAAACAAATTTTTAAATCATCTTGTTTGACCAATATGGGTTAGAGGAAGAATGTGGTATAAGTACAAGGCCTAATTGGCCTATTTAAATAAGTTGAAAAAGTGTGGAGCTAAGCAAAGGAGATAACCTTAGAAAGATAAGGTATATGTAATTTAAGGAAATAATATATTAAATAATATCAATCATTATTATCTTATCAAGGTGATTCACGTGCACATATAGGTCATTAGACCTAATGAGCCTAGAAGAGGCATTTTGAGCTAGTGAGCCGTAGAGAGTGTTTGTATGAGAGTGAAGAGGATAGAGTGAAAAGAAAAGAGTTAATAACAATTAAATATAAATAAATATGTTTTAAATATTATTAGATATTATATGTATTTAATTTATTTATTGGCTACCTAGGGGGTTATAGCCTCCTTGCTAGTTGGTGCTAGATAAAGGGTTAAGTGGGTGCTTGAGTAAATTAAGGGGTGGGTTCTCCTTGATCAGTTGGTGAGAGTTTAAATTGAATATTATAATTATAGGATATTATTACATGTCAATGTTTTAATTTTATTTATTCCATAATATTTTTTACCACATATCTCCTATGTTGATATGATGTATACTCTTGTTTCATGCTTTGTATGTATGTGCTTTCATGATGATATTGCTAGATCAAGTTGATATATGATGGCATGGTTTTGGAATTTAATATACATTATTGTCTATTGATTCATCCCCCTCTAAATATATACTTATAAAAATTATTTTTAGATACACACCTTTTGATTAATCTTAATATCCTAAAAGTTATCCTAAGTGGCTTGACGTGTGATGAGGACAATGTTATTCTTATTTGAAGTGATGCATAAGTTTGTGAAGATCATGGTTGATGTTTTCATAATTGTCTAAATTTTGTCACTTTAAACATTAAATAATAAGTAATATAATAATTCTAAGTCTAAAATAAAAACTAATTTGGATTATATATCCTATTTAAGGAGCTCTCTTAATGAGCTAGCATGATGAGTCCAATTATATATGTGTGTCTTGAAAGGTAGAAGTTTGCAAATGAAGGATTGGTTGGTCATCAAAAAAAAAATTATGAGGACCATAAGATGCCCTATGGATTTAATAAGTGTTTGGTATAATTTTTTAGGTTTTATGAATACTTTGGAGTTCTTGTGTGCTTGACTGGTTCATTCTAGTCTTCTTATCAATTCAGTCTAAGTGAGTAGATTGATAATGTCACCTTTAACACGTGTGATGGTCTCAAGAGAATTTTGATATATGGATGGGATTCCATATGAGAGGAGATCGTGTGGATAAATTCTTAGGTCTTCACTTAGTGTATATAAAAATATATGTTGGTCAAAATTTGGCATCCTAGGTAGTTTTCTTAGTCTTCCATAGTTAATTTTGTATGAAAATATGACCGTCAGAATTTGAAAATTCAAATGTCATAAAGAAAACTAGTTTGAAAATAATGGTTTGTAGAAAACATGGATGAATTAATTTCAAGGTGAGGTAAGAATAAAATTTGAATATGAAACTATTTAAAATACCCCAAAGTGATTAGAAGGTTTGACCATTTGTACCATAATGAAATTCAAAGTTCATTATTGCAGTCTGTGTTTGAAATAGTGAACCTGGTTTTTAAAAAAGAGGATTATAACTCATATAATGATCAATTTTTGATGTTATAAAAATTTATTTTTATTTTAAATCATAATATTAATTATCTATGCTTTGAGAGATCTGAATGTGTTTATTTGAGCAAGAAAAACTTATTGAAAGGTGACTATATTTTAAAGGTTTATGAAAATGATAGTCTTCAGTGACACGACGGGTTGTTTGGTAATTTATATCACTATGATTTATTGATCAAAGTGAATTTATATTTTTAAAATTTCTATTATCTCCTATGTATGCATCTCTAATGATCATATTTCATTTATATGTGAAGGTCAAGCTCAAGACATGAAGGACTATGATAATGGGGCTTTAGTGTTAACAAACCCTAAAGTGAGTTTTATTGATGTAAATGGATCTCATTTGGTTTATTAATATTTGTGATAATTTGGTTAATTTTTTTCAATTTTCCTATAATGGTATTCACTATTGTAATAAATGAATCAAGCTCAAGATGGTGTCTTAGAAGGCAAAGTCAAAACAGGGTTGTAAGAGTTATATATTGGTCTCTGAGCCCAATGTCTTTGATGTTAGAGTGTTTTTGATGTAATTTTTTAAGGTATATACATTATTAAAATAATAATAAACATGATTTATGTGTCTTGAAAGTGTTATCAATATTCTAGAAATGCTCATTATCGTATATCTTGATAAGATGCTAAGTAATCTTGAAATTTGGTTATTTTAATGTTCTTCAAGGCTTGGTCTTGGTCTGAGATGTTTTATTATTTTCTTGGTGAAATCATAACATATTATAGGATGTATTGACATGTTTATATTTCCATGTATATGTTCTCAAGTAGTCTAAAGGTGATATCAATTTTTGAGTGTCTCATTTTGAGTTTGTGTGAAGATAGATTTGGAGTTGGCAGAGTTGTTTGTGTTCCTTGTCATGAAGATAAAGATGTCTTGGTGAGAAGTAGAATAAAAAAAGGTTAAATTATTACATGGATTCATTTTTTATTTTCATATTTTCAATCTCATGAAGGAGACAAAAGTGTATCATAGGTTCCTCAAAATGAATAAGGTCTCTCAAACCTAGTATTGACTGCATGTTGTATGTAAGGGTGATTTATAGTGTTTTGAGTCTTGATGGATTGTAAAACATGAAGGTTAGTGTTTAATGTTGTAAGTAAATTATGGAATTTATTCTCATATGTGTGAGTTTCTCCTATTGGCTCAAGAAGGGAGCTAAAATCCAAGATGCAGAATAGTATAATGAGTTTTGAATAACATTAACAAATAAAGATACTTTGCTAAGAAGATAAATGGTTCCATGAGAGGTATATGTTGTCACTTATATTTTAACCCTTGAGAAGATGTTTATCTCTCCTCATGCAAGTGTCAGAATGGAAACATATCTATTGTTTTGGGTGACAATATTATTGTGATGAATCTCTAGTAGGGTTAGTTCCCTTGATGCAATTATTTGAATCACTCTCTAACCTATCAATTCATGTTTGAAAATGGTTTAGTAAAACAAATAAGAAAAAAAAAATGTAATGAACCAATGTTTATCTCCTCCTATTTGACTAAAAATATGCTACTTAAATATTGACAGATTTTCTCTCACACAAAACTCACAACTCCCTATGCATTATCACATCAGCATTTCTCATGTTAGATTCAAGAAGGCATTCAAAACTTAGGAGGGAAATGGATGAATCCAAGAAGGAATACAGTAATATACCACTTATAAACCATATATATAATAGGAAAATAATACTAACAAGGACTTGCAATAACACTCTTTATTCACATTTGGTAGGTAACCGAAGATGACATGTTAGGAAAGATGACCTCTCACTAAACAAGATCAATAGGATTTGAACCAATACTTAGTAGTATAGCATGTGAGTAGAAAAATAACTTGTATTATTTATTAAATAGTCTTTCAAGTAAAAATTTGGCTATAGTTTTCCCAATAACCAATGAAAGCTACTCAAATAGCCAAAAGAATGCATATTTATAGGTTTGAGAGAGAAATCAAGAAAAGGAAGTCCAAAGGTCACTTAGACATGTGCCACCTTGAAGATATAAATTAAAATTGCATGTGGAAGAGGGTTGAGGTGATTCATTCTATGTCAAGAGGTCTACTTATCCAAAATAAGTCATAAGAATGGTGAAAAGTGGCATAAACCCTTCAAAATTGGCACATGAAACTACCTCCATCAAATAACATCCATGAATGTTTGAAACTAAAAATAAGAGAGTCGAAACATAGCCATATTTGAAGGAAATAGAACTCATGGTGACAATTATAAAGTGTTCCTTCTAATTTCTAGCTATCCTCTAAACACCTATGTTTGTCAATTTCATGGAAGCTCCTTGATTTGGGTCAACTTTTAGCAATAACTCAAAACATTGACCTGTCTATTTTTCACTTATTTTTTCTACATTAGATTCTTGGGATATTTCCATTTGTTACCTCTATATTTTCTCTTAATTTCCCACTGAGTCTTTTTGACTCCAACTATTTTTCATAGTTTGAAATTGACATTTTTGAGGCCATCACCTTCCTTATTCATTAAGAACATTCCCTTCAACTTAAGTTTCTTTTGGAATTTTTACAAGTGTTGTTTAAATATGGAAAGTACCCTCTAAGTCATGGAAAGTGCCCTCCAAATAAATGTAAATTTCCCTCTAAATCAATGGAAAGTTCCCTTCAAATCAATACATGGGACAATTTTCATTGCAAGATATCCTTCAAAGAACTATTTTGGGGCACTTGGATTTAGAGGTATCCTTCAGGAAGATTTGTCTTAGCCACCTTTATTGAAATAATTCCTTTGGGTTTTTTTCTTTTGACAATTTTTACAAACAATTTTCTTGAACAAATTCCTTCAAGCTTTTGTTTCAACATTTTCTTTCAAGAGAATTTATTCATCTCTTTGCATCAAGTCTTATCCTTTGGGATTTTCCCAAAATAAATCCTTCATCCCCTTTTTCCCCATTAATTCCTTAAAACTTTTGAATAGGGCACCCTAATTAAAAAATACCCTTCAAAAATATTGGGATGCACCTTTCAAAACTTTTGTTTGGTCCACCTTCGTATGAAAAGACCCTTCAAATTTTTTGTAAATTACTTTTTGGCTTTCTAAAAGCATCCCTTCAAAAGAGTTGAAGTGACCCCTTTATAAAAGTTTAAATGATCCCTTCACAAATATGGATGTACCCTTCAAAAAAATTGAAGTTCCCTTTGTAAAATTTGAAGTGCCCTTCAAAAAAGTTGTAAATGACCCCTTCAGCTTGAAAATATATCTTTTGGGGAAATTGTTTTGGACAAAATATCCAAAACAATTCCTGACACTTAAACAAAAAACTTGAAAATAAAACCTCTAAAAGAAAGAACACTTGCACTTTTGCTATGGGTTTTGTGTGTAACACCTCCTATAAAGGAATTTTACCTAATAATAAAACTGAAGTGGATGGTTGAGCTTGAATGACTAAGTCCAAAAATGTTTTTTTAAGTAATTTTTGAACATGAGCAACTTTGTTTGTACTTCGATGAAGGGCCTCAGACTTAGTACATAGGAATTTTTAACTAGGATAAACAAAACCACATGATTATCTTCCTCTATAACTATTACACATGAAATATCTATCACTTTGAAAATGTTCTTTAAAACTCTACTCAGAGCTGTTAGAATGACTCAAAGAAAAGTAAAAGGGACCTAGACAACTAACTGAACAATGCTAATAACATTCATATTAGATTGAATAAACTTGATATCACTCTATGACATGATATTTACCCTTAAAATATCTAAAGGAAAAATTTTCATATAGGAGTACCCAATTTTGACTTGTAGGGTCAAAAATTGGTCAACAAAATGGTGACTTGTAGGGGTAGTATGCCTACTATACTAACCAAACTAGTAGCCTTATCTAATTAAGGGATAATGGATTAAATGTATTCTTAAATATGACTAAAAAGGATATCCAAAACAAAACACAAAGAAACACACCACACAACAACAAGACCAAGCAAAGAAAATACAACACAAGATTAAAAAAAAACTCATACATGTGAATAAGCACTTAGGGAACATAAAGAAAGCAGGAAAATATGTGCAAATGAAAAGTAAAAATCTAGTAACAATGATTTAGATATATCCCATTGACTAGGATATGTAGCTCCTCTCCATCCAACTTTGAGATTTGGAAAACCTTATGTTGTTTACACTATGTGATCACATATGGGCCACTCCACAAAGCATCAAAATTTGTGTGTCTTCCAATCTTGGCCCTATCTTCATCCCATTTTAGGACAATGTCTCCTTCTTTGAAACTCCTTAGCATGGATTTCTTGTCAAAATACTTCATTGTTTGCTCTTGGTGAGTTGTCATGGTGTGCATAGCTTTATTTCTTACCTCTTCAAGCTCCATTAACGCACATAACTTGACCTCCATGATATCATTATCCATCCATTACAGATGGTAGGTAATCTATAAATCTATTAACTCAAGTGAGATAGGAAGTCTAACTTCCCTTCCATAGACAAGTATATATGGTGAGTTTCCAATTTCTCTCTTTATGGTGATCCTATTAGCCCAAAGGGTTGTCCTCAACTTCATATGCCAAGTCCTTTGATTTTCCTCCATTATTCTCTTTATGATCCTTATCAAATTATTATTTGTGGACTCAGCTAGTCCATTCCCTTAGGGGTAGTTTTTGGAGGAGGTACTAATATAGATACCATGCTTTAAAGCCCATTCAATTGTTATTATTCCTAGGAAAGCCAAGGCATTATCTAAGATTATGGTTAAAGGAGCTCCAAACCCTGTTACTATACCTTCATAAAAGTAAAGGACTAAACTTTCATTAGCCTCTTTAAGAGCTACAACCTCCACCCATCTTGTAAAGTAATTAGTGGTGCTCAACACCCACTTATGACCAGCACTAGAAGGAGGATTGATTAGGCCTATAAATTCTAAACCCCATTACATGAAGGGTTGCTCAACTTGGATGGGATGAATAGGTAATGCATCAAGATTTTTTTTACCATAAAAAATAACACACTTTTGGCATTTACTTACCCAAGCATGAGTGTCCTTAAACAAGCTAGGCCAAAAGTAACCAACCCTCATAATATTAGTATCTTTGGTTCTTAGAGCAAAGTGACCACCAGCTGGTCCATCATGGAATTCAAATAATATTTTTTTCAATTCAATATAAATAAATACACCTCAAAATCCAACTAAAAAATTCCCTTATAAATAGTACTCCATCAACAAGTACATAAGGAATAGATTACAGCCTAAAGTACTTTCTTTTAGCCATATCAAGACCTTATGGACACTCACCAATTTGAAGGAAATAGATCATGTCTTGTATACAAATTCTCATATATTAATGTTTAGATATCATAGAGTCATCATGAAGTACGAAAATAAATTCTTTTTGCTCTTTCAAGTCTGAAGCAAGATGCTAACATAGTCCTTTTCCTTTCACTAACTTGGTAGTTTTGATCTCCACATCATATTCCATCACCCTTGTGATCCATTTTTCCCTCTTTCCATTAAAATATTTACTCAATATAAAGTATTTCACACTAATATGAGGTAAAAAAATGTGAATCTTGTTGTTAGACAACATATGCCTAAAATTCTTTAAACTCCTTATAACTAAAAGTACTTGTTTCTCAACATATGTGTACCTTATCTCATAGCCTTCCAAACCTTGACTAAATAAGGAAATAGGATGTTAAAAAATTTAATGATTAGATTAATTAATCATGTTAGATATTACATATTCATTCTCAAAATTATATAGGTTTAAATCTTTGGAGAAGTTTTGACTTGCAAGAGTAGGAGCTTGGGCAATTGCTTACTCGATCTCCTCAAAAATTTATTTCCTCCTTCTTGTCCAAGTGAACACCTCATCCTTCCTTAGCATGGAATTCAAGGTATTTAAAATATTATAAAAATTATTAATGAGTCACCTTATGAAATTTATCTTTCCAAAGAAACTTTGTAAACCTTTCTTATGTTTAGGCAAAGACAATTGCCTAGATATAACTTACCCTTTTAGGAGCAATAGACAGACCTTTCTTGGAAAAAATGTGGCATAAGAGTTTTCCTTAATGACCATAAAACAAACAATTATTTGGGTTTATATAGATACCAAACTCTCTACACCTCTCAAAAAAATTCCTTAGGTGATTCAAATGATCTTTTGTTTCCTTAGAGAAAATGGTCACATCATCAAGATATACCAATACAATGTCATTGATTTATCCTTGAAAACGCATATCCATTACAGATTTAAAAGTAGTTACAACATTAGAAAACCAAAAATTAATTTTCATATAAGCATATTTACCCCATTTAGTAGTAAAATCTATCTTATATTGGTCACTTTCCTTCACTAGAATATGATTATACCCAGAATACCCATCAAGGAGAGAAAACCTTTCACTACCAGCCACAATTTGAAAGATTTATTCCATGGAAGAGAGTGGATAATTATCCTTCAAATACACTCTATTCAGGTCCATAAAATCAACACACAACCTTATCTCTCCATTCTTTTTCCTAATAGGAACTAGGTTTTCCAACCATGATAAATGCTTAATGGGAAAGATGATTTTGGACTTAATCAATTTGGTGAGTTCGTTCCTCTTGAGAGGGTCAATATTAGGATTGATTGGCATTTGAATTTGCTTAATAGTATTATCATTCTCATCTAAATCTATAGTATTTTGAGCTAGATTCATATCAAAACCTTCTAAATCACTATACTCACATGCAAAGACATCAAAACAATCTTTGCATAACTCAATGACAGCATGCTTCTCTTTGATAATACATATCTTCCCAAGTGCAAGAAATTTATCTTTGAAATATAAAACTTCTCATAGTTTTCCTACTTTATGTATATGCTTACCTTCTCTTTCTTCATCTGGTCATCATCATTAAATAGGCTTTCAAGAGTGACTCGACCTTTAGGAACCTTGTTAGACTTCAATTGCACAATCTACCCTCTATATTTTTGTTGTAGTTTAAAATAATTTTTAGAAGAAAAATCAGATTCTTCCTATATAAAATGTGTTATTTTATGGTCACTATCAAACACCTACCATTTAGTGACATTATCTGGTATGGAGGGCCTTACAATAACTTTTAGATGAGGTTGGCTCTTGTCCTCTTTTATCCCTTTTAGAACATCAAACTAAGCTCCAATTATTTCCAACCTATCAGCATGCTTGTTATCTTCCCTTGGAATATATGTGATGTTAAAGTCTATGAAATATTATACAATATCCCAAAATCTATGCTTGTAGGACTTGAGCAAGGAGTTCTTGGTTATATTTTTACCTCTAACTTGATTCACAACAAGTTCACTATCTCCATACACTTGTAGTTCCTTGACTCCTCTTTTTCTAGGACATTCAAGGCCATGAAAAAGGGCATCATACTCTACCACATTACAGGTTCATGGGAACTAAAATCTAAATTTTGAATAATACCTCTTCTTAGAAGGTGAAACCAATAATGTTCCACCACCTGCCCCAATCTTGCTTTTATACCCATAAAAGAAGAGTTGCCACAAGCCATTCACATATTTACTTGAATTCATTAAAATTGGGCATGAAATAGTCCTTATCATGGATATATAGACTCTAATACCAGATTCCTCAATTAACTTATAAGGATCATGTTCATAGTGTTTATTTCCCCACTCATCTAGGAATAAATCAGAAACTCCCTCAAGGGAAGATGATGGAGATTGGTCAATGTGAATCTCCTCTTCATCAATGATGGCATATTTAAAATTTTCCACCTTATTTTATTATTTTTCCAAGTGATCTTTTTTAATAGGTTTAGATTCAATCTTCACCTTAGTGCCATACTTTGCTATAAACACCATGTAGGACTAATTAGTTGTCAAGTAACCACCTATTTTAGCTATAAAATATCTTGACAAGAAAAGGGTAAAGTATGGAGGTAAATTCTCCACCACCAAATCATGAGGAATAGGAAAATTAGGAAAAGCATGAAGTATCAAATTTACATATTTTAATATCCCCAAAGTCTTGGTTGGTGATCCATTCAATTATAAGACTCCCTTAATCATTGGCTCATATGTTAAGCCTATTTTATTAGCTATACATTTAGGTATAACTAAAGTCATATCCCCACTATATGTAATTAAATTATGTACCAAGACATCACCAATGATTAGAGAAATAAAATTGAGGAGTCTTTTCATTTTTTTTACTTGACCATCGATCGATTGAGTTCCATTCACTAAGACCACATTGTCATGCCTAGGTGGGCCATGTTACTTACCCAATTAATTTAGTTAATTTTTATTTACTTGATCCCATAATGAGATATTAATTTGAATATTATTCATATTTTCTACCATAACTATAGGAGGATTTTTCACTTTAGGCAAATCTTTAGGATCACCAACACCTTGTGAAGTAGCTTATGTAGGAGTTGGCCTAAAGTTTAGAATCCTTTGATTTTATTGCACTTTAAGAGCTGTATTAGATATTATTACCATTGGAGATGATGTAGGGGTCAAAATATGCCCTTGATTGGTTCCTTTAACTTCATCCATATCCCTCTTCTTTGATCTAGTGCTGGCAGCCACACTAGCATTGATGTTGTTTGAATTTGCCAAGTAATTGATGGAACAAAACTCTCCCTCCAAGTGATTAATGGGAGTATAATCAGATTGGACTTGAAAAAATTCCATCCCATGTTTCATTTACATCTCATAACTTGGAAATTTTGGTACTTTATTTCCTTGCATTGTCGTGGTTTGGCTATGCATATCATTTGCATAAACAACTTGTTATTGACTTTTCCCAAAAGAAGGGTAGTTGATCTATTCTTCGACCAAGTTGTTTTGAGTGGGGACAAGGGATTTTGAGGATGATGGATTAATAGTATTATATCTTTGATAAGGCTTAACATTGGTGATTTGGCCTTGTCCTTGTGCATTATTTTGGAAAGGAGGTCTACTTATTTGCCTAAATTCATTGTATGTTTAATATGGCCAATAACGTTGAGATTATTGTCTTTTGAGGGAACCTAACTCATTTGTAAAAATTTAAAGAAAGATTTTAAATTCATGTATTTCATTTTAAGGAGAAATTTTAGGACTTTATTGATTAGGTAAAGGGTCTAAAGTGGGAAATGCACCTTGACTAAGAGAATGCAAATCAGGGAATAGTGGAATTAGAGGTCTAGGAGCTATCTTTCCTACTTGGGTAAGATCATTATTAGAATTTATGGATATTTAATAGGTATCAAGAAAGGTGTTTCCACCCATATATTGAATCATCATGGCAACGTCACTATTTAATGCTTTCAAATAGTATAAAAATACATAGTTTGAGGTTGGCTTTACAAGAGTTGGGATTCAATCCCAAGTTTTTTGAAACCTAGTATTAAAGTATTGCATGAATTCATGTGGTTCCCTCTTGATTTTGGTCAATTTCTTACCTAGAGATAGGTGATCACTCTTTTCCCCAAACTTCTTAGTCAATAGATCCCCCAACTCATCCCATGAGCCAATATAATTTATGGGTAGAGTCCCATACCAATCCAAAAATTTTCCTTTGAAAGATAAAGCCAACAATATAATAGCCACATTATCTTGGGTAATGTTGTGGATATTAAAAAAAATATTATATATTACTAATGTGCTCAATGTAATTAATTGGACCATCCCCATTAAAAGATGGGAAACTTTTGAGGGCTATTCCTAGAATTTCATCATATTGGGCAAGATGCAAGGGAGATGCCCCAGTGAACGGCATAAAAGGTTGTATTTTATCAATTTTATAATGATCACTATGGATTTTAGGAATGGAATGTAACACAAACTTAGAATATTTAAACACAAAATCTCTTCTATAAAGATGAGTGCTTACAAATCTATACCTTTTGGTGAAATACAGAGGTAGTTACACAAAAACAAAAGGTATCTCTTTAGAAGCAGACCTAGTGGTTACTTTGGCATGGAAATAAGGATTGATCATCAAATAGAGACTTTAATTATTCAATGGAGTCACCAGGTACTGAGTGTATATTCTTCTTTCATCTTTAGCTATGCAAAGACCAAAACCAATCTTAAATAATATTTTAGGACTTAAAGTCCCACTTGGCATGCCAAAAATTGTTGTCACATAGATTTAGAACATTGAGGAGAAGATTATCTATCCTCATCCAAGTGGAAAAATGGAAACATATCTATTGTTATGGGTAATAATATTATTGAGATGAATCTCTAATAGGTCTAGTTCCCTTGATGCAATTATTTGAAGCACTCTCTAACGTATCAATTCATGTCTAAAAAGGGTTCAAGAAAACAAATAAGAAACTAAAAAGGTGATGAACCAATGTTTATCTGATCCTATCTAACTAAAAATATGCTACTTAAAGACTACCAAAGTTTCTCTCACACAAAATTCATAACTCCTTGTGCATTGTCACATCAACATTTCACATGTTAGATTCGAGAAGGTATTCAAAATTTAGGAGGGAAATGGATAATTAAAAGAATTAATATAGTCATAGACCACTTTTAAAACACCTATGCAATAAAAATTTATTACTAATAAGGACCTACAATAACACTCTTTCTACACATCTGGTAGGTAACCAAAGATGACATTTTAGGAAAGATGACCTCTCACTAAACAAGAACAACAAGATTTGAACCAATACTTAGTAGTAAACATGTGAGTGGAAAAATAACTTGTATTATTTCTTCAAGAGTCTTTCAAGTACAAATTTGGCCAAAGTTTTTAGAACAACCAATGAAGGCTGCTCAAATAGCCAAAAGAATGCATATTTATAGCTTCGAGAGAGAAATCAAGCAAAGGAAGCCCAAAGGTCACTTAGACATGTGTCACCTTGAGGATATTAGTTAAAACTACATGTGAAAGAGGGGTGAGTCAAGCCATTCCATGTTGGGAGATCTACTAGTCTGAAACAAGTCATAAAAATGGTGAAAAGTGGCATAAAACCTTCAAATTTGGCATAAGAAACTGCCTCCATCAAAGACCATCCATGAACATTTGAAACTAAAAATAGGAGAGTCAACATATAAAACTATTTTAAGGAAATATAAATCATGGAAAAAACTATAAAATGTTCCTTCTAACTACTAGCTATACTCTAGACACTTATGTTTGTCAATTTTGTGGAAGCTCCTTGATTTGGGTCAGCTACCAGCAAAAACTTGAACCATCAACCTGTCTATTTTTCACTTATATTGTCTACACCAAATTATTGATATCTTGCAATTTTTTACCTCTATATTTTCTCTCAAGTTACCACCAAGTCTTTTTCACTCCAATAGCTATTTTCCACAATTTTAAATTGACATTTATGGGGCCATCACCTTCCTTATTCATTCAAAACATTTCCTCAAACTTAAGTTTCTTCTAAAGTTTTTCCAAGTGTTATTTAACTATATAAAGTTCCCTCTGAATCATGGAAAGTGCCCTCTAAATCAATGGAAAGTACCCTTTGAAACAATGGAAAGTGCCCTCTAAATCAAAGCGTGGGACACTTTTGCTTGTAAGATATCCATCAGAGAACTATTTGGGGCACTTGGCTTCAAAGATGTCCTTTAGGAATATTTCTCTCAACCACTTTTCCCAAAATAATTCCTTTAGGTTTTTTACTTTTAACAATTTCTATGGAAAATTTTCTTGAACAAATTCCTTTGAGATTTTTTTTCAGCATTTTCTTTTGAGATAATCCATTTGGTTCTTTGCATCAGGTCTTCTCCTTTAAGCTTTTCTTAAAAAAAATCCTTCAACCCATTTTTCTACATTAATTCCTTTGGACTTTTGAATGGGGCACCCTACTTGAAAAATACCCTTCAAAAAGATTGGGATGCACCTTTCATAACTTCTATTTGGTCCACCTTCCTATCAAAAGACACTTCAAATTTTTTGTGAAGTACCTTTCAACTTTCTAAAAATGTCCCTTCAAAAAATTTGAAGTGATCCCTTCATAAAAGTTGAAATGACCACTTTCGAAATATGGAGGTGCCCTTTGAAAAACTTGAAGTGCCCTTCAGAAAAGTTGAAGTGACCTTTGAAAATGTTGAAAATTACCCCTTCAGCTGGAAAAGATATCTTTTGGGGAAATTATTTTGGATAAAGTTTCTGAGACAATTCCCAACACTTGAACAAAAAACTTAAAAACAAAATCTCTGAAAGAAATAACACTTGAACTTTTTATATGGGTTTTGTGTGGAACACCTCCTCCAAAGGAATTTTACCTAATAGGAAAACCTAAAGTGGATGTTTGATCTTGAATGACTACATCCAAAATTGTTTGTTAAAGTAAGTTTTTAAACATGAGCAAATTTTTTTGTTCTTTGGTGAAGGTCCTCAAACTTATTATACAATAACTTTGAACTAGGATGAACAAACCCACATGATTAAATTCCTTTACAACTGTCACATGTGTAAGATCTAGAACTTGAAAATGTTTATCAAAACTCTACTTGGACATGTTAGAATGACTTAAAGCAAAGTGAAAGGGACCTAGAAAACTAATTGATCAAGGATAATAGCATTCATATTACATTGAATAAACTTGAGATCACTCTATGACATGATATTTAACTTAAAATATCTAAAGGCTAAATTTTCATATAGGGGTGCCCAATTTTGACTTGCAAGGTCAAAAATTGGTCAATAGTAGAATGATCTGAGAATCACTGAGTGCTTGGAAACCTGATAGTTTACTCTTGTTTTAAGATCATAAATAAGATATGTTATGATAAAATTTATATTCTAGTGAAGTCTATACTCACAAATTTGTATGACTATGTTTCCATAAGTTGTAATCCATGAAGTCTTGATGACTATTGTGGTTGCTTAGAGAGCTTAGATATGCTATTATAAGAGTGAGATGACATTTTTTATATGCTCTGAGGTTTTTCATGAAAATTTTATAGTGATCATTATCCTATAGCATCACAAGGTTCTTTTTATATTGAAGAGGAGTCGACATAAGTATCCATGAAGGAATGTGTTGTCATTTTATTGTTATCATGAAGATAAGATGCTTAGTGAGAAGAAGGATGATCTTAGGATCATGTATTACTTGTGATAATATTGTGTATTCCATAAGGATGAATTTTTTAGATGGATCATAGAGTTAGGAGGAGATAACTCAGAGATTTTGAGAAGCTTGAAGAGTTATGCATGATGTGAGGGGGAGTATATGTGAGATGTTCTAGTTTTAATCTCTAGTCATGATGGAGACATGGAGATGTATTCTATAGATGATAAATTAAGAAGATTGATATGATGACTTGATCAAACCAAGTCATGTACTTTAACAAAGAATTATATCTACATGTGTGGACAATAGAGGAGCTATGTAAGAGGTCAAGTCTTAGGATGAGAGTAATATGTTGATGAGATTGAGACAATCATATGAGCACTTTGTCATTAATGGGAAAAGGGGAGAAGGAGAAGATGAAATTTCCATCAATGACAAATGGGGATATTGTTGCAAAGTATGTTGTCATCAATTTCAAAGCCTTGATGTCATGTGTGCATTGATGTCAAGGATAATGAAAAAATGGTGATGTCATATTATGATTAGTGTCATTAATGTCAAATAAGGATAAGAAAGTATACTAGTTTTTTTTAAGCTCAAGGAGAGAAGATAATTATGTGAACAATGTAAGGTTTGGTAGCCTTGTGTAGTGGCATAGGCCTGGTAGCTAATAATATATTGAGCATGTTAATGATAGGGAGAAGAAGGTTGGTAGTTGTGTATCATGTAATGAATATGTATGACATGTTCTTGAGATGGTGAGATCAATACAAGAAGAATCCAAGTTCTTTCTTTATCCATGTTTGACTTTATGTTCTAGACCTATTATGCATAGTGACCTAGTGAGGTCCAAATGAAGAGTCAAGTTGAGATTCCAAGGTAGCAGAGCTCATGTAAGCATTGAATGAGGTGTGATAGTTTGGTTCAAAGGTGTTGACCAAGTTTTAGGTCTTGAGAAGGAAGAGAAATCAAGATAGTACATTGGAAACTATAATGTGCATGAAAATTGGAGGTTTTCAATCCTGAGAAGAATTATTTGATTCTCATTGGCATGTGTAGAATTTTCATGATGACTTGAGCATTTTGGGAGAGGTGGCACATGGAATTTATAAGTTTTTCCAAGTATTTTGTAATGATTTGAGGGAAAATATTTATCAACATTCATTAAGAATGTAAATTAGTCAAAACCCTTCTATAAACCCTCATAAATAACTTTTAGTAAGTTCATAGAATGGTTTGGTTGAAAATATTTGGCTATTGAAAGGTTTAAAGGACTCTTCTAGGAATCTCTAAGTGGTAGTGGTGTGTCAAGGTAGTGAGCAGAAGGTACAAAAATATGTTTGTTTCTAAAGTTTTTGGTACTAAAAGAAGGGTGGACTAATTCAATGCATGAAATATATTGGATATTGAAGATCAAGACTTATTATTAAGTCCCATAAATTTATTTTTTCATGAAATAATAACTATGTCAATAACTTTATCATATCACTAAATCTATGGATAGTGAAAATAGTGATAAAAAGCTAGACAAGTGAATAAGTGTTTAGGGAAATATTCTAAGTGAGTAGGGTTAGATAAAATTACTTGGGATATTTTCTAAATACCTATTATTCATAATCCATTGGTTTGAAATTTTCGGTGATTCTCACACACAGGTGAAATAGTGATTTCAAAGTAGCTTGTCTGAGTAGTGAAGATTGTGAGAAAGAGGTTTGACGAATTGGTTTGTTAGACTAATAATTGTTGTTAGAACAAGTGATCCATGAATTTTATGATGATATAGAGGTAAAAAATAGCCCATTAAATATTACTTGATATCATGGAAACATAATTTAAGATGCTAAACAAGAAATTCTATATGACTAAGTTTATGGAAGCTACAGGCAGTCTAAGTGGTCATTTTTGAAGGAGAGAGTTGGAAGCTATTTGATCAAAGTTAAAGAAAAAAATGAGTATGTATATTTTAAAAATTTATAAAAAGTTGATGAGAAGGTATTATAAGTCATGGTTTATTTATAACTGAGTTTGGAGAGTCAAAATACTTTACTTTAATTTGACTATGTTTTACCATAATTGAGTGAGCCTATGACAGAGGTGTTTTTGGATGATTGGAGCTTGTTTAATGAATATAAATGGATTTGGTTATTTTTTTAAATAATGTAATACATATCCACATAATTTTTTTATTATTTTGTGTGATAAAAGTGTTTTTATACTTCAGTTCTTTAAGATAGTGTTTTTTGTGTATTAGGCCTAAAGAGTGAGGAGACCTAAAAGGTTTGGTTTAAGGTAGAAATGGACTTTCAGGTGGCATGGACCCAAGATGATATTTTAATGTTTCTATTAAAGTGATATTTTAGGTTTTTTTATATGATGAAGGTGTTCACTTGTGTACGAGTGGTAATGTGTGGATAGGTAGATCTAATTGCTTTAGGTCTCAACTAGTCCTAATGGAGGTTTGGAGCTAATGAAGTATTGGACAACCTATGAAGGGTATGGTTATCACATGTAAAGTGTGTTTTGACCTATTTAAATGTTAATACAAATTTTTAAAGTAGCTTGGCTGACCAAGATGGGTTAGAGGAAGAATGTGGTATAAGTAAGGCCTAATTGGCCTATTTGAAAAAGTTAAGAAAGTGTGGAGCTAAGCGAAGGAGAGAAACTTAAAAATAGAAGATATAGGTCATTGAGGACCATTAGAGATTAAAAAATATAAATAATTTTTATTTAATCAAGGTGATGTAGGTGAACACACATGTCATTAGACATAATGAGCCTAGAAGAGGCATTTTGAGCTAGTGAGCCCTAGAGAGTGTTTGGATGAGAGTGAAGAGGATAGAGTAAAAATAAAGGAGGTCATAATTAGTTGAATAGATATAAATAGGTTTTAAATATTATTATATATCATAGGTAATTGATTTGATTCTTGGTTTCCTAGGGGGTTTTATCCTTCTTGTTAGTTAGTGCTAGCTAAAGGTCAAGTGGGTGCTTGACTAAATTAAGGGGTGGGTGCTCCTTTATCATTTGGTGCTAGTCTAAATTGAATATTATAATTACAATATAGTATTCCTTGTGCATGGTTTAGTGTTTTTAATTCCTCAATAGGGTTTCCCACATATCTCTTGTGTTCATGTGATGTATGCTCTTGTTTCATGCTTTGTATGTATGTGTTTTCATGATGATGTTGCTAGATCAAGTTGATATATGATAGAATGGTTTTGGAATTAAATGTACATTATTTTATAATTATTATGATCCACACATCCCTTTTTAAGGATAGTGATACACTACTGCCACATGTCTAATCAGGAATCACCTCAAGTGCTTTGGTGACTGGCCATATAGGGTTCTGGAAGAGGACCCAGATCACTTTAGAGCTTTTGGCATGATGGCTAGTCCTTCTATTGGTATCAAAGCTAGGTCTCAGGGTTAAGACCTAAAAAATTTATTGGGCATGATCCACATCCCTTCTCAGGGATACGCCTCCAGAGGTGGTCATTGCTCGCCACGTGTTCAAATAGGAATCACCTCGAGTGCTTCAGTGACTGGCCATATAGGGATCTAGAAGAGGACCCAAATCACTCCAAAGCTTTTGGTGTGATGGCCAATATTTTATTGGATCTTCCAGATCACTCTAGAGCTTTTGGTATGATGGCTAGTCTTCTATTGGTATAAGAGCTTTTGGTGTGATGTCCAGTCTTTTATTGGCTCTTCCAAATCACTCCAGAGCTTTTGGTGTGATGGCCAGTCCTTCTATTGGTATACCAATAAAAGACTAGCCATCACACCAAAAGCTCTAGAGTGATCTGGAAGAGCCAATAAAATATTGGCCATCACACCAAAATCTTTGGAGTGATTTGGGTCCTCTTCTAGATCCCTATATGGCCAGTCATTGAAGCACTCGAGGTGATTCCTAGTTAAACACGTGGCGAGCACTGACCACCTCTAGAGGCGTATCCCTGAGAAGGGATGTGGATCATGCCCACCAACTTCTATAGGTCTTAACCTTGAGACCTAGCTCTGATACTAATAGAAGGACTAGTCATCATTCTAAAAGCTCCAGAGTGATTTAGGTCCTCTTCCAGACCTATATGGCCAGTCACTGAAGCACCTGAGGTGATTCCCAATTAGACACATGGTAGCACTATATCGCTATCCCTGAGAAGGGATGTGTGGATCAGATTCACCCCCCTCTCATTAGCTACTTCTAATAGTTTTAATACAAGATTGAAATTTATAGTGTTATAATTCTAAAATCACAAGCCAAGCCATCAAGTTACATCAAAAGAGCATGAGTCAAACAATGGTGCCAAAGAGAGAAGGAGACACATAACTCCATTTTCCAAATAATTCTTGAGCATAATATAAGCAATCCAAACTAACACATCACTTGGAGCATTCAAGGAAGTTAAGGAATTTATAATTTATTTGCATTCTAGTTTAGATTTGTCATTTGTTGTTTGTTCACTAAGTTCCCCCATAATCTAGGTAAACAAGTGTTAATCATGTTAGTGTGCTTTTATTCAATTTTTATTACTTTTTATAACACATTATCTAACTAACCTTCTTAGATTCCTTGATCATAATGCATACCTCAATATATGAATGACACTCAACTTTCTTGATATTTGGAAAAATTTGAAGGAACTTCCCTTTTGACAAAGAATCTTCTTATAATGACAACCATATTTAATCAGATATCATAAAGACCTAAACACATTATGCATGTCTACAATCAATATAATTATTCCAAAGGAACAATGTTAATCATCCATAAAAAAACATATCCAATGCACATATGTCATTTCAAAATATTCTTCATGCATCAATCTATCCCTTGTATGTTTCACAAGCCATCATGGCTCAAACTAGCTCATATCAACTTGCACATAGAAAAATGCTAGTTATGTTTGTGAGACCTCATTCTATGTGGCAAACCTTTGTCAAACATTCTTCATGACAAACACCATTAAGTACCTCTAAATGCAACATTCATCAAAATCTATCAAGACTGTTATGGAATCTCAAACCTAAGATTATTTTGTTCAGTCTTAAACTTCAAATATTTTATAAAGGACCTTATACACTATCCACATGCATTACATGATCCTAATTTCACCTTTACATTCACCAAGATAACTTGAATCCACATGGTAATGACTCAAAGCAACCAACTTTGTAGTCATCATACATTCACTGACTTTTCATGGTTTCACTTTGATTTTCAAGATGATACCTCTTTTATATTCCTTAAGGCATATATAGTATGTTAACATACTTTTTAATGAACCTTTTATTATCTCTATTCTCATAGATAACTTTTATCTAATGTTCACATTAGTTCTATAGACTAATCTATATACCACTTGACTCTTAGGATAATCAGATAACTATACAAATTTTATTGAGCACTTAAATCACTTCAATTACTCATGATTCATTTAAGACACTCCATTTAATGTTCATTAAACTCCATAAGTCTTTACAAATTCATTCACTTAATGAGATCTCTTCTAGTTATTACTATCATATGGAGTCTAAAAACATTCATTATATGCCAGTCATGTCATATGCTCAAACACCTGTATCATCACCCAAATTGACTATAAAAAGCATACAAAAAACTCAAATTCTTTCATAATCAACCACCTTCAACAATATCTTGAAACCAATTCCAAACCTCAATATAGATTAGGCTCACAACCAACTAACTTCATGAACATATTGGTCTTACAGACCAATCCATAACTCAAATTTATTCATGACTACTATATGTCTTCTTGGCATACAAATCCTATACTTGGAGCTCATGAAAAATCTAAAAATATCCCCCTTAGACCAAGAAACCATCATGATTTTACTCGATGATGAGTATCTACATGAAGCCTAATATATTCACTCTCTTTCATAAGATACTAAAATAACATAAATTTAGGAGATTCCCAGATCTTCAATCCACTCTTCTCATCTAGATTGCAAACATGAGACTGATAGTCTCTCTTTATAATCCATTTGGGTTTGAATGGAACATTTGACTTATCTTCCTTATCATCCTTCTTCTTCTCTTTGAATCTTGCTTGATTATGACTATGATCTCCCCTTGACCAATTCCTTCTCCTTCCATATTTCCATGAATGCTCATCCATTGAGACCTTTCTATAATCCTTTGCCCTATGACCAAACTTGACTATGAGTTGCTCCATAATTATATTAAAATTATTGCATTCTTATTCTCTTGATTTTAGACATGCATGTAGAACCCCTAACTGATCCTTAATATCTTCATAATTCAATTCATCTTCTTTGGATCTATTATTCATATTATTCTTCAAGGAACATACCTACTTCTTAAGAAGCATGACCATAGATCTCAACTCCTGATTCTCTTTTCTTGGTTGCTTAGCCATGTTGTGATTCTAAGATCACCTTTAAGCTACCAATATTATTCAAAAGACCTAATCTGATACCAATTTTTGTAATAAAATCCATTGAAAGGGGTGGGGGTGAATCATTTCCCTTAAAATAATAATTTAATTTCTCTTATCATTCATGAAGCATTCATTCAAACACATACATCAACCAATGCATAAATAAGAATCCACATAATCATAAAACATATGAACATAAGATATATGTGGGAAAACCTCATGTGGAATAAAACCCACTAAAAATATCTTATAATATAGTCCTATAATCAATTAATAAATATTAATTGAGGCATCAACCCCACAATGAGCACTAAACCCTCACTAGTCAAGCACCAAATAAACTAGCACTTTTTCAAGCACCAATTTTAAAGGAGGCACCAAACCCATAAGTGACTCAAAAAAAACTTAGACACTTAAAAAAAAATTATACAGCCACCAAATTTAAAGGCAAATCTTACTCCCTCTTGACAAATCACTAACTTGGCGAAGACCAACTTGATCACCTCAAGACATCTTGTTGCTCAACCAATAGATGGTGACCTATTCTTCAGATATTTATCTATATTTTATCTAAATTACACTTACTATAATACATAAAAAACACCTCTTTGATGCATCTTTTATATTCTCTCAATATAAAATCAACTCATTCATCTCTTCTCAACCTTCTACCCCTCTTAAAATAATCTCTAGGCTTCTTTGCTCAACATGCCTCTTACTATGCTTATTAGGTCAACTAACCTTGACATTCACATGAATAAATTAGTTACATGTTCATAATATTATATTTAACATATTATAATGGTATTTAATACCTTTTAATCATTAAAAATCTACCCTATTATTTTTTCATTGGTGTCTTCTCTAATGCACACATAATTAAGCCTATTATGCCTTGTATAAATACTAGTCACTAGCTCACATACTCTATTGGTCATATAAGACACTAGTACATCATGTTAAAACCAAAAAAATGTATTAGGACACATTATTCATAATAAATAATCAAATTAGGATGAACATTAGGTCAGTAAAACACATTTATACCTCAATCTTCTTCTAGGCCTAATAGAGACCTAATGCATTAGGTCTATCATATCCATAGAACAAAATAAACCTCTATGACACAAATGACCCTCAATAAAGAAATAAAACCTTTAAAAAACTTATTTTTAAACTTAAAATAACCTCCTCCATACTCAATAATTCATAATTCCTTCTCTCATACTCGGAAATCACCATTAGGCCTTAAAGACATGTTATGCCTAATTACCCCAAAAACATTGTCTTTAAATATGAAGCTCAAAAAACATATGGAAATACATTATAGGTAAAATAAAAATATTTATGGAAAATTAATTACCTATATCTCATAATAAAACTCATTATACTCCATCACTTAGTCTCTAAAGACTTACAAACACCTCATCAAATTACTCACTCAGAACTACCAATTTGCTAAGAACCTAGTCATTAGTAGTTTGATCTTAACCATCAGTGTAAGATATTTACAACACTAAAAATACATGTATAATATACCATGTAATATAAAATAAATCACCATATTCTTGGTACACTTCCAAACTGGGTACAATGACTCAAGAACATCAATCTTACTAATATACATAAAACTGCCTAAATGTTGTAAAACACAATCTTGATGAATGTTGTCTTCATCTCCTGTAAGGAGAATTTAAAGACTTAAAATGAACATAAATATTTCCTATGTGAGATATATAACATATTAAATTATATATATATCACAATTTATAGTGTCAATTATTGGTCTTACAGACCAATCTATTGACCTTATCTCTCATAATCCATACACAACTAGATAAGCCATTTTGGTTTCCATTATCCAACCTCTTATATTGAATTCCAAGATTATTAAAATCATGTATGGGTAATTTAGGTCTTAAAAAACAACTTCATATTCATTTTATTCTTCATCTATGAACAAATAGTCTCCAACTCATCACTCTCACTTGATTACTCAGAATTGGCATTCTGCCTTGTAGACTAGTCATGATGATTATGCATTACAACATCTATGTAGACATAGTAAATAAGTATTAATTAATAAATATTATCCTTATATACATTTATAACATCTTAATATACAAATATAAAAAGGCTTAATATAAAATATGGAATATATAGACCAATCTCTAAAACCACCTTTACTATCTCATCTTCACTAGACATGTCATCTTGTTAACAACATTTTCAATGAGCTCAAAAACATATAAATAATATTTAAATGTGATATATTTATTTAAAAATAATCTCATGAAATTTTATTCATTCCTAATTCATGACAACTCATCCCTAATCTCTGTCTCACTTCTGCCTGGTTTTCTCAATGTCTTCACTATTAGGACTTCTTAGTGATAGGTCAACTTCCATGACTATTTTATCATATTTTAGGTCTATAAACTGATCATAAACCACTATTATAATTAATTAAAAGTCTGAACCTTCAACATCCATCCATTATTTATCTTTCACTTAGTCAACCTTGTGTGTTATACCAAATTTTTGAGAAATAAAAGATTTTTTATAGCTTCCACTCACTCATCTATCCAACCACTACTACCTAGAGGTAATTTGGAGATTTATCTAGATGTTCCAATCACAAAAATATTCATCCAACCCATTTTTATCCATTTACATCAATATCTTCCATAATGGGTCACTATGAGGGTTTTAAGAGATTTTTACACTAGTTTTCATTTTTAACATTTGTTCATAAGGATCTACCCCTAAAACCAAATAATAATACTTTTAAAACATTTATAGGACCCTTTTACATCTCTCCATAATATCTTATCTTCCCATGTAAAAATCATATGTGAAAACAAGCATAATAAAATCCTTCTTGGGTCTAAAACACCTCATTCTAACACTTGAGAGACCTTCAAAACCTATTTTCATGATTTATTCTTCAAATCAAGACTTTAAACTTCATTGAAAATCTTTAATAAACCTTTAATACCTCTTTAAAATCTTACATGATCTCTATCACCTTTGAAGCTAAACTTGACCACTCGTTATGCCACACTAGTTCTCTTTGCACACTAGGCCTATACCTGTAAGCCACACTTAGACCTTAAACACACCTTAAAACCTCTTGAAATAATCTAAACACATCATATTCATGTCATATAACATCATAACATTCTCACACACTACCAATATTATTCTTACAATACTTATACTATTCATTGCATCATGCTACCTAGCCAATGCCTTCTCACTAGGTCTCTTCATGAAACGAATAAGCCTAAAAGTTGACCTTGAAATTTTTATGAAGAATATTTACCTCATTCTCATGCTTAAAAAATTTTATAAAATATCTCGTGATTATACTAAAAAAATTCACCAAGCTTCACTATTCTTCATGCATACACCTTCTCATAGGGCTATACTAGGGTTATCATACTCAAAGACTTAAACTCAAACAAGCTATCTTTCAATGATATAAACCAATAAAATTCTTCAATTAGGATTATCTAAATACAACACTACTCTCAAAAATCTCATGAGCTTGTTACACCACAACAATGTTCCAAGACCTCATATATAACTCAAAGACTATTAAACCATGCTCAAGTCATCATGAACACTCACCATGCAATCATCATAAGAAAATATTTGGGACATCAATGATACTCACAAACCTTTGACATCAATGACAACATTAATACCTTAATCATAACAACATGAACATACCTCAACAATCTCCCCCTTTGTCATTGATGGAAAACACTCTAATTAAGTAGATCATTCTCATTTTCTCAAGATGGATCTCATCCAAACTAGTCTTTCTCCGAATCTAGTATTTCTCCCCCTTTTACATTAATAACAAAGGGTATCTCTAAAAACTATCTAATATCCAATATTTAGACCTAGAACAACTGGAAACACGCCTTTTCTTTCCAAATAATATCATTCTTTCTCTTTAACAAAAACTCAACACATAGAAATACTCCTCCTAAGCTCATGCATACCTCAATAAATGAACAACACTCAATTTTTTTGATATATAGAAACAATTAAAGAAGGAACCCCCATTTTGACAAATCATCTTCTTATAATCACAACCATCTTTAATTAGATCTAATAGAGTCCTAAACACATTAGGCCTATCTACAATCAATAGCAGTGTTCCAAAGGAATAATCTTAGTCATCATAGTCATATAAAATGTCCAAATTGGTAGTTTGAGTGTGGTTTATGACATCCTAGCCATATCTCCTCTTTGCATGCTCTTATGAACCTAATAGGTACCTTTTTATTATTTTCAGTCATCTATAGCCTTCTAGATGATCATTCTAGATAATCCAACCTCTATTTCCTAGGCTAATTCTATCCCCCTAGGTCATGAGCTTGTAGAATAGGAGTGTTATACCTAGAATATAACACCAAACCCTAGGTTGTCCCATTTTTGGTGCTCTTTTTATAATTACATTTTGATCCCAAACAACCATTTTCATTTGATTCCTATCCTTCATCATGTCAACCTAGCATGATTAAATTTAACCCATGATCAATAGTTCCTTATAAAAGTCCATCCAAAGGTCATTTACAAAGGAAGGTGACAAATCTTACAAAACAAGCAAGAAAAAAAGCAAACTACTAAGGTAAATTTCCCTATTACTTGCATATAGTCACCCAACATAGCTGAAAATATATTCAAACCCTCACACTAGCCCCTAACCACCTCAAGCACTCTCAATTTAGCATTTTTACATCATCATTACACTATTTCACAAAGCACATCAAGTAGGAGAACTACATATGACTTGATCACTCTTCAGAGTATTGGTATGTATGCAATGTGCCCACATAAGGGGTGTGGATACATGTTAAGTGCATATTACACATATTAACCCCCTCTCTTTCTCAAATTTTATCAAGTACAATGAAGGTCTAGGGTTTCAGTATTTAATCAACTCTACAAGGATCCCTATTGACATTCAATACTTAATATTTCACAATTAGATTCATACATGGACAAAGAACAAAACCCAAAAAACGTAGATCTTTGAGATTAGTCTAGACAATAGTAGTAGGAGTGGACTATAGCATCAAACCCTAGAGTGTCCTATTTTTGGGGCTCGTATCCTTTCACTGAATGAAATCTAGATTATAATTTTTGATACTATCCCAATATTTCATAGCTAGTTTTATCCTCTAGCTCAATCGTCTTAGTCCAATTTTTAGCTAAGTTGCATTTTTCCTTATTTATTGTTATTTTTAGAAAGGTTTAAAAGACACAATAAATTATACAAATCAGTATTGTAATTATTTTAATATTATTTATTGATTTATTATTCTAGACCCTTAACTAAAATAGGAATAAAAATACATATTCCCAAAATAGTTAAATCATTTGGTGAACTTGGCTTACTTTGTTTGCACATAAAACCTCTAAAAACCTTAGGAAAAATTCCTTTCTAATTTTTCTAGTATTTTTCTATTTTTTCCTAAATATATAAATAAAAAATTCACATTTTATTTTTTAAATTTACCTTAGTAATTTTAAAAATATTTTCCTTAAAACCCTAGTTGGTTATACTAGGTCTTGATTTTTTCCAATATTTTTTTTATTTTTTCCTGCATATTTAAATAAAAAATTCACATTTTATTTTTAAATTTTACCTTTGTAATTTTAAAAATTATTTCATTTAAACCCTAGTTGCTTATACTAGGTCCCAACTTTCTCCAATATTTTTCTAATTTTTCTTGATATTTACATAAAAAATTCACATTTTATTTTTAAAATTTACCTTAGTAATTTTAAAAACTGTTTCCTTCAAATCCTAGTTACCTATACTAGGTCCCAAATTTTCCAATATTTTTTTGATTTTTTCATAAATATTTACACCAAAATTCTACATTTAAATTTTGAAATTTACCATAGTGATTTTATTAATCATTTTCTTTTAAACGCTAGTTGCATATACTAGGTCCCATGCTTTTGAAGTATCACCTTACATGTTTGTGAGCTTCGTATCATTTTTATGCATATTCTAGTCCATTGTTTAGATTATATTTGTTTAATTTTTTTTTCATTATTCAAGTTGTTTTCCTTATGCCACCTAAGCTCCTTGCATCTTTTCCTTTGAGATTAAGTGCAATACTTAGTGGTAACCCTCCTAACTTCACCCAGATTCCTTCAACCTAATCATATACCATGGATAAACAACTAGCTCAACTTCTTGATATAGATCCAACACATCCAAATTACACCAATTTCCATGAAGATAATTTAGATAATGAGCAATATGAGAATAACAATGATGATAGAAATATTGGTGTTCATAACCCACCACATCAGACTCTTGATCCACTTCCACTTATTATTGATAATGAAGTTGCCCTCAACAAAGATTTGATTCTACAAATTTTTAGAGAAAGACTTAGGGAATAACCCTAATATCATACCCTTATCTTACAATCTATCATGGAAATTGAAAAAGCTAAGCAAGTTGGTTCTTCTATTCCTTCAAATCGACCAGTTGCAAATGACACTACAAGGGAAACTATGTCTCAACAACCCCCTATAAAGGCCTAACCTTCTTATGAGGCACCACTAGTTATGGATAGTACATCTCTATCTCTTAATATGGTTTCCCTTGTGTAAGAGATAAAATCTCTTCAATCCAAGGTGTTACATCTTGAGCAAGGTGCCTTTAGACCTACACAGGCCTTTGATTCTTTTTCTCTATTACATACACAATTGGCACTTCATATTACTTCTACACCCTTACCACAAGGTTTTGTTCAACCCAAGCTCACTCTATATGATGGAAAGGGTGATCTAGAGACACACTTGATATCTTTTCACATAGCATGCTTGGACTATGTACCAAATGATTGGTTACTAACCAAGTTATTTTTATGAAGTTTAAAGGATTATGCTTTACAATAGTTCTATAGTCTATTGAATCAGTTGATCAATGCATTCAATCCTTTAGCTAACATATTCCTATCTCATTTTATCATTAACATATGTGACAAGGATTTTTATGCCCAAGTTACACAGCAAAAACAAAAGTCAAATGAGCATCTCATATATTATGTTCTTTGATATAAGACTATCTTGGTTAAAATGACTAGCCCCATGGATGATCAAGAATCATAGGATCTCTCCAAACAAAGTCTCCTGACTACTTTGCATGAGCCAATAATGTTCAAAAGATTAGCTTCCTTCTTTAAGTTATGTCATACACTAAAGGAAAGGGAAGTCAAATTAATTTCAATGGGAAAACTCAAGTACACAAGCATATCAAAAACAACAAACAAGAGTAATAGCAAAGTCCCATACAAAGTAAAGGTTAATGATAACAAAAGTCAAAATCAAAAAATAGTTAATGTAGCTTTAGAGGACCCTTATCAAGTGGTTTTATCCATGCCTCCTCAGTGAACCTTTACCAATATACTAGTATCTTTAGCTAGAGTTTTACAATAGCTTTTGGAATGTAATATCATATATCTCCTCCTATCGAAGAAGTTGACACAACAAATCCTCTTCCACATGGATATGATTAGCATGAATTTTGTTTTTTTATAGGCAACTAGGCCACACAATGAATATATACATTGTTTTTCAACATAAGATACATGACTTGATAGATGGCAACCTCATTGATCTTGGCACTCTAGTTGAACCTCCTCAAAAAAAGAAAACATAGGAAAAGGCTCTAAAAAATTTCTTAGATCCTTTCCCATAACATTATAAATAAGAGACATGAGATACATCAAGTGTTCACCATGCATATCATGCACACCCTCTACCAACCACATACCAGGCAACTTTAGTTGAGTCACATCCTTTAAGAAACATGATTGGTGTGTATAATTCAAGAGTTCCAACTAGACCTTCCATCTCCTTCTTAGAGAAAGAGATAGTTGAAGATGATTTGGATTATCATACATTATTTATTAGAGCATACATTAAGCATCATCTTAGTCATAGTGTTTTCATATAAAATGGATCTAGTGTGAACATGTTCACTATGACATTATTACAACATTTAGGATATTCAGAGCATGACATTACCCTGATGGACATAGTTATCAACAGATTTAGTGGGCATATATAAAATTAATTAGGTGAGATTGTATTTCCTCTATAGGTTGGTCCAACACATGTGGTCATACCATTTACTATATATCCTAGTGTAGGAGTCTTCGATATGTTACTTGGTCAATGATGGATTTAGAAACTTCACACAATTCCTTCTATAGTTCACAAATTCATGAAATTCATTCATGATAATTAGGTTGTTATAGTTAGTGGAGTTTTGTATGAGTTACAACTCCCCATTTTAGAGCCATTTACTACTCTACAAACACAATTTTTATCTCCTCCACTAGTTACATTTCTTCCTCTAGTTAAGATTAAACCATAGTCGAGGCTTTCTTCTCCAACATAGAGAGTTTATCACTTCCATGGATGGATCTTTTAGAGAAACCATAGCTTCAGGACTCTAGATAGTTTCTAGCTATAGTATTCACACCCAAGGTAGTATCATTGAGATATCATGCTTATACACATAGAACACATTTTTAGAGAAATTATCTTACCACTAGATGGGTCCCTAAGAGCCCCATAACTACATCCACTTCTCAAAGGTATAGGGAGACCCCATAGTCAATTTCCACTATATATATTTTAGAGCATTTACAACATACACAACTTTTAGAGTCACATTCTCAACCCTTCCATCATGCTTCATGATCATGAATGATCCCTCTCCTTGATACCAGACACCATGATAGGGAGTCTCTCATGAGACTCATTGGTTAGTATAATCTCTTCTCAGCCTTACGTGTACATAGTTTCCTTTTACTTGCTTATGTATAGCTTATTTTTAATTACTTATATATAATTTCCTTATGGGTTATTTTACATAGCTTATTTAAAAATAAAAAAACTTTCAAATAAATAAAAAACACCAAAAATAGTTTAATTGTATGTATTATCCATACTTTACATTTCTACTACTATGCTAGACTTACATTTTTCTATTTTATGATATTGTTTATCGATTTATCTAAAATACCATGCTTCACTTGATCTTATTTGAGTGTGTGTAGTGACATCTAGATCCTTGATTACTTCACTCTACCCATTGAGGGGACATCCTACTACATTTGAGAGATACATCAATTTCTCTACCCACTGAGGGCATCTTTTACATGATTAGACCATTTAGGTTATTGCATTCCTACACCACACACTCTAGCTGTCATGTTGATGTACATTAATTAATAGCTTACATATATTATTCTATTGACACTCATTAGTATATAACACTTGTGTATTTCTTAGCATCGACCTAGTCTTGTACTACATGTCTTGCATACTTTTACTTCTTGCTTTGATTAATTAGATGTGGTTGCATTTCTAGCATATTAAATGCTTTTCTTTCTTTATTTTCATAGATAGATTTGAATGCATTTTCTTAGTTCCTATTGTGTCTTGTTGTGTTTGCCTTAGGACATTTGCCAATGTCCTTTACATGTACTCTTTTATTTGTTTATGACCCTTTTGCCAATCTTTCTTGTTTTCAATTTCAATTATATGTGTATGTGGAATTTGAACATGCCTTGTATGTTTGCTTTCTATTTTGAGTGACATGTGCCCATTTCCCTTATTTTTTTGGCCCCTTTGCCACTCTTGTATGCTTTTTGCTTCTTACCTTGTGTGCTTATTTCTTGTTTGATTCTCACTATTTGTAATGACATGATCCATATCATGAATTATCTTGCTTTCTTAGATACCACGATGGTCATCATGTCCCATCCTTCCTTGAAAAATAATAACTAACCAAACTTTTAAGTTTTAGTTCAATACATTTCACATGCTATTACATTTTTACATATATCTAGGCATATCCATGTTGATCTAATAATATTCAAAACAAACTATGTTATATCTTGAGACTTATTTTCAATTATCATTGCTATATCATGTATTTTATAACATAACATACTTAGAGGGATATTTTTTTAGGGTAGTCATTGTAAGGTCTTAATTCCTACCCTCATAAGAGGGGGTGACGAATAGGGTTTTTTCAAGAGATCAAAGCCCTCTATCGGTCAAAAATAAATTTTCACAACACTCAAAATAGCAATAAGAGATTAAACTAGGTAGAACAGACCAAAAAAATAGTGATGATTATAAAATAGTGATCAAAATTAGCAAAGGATAAGAGCATCAGACCTAAACAATAGTGTCAAACACCAAGGTGTCCTATTTTTGCCACTCCTATCTAAACAACAAACAACCCATATTTTCTAGAAATAGATAGAAAGGTAAGTTCAGCTATAGTTTTATCAATAATAATATAGTTCATAATCAGTGGTTTTAATATAGTTTTCTTAGAGAATCTAAATATAGGGGGAATCATGCATGGTATGATGGATCTCTCTTTTAGTTTCAAATTGGGAAGTTGGTATACTTCTAGATCAAAATCCATTTTATAAACACTAGTTATTGGGGGCAATGTGCATGGCACATTTGACTTCTTTTCTTTCTGAGTTTAGTATATTACATAGGCATTCTCAGTAGTTGCATGCCTTATTCCATTTTTAAGTGGTTGGCCTAGTTTTAGAGTGGATTTCATACAAGCCTAATCTCCACCTTTTATAATAGCCAAGATTTGCCTAGTTTCCAATACACATTCAGTTATCCATGCTATATTGTCAAATTTTAGAGCATTCATGGACTTCAAGAGCCATATCATATGCCACACATTCGTACTAGTATCAGTTTATAAATTCACTTAGTGGGTAATGATGGAGCTAAAGGAATAACTAGAATTTGTATTCTTGAGCCACGTACTTAGAGGGATCAGACACATAGCCCAAACATTGATTAGCACACACATGATCACATATCTTCACTTAGTAGGTGATGATGAAGCCAAAGGGCCAACCTTTGCATTCATAAGCCACTCTTGGGGATCATGATATTAATTTTGGTACATCACATACCCATAAGATATATAACATACCCAAACATCACTTAATATCACAACTTTTATATTGGTTTGTATACCTAGTGAGGTGTATTCATTCCTTTCTCTTCTCTATTTTACCAAAATTTTCTATGTTCTTATTTTAGATATAGTGTATCTAGTGATAACTGATCTACTTCTTATTTTTCATTTATATATTTACACTTCACAATCACAGCTTTATGGGCTTCACCCTTGTAGGTAAGCTTAGGTACGCTTTCTATTTTTATTTTATCCTAGTATTTCACCCTACATCACTAGAATAAAGTGGGGGAAATGTATTCATATAAAATGTCCAAATTGGTAGTTTGAATGTGGTTTGTGACATCCTATCCATAGATCCTATTTTCATGCTCTTATGACCCTCCTAGGTACCTTTTTACTTATTTCCAATTGTCTATAGCCTTCTAGATAATCATTCTAGCTTAGCCAAGATCTATTTCCTAGGCCAATTCTATCCCCCTAGGTCTTGACCCTGTAAGACAAGAGCACCATACTTGGACTATAGTGTTGGACCCTAGGGTGTCCCATTTTTGGTACTCCTATCCAATTGTATTTTGAGCCCAAATAATTATTTTCATTTTATTCTTATCCTTCATCATGTTGGCCTAGCATGAATACATCTAACCCATGATCGATAGTTCCCTATAAAATTCCATCCAAAGGTCATTTACAAAGGAAGGTGACAAATAAAACAAAGCAAGAAAGAATACAAGCAAACTACTAAGGCAAATTTCCCTATTTTTTGCATACAATCACCTAACATAGTTACAAACATATTCAAACCCTCACACCAGCCCCTAGCCACCTCAAGCACTCTCAATTTAACATTTTTACATCCTCATTACACTATTTCACAAAGCACATCAAGTGGGAGAACTACATATCGCTTGATCCTCTTCAAAGTATTCATATGTAGGTAACACACCCATATAAGGGGTTTGGATAAATGTTTAGTGCATCTTATACACACTGACCCCACTCTTTCTCAAGTTTTATCAAGCACAATGAAGGTATAGGGTTTCAAGATTGAATCATCTCTACAATGAGCTCCATCAACATTCAACAGTTAAGATTTCACAGGTAGACTCATACAAAGATAGCAAACAAAACCTAGAAATCTTAGATCTCTATGACCAGTTTGGATAATAGCGGTAGGAGTGGACTAAGCATTAGACCTCAAAGTGTCTTATTTTTAGTGCTCCTATCCTTTTACCAAACAAAATCTAGATTCAAATTTGTAACATTGTCCCAGTCCTGCACAACTAGTTTCAACCTTTGTCTTAGTCACTTAATCTAGTTTTAAGTTAAGTTGCATTTATGTTTAATTATTGATAATTTTATAAAGGTCTAAATTATACAAATTAGTACTATAATTATTGCAATAATATTTATTGATTTATTATTCTAGACCCTTAAATAAAAGATAAATAAAACTCCGTTATTCCTAAAATAGTAAAATCAGTCATCCATACACAATCATATTCAATGTTCATACGTCATATCAAAATATTCTTCATGCATCAATATATCCCCTTTATGTTTCACAATCCACCATGGATCAGACTAGCTCATAACAACTTCCATGTTCTAAACTACCAATTAGGTCTATGAGACCTTGTTCTCTATGGTGAACCTATGTCAAGTATTCTTCATGACAAAGACCATTAAACACCTCTACATGTAACATTAATCAAACTCTATCAAGATTACGATGGTATATCAGACCTAAGAGTATTTTGATCAATCTTAAACTTCACATACTTTGTCAAGGACCTCATACACTATCCATATGCATTACATGATCCTAATGTCACCTTGACATTCACCAAGATCACTTAAATCCATATTGTAATGTCTCAAATCAACCAACTCTATAGTCACCATACACTTACTAGATTTTCATGGTTTCACTTTGCTTTTCAATCTCAGATACTCATAAACCTTTGAGATTAATGATAAAATTAATACCTCAATCAAAACAACATGAACATACCTCAACATATATAATACACATACATAATTAGATGATCATTCCATTAATAAACTCAACCTTATCATTTACACAATCCTTAAGATATTACATAATAGGTTCAATTGATAATCACATAACTCATCCTTATTATAATATAATATCAAAATCAAATTGTACAAAGACTAATAAATTCATATATGCCTATGAAAATTGTGAATTAAATCATCTATCTAAGACTTATAATTGCCTCATACAAGTAATTGTTTAAATGTATGCCCAAACATATATTATAACTCAACCAAATCAAAATTCACCTTTTATACATAATTATATGCATAAATATAAATACACAAACAACTTTTTATACTTCTACCAAAGGAATTATCTACTTTGGCATCATTACTGGGATTCAAGGCTTTATATGTTTATGGTATGACTAGAATTAACCCCAATTTTGTATATGTATAATTATGTATGCTATAAGATTTAATAACAAAGACTGAGTATATTTACTTTGACACATATACCTTTAATTGGTTTAACCCCAATACACATATATTTCTTTTGAAAGGCCCTAACCCTTGAATATAAATACATACAAAAACACACACACACACACACAGATATATATATATATATATATATATATATATATATATATATACATATATATATACATATATATATACATATATATATATATATACACACACATATATATATATACATATATATATATATATATATACATATATATATATATACACATATATATATATATATACACACACACACACACACACACACACACACACACACACACACATATATATATATATATATACATATATATATATATATACATATTTCTACATATTCAAATTTGTTATAGAAATTTATAACTTCCTGACCCAAATTCTAAGTTAGATATATAAATAGTCAAATCCCAGATAACCAATATATAATTTTATCTATGTTTAAGCATTAATGCTTATATCCCCAACTGGTTATATATAAAAAATTTTTTTAAATTATGGGCTGAATGTAGGGCCTTGTAGATGGCTTGACCATCTATATAACCTTACATCCAACCTAGAGTAACCCTAAGTGGAAGGGTTAGAGCTATAAGATTTTATCCATGGGTATATTAGCTCTATAAAAGCTCTGTATTAATTCCTTTATAATTTGTAAACCCTATGAATTCATTATATGGTTAATTAATTTAAAGGGTATTTATAACTAGATTGGGTGGGGTCTTGGACTTAGTTTTAGTTGTTGAACTAGTTGGGGATATAAGCATTAATGATTAAGCATATATAAAATTATATATTGGTTATCTAGGATTCAACTATGTATATATCTAACTTAGAATTTGGATTAGGAAGTTATAAATTTATATAACAAATTTGAATATGTATGTATGTATATATGTAAGCATGTATTTTGACTTTACAAATACTAACATCAACTTCACATAGTGACCATGCAAATTGAATTTATACAAAGTCTTCAAATATTATAATTCCATGCAATGTCAACTAAATAATAAGTCTACATAATATAATGACCAATATCAATGCATTCAACCTTCAAACTAGAAGTTAAAGTCCTAGGTTAAACAAATAAATATAGAATTTAGCATAAATTCATCAAATGTAATGATATCTATATAATTATTAATTAATTTAATTATCTATAACACTTTCTATAACATTATGTTTATTGCTTAAGCACTAAGGCTTTATAGTAGTCTTACATCAATAACATCAATTTCATTTTATTATGCCAACTTAAGGTCATTTTTAATGCCTAATAAAAAAAACTATAACTCATTAATGTCTTATTATAGGTCTATTCAACTATTATAAATTATAATAGTAACCTTATAAACATATTTATCCACTTAACAAACTAACTTAGCTAAGTAATAAAATACAACTAATACTACAACAAATAATTCAAGCAAAGCACTATTTATACAAACCCTTAGTTATAACCAAAATAGCAACAAGTCACATTAAAATATGAATTGATTCATTCAAACAACTAAGTAATAACATTAACATTTATTAATGAAGTGACACAACTAGATTAGTGAAATCACATAATTAAAACAACATGTTCATAAAAAAAATAAGATCGTAATAGACATACATAACATAAATCAAAACATAATACAACTATTAAACTCAAATAATAATCATAAAACATGTTAATCTACTTTGGTGTGTGCATGGATTTCTAGTTTTTCTCTATATCATCCCCCAATGCCTCCATCTACAACATCCTCTCTAATGATTCCCTCCCTCCATCACATCCATCTCATAACAATGAAGGTAGTTATCTCAAAAAAATTATGAAATCCATAAAATAATACTGTATAAACTAACAAACATGATTATAATGTATATAATATAAAAGTACATCTATCTCATAACAAATCAATCATGTAAATTAAGAAACATATAATTATCCCATGAACAACATACGACATAAAATCTAATTAAATAGTAGTTAATCAACTAAAAATCATAAAAAATTATAGATTAAATGGTTATTTAGCCTAAATAAAATTCAGGATGTGGCATCCTTCCCCCTAAAGTTTTTCATCATCTTGATAACATTTATTCAAACACAAGTTCTAAATTTAAAATGTTATTTAGCAAAAAATAATATAATATGTAACAATAAATCAAGAAAAAAAATGTGGAAATAACATATAAAACTCATCATATTCCTCCCAAGTGGCACTATATTTAGAATGTTGGTCTCATTTAGCCTTGCACTATGACACTTCTCTATTATGCAAACTATGTTTTCAAGTGTCAATTATTTTTGATTGGTTCTAGCATGACCACGCTAGCATTCCAATCCAGCACATGTGAATGATAAACAATATACTTTTTAATATAATAACATGGAATACATTATTCAAAGGAGATATATATGGTGGAAATAAAAGCCTATACACTATAGGATTGATCACTTCTCAAACCTCAAAAGGTCCCACATATCTTAGTGAAAGTTTTGCTAACTTTCTGAACTTAATTGAGCTTTTTTGAAGCTTAATCCATAGAAACACTTTATCACATACATAAAACTACCTTATTGTTCTCTTTATGTCATCATAACATTATATTTATCATTGGCCTCAACCAACCTCTACCTGATTATCCTGACTTGCTCTTCTATTTCTAAAATCATCTTAGATCCAAAGACTACCCTATCTTCTAACTTTTCCCAATTGATTGGTGATTTACACCTCCTTATATATAATGCTTCAAATGGATCCATTTTCAATTTTGATTTGTATGATTTTTTTTAATTAAACTAAACCAATGTAAGGTATTCCTCCCACTTTTATTGTTGATCCATGAAATATATATGAAGAATATATTCTAAAATATGGTTAACTCACTTTGTATATCCATCAATTTTTGGGTGATAAGTAGTGTTGGAATTCAACTATGTACCCAGAGATAAATTTAGAGTCAACTCAAAATCTATAATCCATTCCCGAATCTTGATCAAAAATGATCATCTCTATAAATTAATGAGATCGATAAACCTACTTCACAAATATCTTCATAAACATAAGTGCATTATCTATCGATTTACCTAGTATGAAGTGGGATACCATGGTTAGTTTTTCAAATACAACCAAGATCATATCATGTCAGTTATGTGATATTGAAAACCCTTAGATGAAGTCCATGCTAATCACCAACCACTTTCACTTTGATATATCATGTGGATATAATAATATTTTTGGATGCACGTGTTCAAATCTCACACACTGGCATTCCAAATAATGAGACACAAAATATATTACATCTTTCTTGATACATTTACATAAATAGAGTAGTCTTATCTCAACCATAAGCTTTGTTACTTTTGTATATCCTAAATATGGTTTATTGTGTAATTCCTTTAGCATTGTGCTCTTCATATTGTTTCTATCAAGCACATACATCATAATATTATACCTAAAAAAATAATCACTCTCTAACTTGAATCATTTATACCTAGGATTATGAGTATTCTCAGATAAAAATTTCTTCTCTTGATCATATAAATCATCTCCTAATGATAATTGGATTACCTAATCTCAAAAATTACTCTTGATAGTATCCACAACTATTATGTATCTTCTACATCTTAGAGCATTAGCTACTCTATTCTCCTTGCCTTTGATATAATTAATATCAAAATAATAATTAGATAAGAAATCTAACCATCATCTCTAATGAATATTTAGGTTTGGTTGGATGAATATGTACTTGAGTCTCAAGTTATCAGTCTTGAGCTCAAATGGTTTCCATAATAGATAATGCCTCCAAGCATTCAAGGCATGTAAAATTTCCACAAGTTACAAATCATGAGGGGAATAATTCACCTCATATGGATTCATTTTCCTATGCTCATAGGCTACAACTGAGCCATCCTACATAATAAATCCTCTAATTCCATTCCCAGATGCATTAGTGATTACTCAAAATTGACCATTAGGATCAGGAACTCTTAGAAATAATGTTGAAGTAAGCCTCTTTTCACCTCCTAAAAGGCTATCTCACACTTTTCTAATAAAATAAAATTTTTATTCTTCTGCTGAAGAGAGGTAATTGGATTAGCTATCTTAGTAAAATTTAGAAATATTTTTTTAATAACTCACCAATCTCATGAAATTCATCACCTCATGCACATTTTTTGGCATTGGCCATTCCATTATGGTTCTCATATTCCTTGGATATACTAAAATACCATTTTTAGAGATAATATGTCCTAAATACTACACTATTTTTTGGAAAAATACACACTTAGACAACTTTCCTTACAACTTATGCTTTCGTAAATGCAAAGAAACTAGTTCTAGATGTTGTAGATGCTCTTCCTCATACTTGAAATAAATAAAGATGTCATCTAGAAAAAAACAAAACAAAATGATCTAGATAATCTCTAAACACACTATTCATAAGATTCATAAATGTTATAGGAGTATTTATCAACTCAAATTATAATACTATGAACTCATAGTGCCCATATTGAGTTCTAAACATTGTTTTCAAAATATCTTCATCATAGATTATTAATTGATGATACCTTACTCTAATATTAATATTTGAAAATATTTTACCACTCACATTTGACCAAAGAGATAATTAATGCATTGAAATATATGTTCTTGATCATCACCTTATTCATCTTCCTATAATCAATACACAGGTGAAGAGTACCATCTTTATTTTGATGATAACAACTAGTGCACTTCATGATGATTCACTTGGTTGAATCAAATCTTTCAAAAACAACTCCTAAATTTGAGCCTTTAACTCAACCAATTTAGTGGTCATCATTATATATAGTGCCTGATACTATGGTTTTGATCCATGTATGACATCAATCAAGAAATCAAACTCATGCTTAGGTGGCAATCTAAGAAATTTTTATGGAAACACATCCTAAAATTTCTTTAGAAAAATATAATCATTGATGGATGGTTCCTTATATTCCTTAATATTATTTATCTTAATGATAAATTCTTGGCATCCCTTCCTTTGAGCTTTTTAAAGTTGAATTTCAGAGATCTATTTTAGCTTCAACTCTCTTTTCTCACCCTAAAGTTGTGTCTAATTTCTAAAATCATCTTGACACACAACCTTCTTTAGATAATAGTTAACCTTAGCTTTATGCCTTGCAATCAAAATGAATCCTAAAATCACATCATATGACCCTAATAGTGTATCATAAAGATCCACTAACATAGTGAATTTAGGCAACCTAATCTTAGCTTCGATTAAACACTTGTCAACCTTGACCTTGGACTCATTTTCATACTATAATATCCATTAATTTTCCATAACTTAAGCTTTTATAGATAATTTATTAAGCATTTTAGGATAAATGACATATTTTCTAGCTCTTGTGCCAACAAAAATAGAAACTCGATGCTCAAACAAAATACCTAATAGTTCTATGGGAAAATCTTGATACGTAGCCTGACAATTTTTAATAGTTATATATATTCATTTCTAAAATGTACCCTAATAAGAAGCATAACCCTTTTTATTCAACTTATCCTAGGTACACTCATGCACTCATGAGTATAATATTCGCCTCCATAAATGAAACAACCTCCTACTAGTCCTTTCTTGTTAGACTATTGATTTCCATTGAAACCTCTTTTGAAACCATTACTAGGTTTCCTCTTCCCTGAACCACTACTAAACATGGCATTCAGATTCTTGAACTAACCCCCCTTGGATTCTCCATTCCTCTACTTCCAATTATTATTTTTGAGAGTTAGTTTATAACTTTCAAACTTATTTTTGAACTTATCTCTAACTTGTTCAAGATATTTTAGTTTCTATTCCTACTTGACTGACTTATCAAAAACATGATCCATGGTAAATGGCCCATGTACATATAATTTAAAACCAATTTGGGGTCTTAATCCCATGATGAATTTCCTAATCTTGAACCTTTCATCAACCTAATACTGAGTTACATACTTAAGGAACTTGATGAATTTATCCTAGTATGCATTCATCAATAGGTACACTTGTTTAAGATTCTAAAAATATCTAAGCTTGTGATCAAAGTACAACTATGGAATCTACTATGACCTAAATAGTTCCATAAAATATTCCCAAGTGGTGGTGGTGGTATATTCTAAGTTCATATCGATCTTATTGTTTTCCCACCAAGTTTCTACTTCACTAATATGTAGATATGCTCCCCATACTACTTTCATGACTTAAAAGTAATTATGAATCATAAAATATTTATCCATATATGTCAACCATGATTTATATCCATCTCCTAATACAATTCCATTGATATTAAGTGGATTCACCTTTTTCATGTCACATAATAACTTTATAGTTACTCAATCTCTCACATCATATGGCACTTCCTCGTGTCTTTATTCTTGAGTATGTTCCTACTCAATAGGATGATATTTAGGTTCATCCTGAGCATTCTCCTCTACATCATCATGAACTTCCTATTCTATGTCCATGATTCATTCCCTAATATCTTTCATGGTTATGAGGATTTGATCCAACTTCATAACTTACTCAATGGCAAACTGATTTGGATCAATAGAGGGATTGGTATTCAAAGTACCCTCACCTATTGGTCTAGTGTGTACCATTTCTCTTCCTAATTAATAAGAAAATAAGTTTGTGTTAGTTGACACATTAAGTATTAAATTTTGAGCCTTAGCTTTGATGCCACAATGTAACAACATTGTTGGGTTTTACCAAAATAGAGTTTTTTTTTAAATTAATTACACATTCATCTAATAGATTTTACCATGAGAAATCTAAGTGATTTTTAAATAATTGTATTATTTTATTTAACCTCACAAGGTTTATAGCTAGTTTATTTGGCTAATGATCACCAAGATAATATATAACAAATCATGAAAAAAGTTAAATAAATAATAAAGGTTGTATTTATTTCATTAAATTAATAATACAATTTCAGCCACGACTAATACAACATTACAACCATTATTTTAGATGTACAAATAAATAAATACTTCAATTTTAGAAATAAATAATGTCTAAAATAATAATAATATAATGATATAAAACTCCATGGAGCATGAGTCTTCATAACTCAAGTATCTATCTATAATCTCAAGTGTAGTCTCTAGTGTAGTATTGTTTTAGGGAGGGAGAGAATCATCCAAGTGCTTTTCCACACCAACCACATACCATTGATGCCCCACACTATTTCCCAACAAGGTAATGGGCCTCCATTTATGTATGGGTAGATAATGATGTTGTGAGAATCCAGAGTGACAAACTAGAATCTATGTGTTGTAAGATAACTAATACATGATGTGTACCATAAATAAATATGTTCTAACATGATATTTTCAAAACATATAAACTATAGCAAACACATGAAATGACAATTTTTAACTATAAACATTACTTTGGAAAAAGTTTTCAAATAGTTAATGATCTCTAGGATCAGTGAATTTCATACACACCACTCAATCAGATTGCAACTCATATTACATTGATGGCACTAATTAAACCATTGGAATATATCCACTACTTATTTAGTGTCATAGATGCAAGATTTAGTTAAATTATATAATAATATTAAAACCAATAATTTCAATTAGAATATTCCCTATTAGCATATATAAGTATGCTAAGTACATAAATATTGAATACATACATTTAGTTCATCAAATGTAACACAATAAATTTAATATCATCTAATTTATTATAGAATAAAAAATAGAATCATAAATAGTCCTTAATATAAACATACCATTTGGGTAAGAATTATATCTAGACTACAAGTTACCCAATATCATAATGTAACTTGAAATGTTATTTTATCCATGAAACAAAAAATCAATCACAACTTATTTATTTATTCATATTCCACAAATATAACAAAAGTTGGTCATAAAATAACATAATAAGATTTGTATTTAAAAAATTAAATACCTTATTTTAATTCTTCATTTGACATTAACTATATAATAAAGTACCCATTTTACCTTAATATAATCATAATGTTCATAAGAATAACATAGTTGTGTACATCTATATATGGTATATATATTCTTATATTTATAACATGTCAATAAATCATATGTTTATACAATGTATATATGTACTAATTTTTAAAATATCATATTAATTTCTATATAGTCACTAATCTGATAATGTATACATTATACTTTAATTAGACAATACAAATATTAGAGTATCTCATAAACATTCAATATACATTCTAAATTAAAATAAATTATCTCAAACCTTTAATATATTAGATCATTCCCAAAATTAGTTGTTTTGATTATAACAGTACAATATAAATATGATTACTAATTTCAATTTTATACATTCAATGATTTACCAAATTATTTTAATTTAAAAGACATAAATCAATCAAAATATAGACCTATTTTAATTTCTTTTTATATATAAAGATCAAATATTAATTACTCAGCCAACTATGTTTAAATATTGCAATTTTTTTTAGAATTTAACTTACCCCTTGGCCTTGTATATATACCTCATATAATATATAATTAAATCAAATGATCAAACCTTTTATAATATATGAGAGGGTCTTACTCATAATATTAAATACCAATTTGAATATATATAATACATAGACAAAACAAAATACTAAATCTGAGTGTATATAATACACATACAGAACTAGATAATCATTCAATTAATAAACTCAGTGTTGTCATTTAAACATTCCTTAAGATATTACATGATAGAATCAATTGATAATCACATAACTTAGCCTTATTATAATATACTATCCAAATAAAATTGTACAGAGACTAATAAATTCATATATGCTTATGAAAATTGTGACTTAAATCCTTTGTCTAAGACTTATAATTGCCTCATGTGAACTAGGAATTTGACTAAGAAGAGGATATTAGTATTGTGTTAGTGACAAAATGCATAAAATAAATTGACAAAGAACACACTAAGCTAACACCTTCATGCCTAGTTACTAGAGTGAGCTTAATAACAAAAATAAATGACAAACACAACTAAAAAGTAAGGAAAAACACAAGAATTCCTTCACCTTCTTTGGATGCTCCAAATGCCTTTGTAGTAGTGGCTTGCTCTAGATTGTGCTCATTAAGTCCTTGGCAATGGCAGCTTGTCCACCTCCATCTCTCCATGGCACCTTTGTCTTATGGCTTGGCTTGGATTGGAATCAATTTGACATGGTAACACTAGTTTCATGAAGCTTTTGGAACCAATCTTGCATTATAACTTTGTACAAATTAAGCTTAGAAATGATGTGGTAAGGCCTCCTATTTATAGATTTTTGAGATTGATCAGAATCAACCTGAACCATCCATCTCAAGATTAAGATATGTGGCTAAAGATTAATCCAATTGTGTAATTAAAATCCATAGATAGGCTCATCAATATTTGGGGTAGAGGAGCAATTAAGAGGCATGGAGGGCTTTGATGAGCCATGGGAGGCATGAATCCTGATATTTATGACATTTATGGACTAGGTCACTTGATGATATAGATTTTAAATATTCATTTCTAAAACAAAGTATTCAATAAGTTTCCATGTAATTCTTAATTAGGCCTTGATTTGGATTAATTAGCTCTTAAGCATGTTTAAGCAATTTGTGCACAAATAACCCAAATTGATCATAATGCCTTATTATTGGTCCAAAATTTGTCTGGATTAGAATTGGAAGGAAATATCATATGCATTGGATCCATTATCCCATTTAGGATGTTACTGACAACAAATAATAAAGGCATGTATCTTATGTAAAATATTTGATAGGAAAGAGCAATTCAGAGCACCTAGGTGCAAAATTTGTATTTTGACTCAAAATGATCTAATCAAAGTTAGGCCCATAAATTACATTACCCCATTTAGGGATACCCTAGCCAAAATTTGCATTTGAATATGTCAATTTCACATCATTTAATGTGTTTTTGTGTTTTTAGGCCAAATTGTGTATTTTGGTGGAAATTGGACAAAAGCTTGACTAGAGGTCATTGGTGGCCATATTTAGGTGTCTATAATTTTCCCCTATTTGGGAGGATGTTGTAAACTATAGGTAAAGCAATGTATTCTCAAATAATGAGAAAATTTTTGTATGCCAAAAAGAAGATGATGGTTGAAGAATGAGGCTCCAAATAGTTTTTGGAAGCCTATGATGATTACCCCTCGAGGGAGTGGCCATTACATTTGTTGATAGATGGTCCCTCGAAAAGAAACAAAAAAAAGGTATAATTAACCCATGGTTGATATTAATCCAAATGATAAAATACTTGCATGCATTGATGTAAAAAGGATGTTGATTTTCCCAAAAGGTGGTATAATTAGGAATAAAAGTCAAAATAATGATTTGCCCATAGGTGATTATAATCATTAAGCACCTTAATTGACTAAAACTGATGGTGCCCCAATTAGGGATGATTAGCAAGCATAACTCAAGGATATAACCTAGAATACATATTAAAGATGAGCAGGTGCAAAGTGATGAAAGAGATGGATAGAAGAATAAGATTGATCATTATAAATGATTTATTTGTACCTACTAATGAGGATATACTCATCCTTATTAGAAATTATATAACTAGAATGGTCAATGGGTTGATTTGATCAAGGGTGAGATGGGAGGATTTTCCAAGGTGCCAAGGAGAAAATTTTGTGGCTCCATTGATTGTAGACCTTATTGAATCTAATTTTTGATATAGCATGTGATGGTAGGATTCATGATAGAACACCATGAAGACTTGGCCAAAATATGCATAAGGACCGACTTTAGATCCAATAAACACTCAAAAATAATACACCAATAATAAAAATCATGATGATAATGTTGATGTATGAATATGGATGGACTCAAGAATAGGTACGCACAAGGAATCACCCAATGAATGCACATAGACTAAGTCAAGGTAATAATGTTGAAAGCAAATAAATAGGCAAGCAAACAAAAAAACAAATAAACAAACAACCTAAAATAAATAAATAAATAAATAAATAGAAATCCTAAAAATAAAAGCAAAAGAAAGCATCCTAACAATGATAATGCCCCAGTAGGGTAGATCGAGGATAACTAACTAGGCTTAGACAAGACAAAAAAAATTTGGATTTTTGAAATATTATGAATGTGTTTGGAATTTTTGAGGTATTTTAACTTGATATAGAATGACAAGATACTTTCTCACAAAATGATGAAAGCATTTGGCTTATGTTGATCATAAAATGATGAGAGCATATGGAAAGTGGGATTGAAATGACCTCAACACGAATTAAGCATGACCCATATAGTCCTGAAATGACCTCAACACAAATTGAGCATGACCCACATAATCCCTAAATGACCTCAAGTCATAGTAATTCCACCTACACAAAATGTGAGGAAAAACCAACATGTTCTCAGAATTGATAAATGCCTAGTCAAATGGAAAGAAGTGATACAACAATGCATGGTAAACAAGTATTTCCCCTAATTTGACCATAGGTGGTTATAAATAGGATATAATGACATAGGTCAATGATACTAATTTTCCCATAGGTGGTTATACTTAGTAGAAAGACTGGTGAAACACTGATTTGCCCATAGGTGGTTATAATTAGGCTCACATAAATAAACTTGATAGAATGAAAGATATCTTGCCAAATCAAATATCACACTCTTTTATAGACTGCCATTGTAAACATAGATTTGAATGATTATTGAAACTTGATTGGAATCCTCCAATAAAAGGTGAAAGAAGAACCAAATGAACCAAGATCAATATAGGATTGGGTAGGATGACTAAAAATAGGCTTTGGTGTAGATATGAATGGAATGATAGGATGGTATGGTTTTACTAAGGATAATGATGGTTTTTGATAGATTAGATAAAATGGTAAGAGGGTTACCCCTAAGTGATAGGTTGAATAGTAGGAATATGCAATAATGGCAAATGGATATGTAACAACTGTAATGGCATGGCATTGTGAAATGGTATGGTATATGTTTTTGGCCTGGGTATGGTAAATGACATATGATTTTATTTTTTTGTTGAGATGGAGATACACATCCTAATTAATAAATTATATAAATAGAATACTTGATCATGTTAATTTCTATCCCACACCTCATTTGAATAGTTTCTCTATTAATAATTGCCTATAGATTTGGATGTCAAGAATTCTTTTAAAATCTTTATTGGTCATTGATTTTGATGCCTTAAAACATCAATATAAGGTATCTTTATATCCTCTACAAAGAAAAGTACATACATGGATGGAAAATAAGGAAAAATAATGGATGGTAGGTTTGATTATGAAATAGAATGGTAGATGATAATGGAATGTATAATGGTGGGAAAACAAATAAAGATCAGGACTTTCAGTCACACATAGTGTTGTTGATGTTAGATTTGACATAATTTTGGTTGTGTTAGGGCTAAAGACTTGTTCTCTCGATAGAACCACCATATTTTTTTATTGTTTGATCTTGATAGTAGTTACCACCTGATTAGGTTGTAGATTGGAAGCTATTTTTATTTGATCCTTGCTTTTGTCTTCATCAAGTAGTGAAGAATTTTTGTGCTCAGTTATCGGTGTCTCAATGAGGTTTCACCAATGAAGTTGTCTTGACTATCTCGTAACACCTCTGAGAAGGTTTCAATAAGGAATGTTTACCTTTGAATTTGATTTTCTTCTAGCATTTTTGAAAAAAAATCATTAAAAGATTTTGGGTTCTAACTTTTATTGTCCCCTAACACCTCTAAAAAGGTTTCACTAGGAGAGTGTTCTTATACTATATGAATGTGGTCTAACATTCATGCTCTTATTCAATTACTATGTCCCATGGATGTATTTTAACAAAGTGTGATTCTATCGATCCCAATCAACACTTGTGGGAGATGGAATGTTAATGATATGGCTATTTTGGTTGATGGTAATAGCCTATGGAATGGTAATGGAATGGGGAGAGGTTGCACAATCCTCATAGAAGATACTGGGATAACTTATGTCAAAGCTAAAGTACTAATCATTAAAAATTATAGAAGGATCACAAATGTATTCAAACTAATCTAAAATATATGCATAACCAAAATTATAGTAGCCATGAACATATTCTTCTTATAAATCTAATTTTGACTCAATGGACTCTAAATCCAATGTTGAGATTGAGGTTGATTCTAATTTTGATGCTAAATCTAATGTTAATTTAAAAGGAAAACCTGACTCTAACTCTAATTATTCATTTTATGGGTGCTTTTTTATAAAGATGTCTTGTTGAATATTTGGTTTTGGACAAGTACTGGCCTGTGATGGCATAATGGGCTCCACAAAGACTAGTTTGTCAAAGTGAGTCTCCTCTACAATTAGAAAAAGGTCAAGAGACAACTCCTTAGAGATTTGATTATCAATAATATGCTCTTGAAAAATAGGCATATGGTCAAGGTAATGATTTTCCTAAAGGTAGTTATAATCATTAAAAAGTGACTCAACAAAGACTGGCTCATTAGTGTGAGACTCCTCAATAATTGGTATAAGATCAATAGGTGATTCATCATAATTTGAATTATCATAAGTGGTTGCTTCAACAAAAACATCTCAGATTGGTTGGTTGTCTTAGATTTGGTTTCCAATGAGTTGGAAAATACCAATTTTGAACATAGTTTGGTCTTCAAATGATTGGATTGGTTGAGGTTTGGCTGGGATTGGTACTGGATGACAAATGACTTGTGGTTAGATAATGGTAGGGTATTGGGGATCATGATTTCTCACATGAGCTAAAGGATGAAGTCCTAAAATGGTAATGATAGGGTGTTGTGGGGATTGATTACCCACATAAGCCAAAGGACTAGGTCTTGGAATGATGAAGGGGCATCGTGGAGCCTGGTTGCTTGCATGAGCCAAAGGACTAGGTCTAGGAGTGGTAATGTTATTCCTTATATATTATAGAGCTTGATAACTCATAAAATCCAAAGTAAGGTTAAGGGTAGTCAATGATCAAATAACAAAAGGACATCATAGAGCTTGATTACTTACACAAGCCAAAGCATCTAAGTCTTTCTCACAAACCATATCATCCCAATCATGAGTTGGTTTTTGAATATGTTCCATGTATTGATTATTATAAAGATGGGATGGATCCATATGCTAAATAACATTATCTGTAGTTTGGTCTTCAAATTCCTTCTCATAAGCCTCTTCATGCCAATCAAGGCCTCAATTTGGATTTTTTGGATTTTGACTATGTTCCCCATATGGAGTATTGTAGGGAGAATAATAAAAATCCTTAAAAAATATTTCTCTATAGGGGTTCCTAATGGGATTTTATGTGGCCATTCTATAATAAGTTGGATTTTACGTGACTCCACCATAAGTGTAGCTAGACATATCCACATAAATGATGAAAGTTCCAAAATAAAAAGGCTTAGAGTTCTACAAACTCTAAAAAACTATCCAAAAGACAAATGGTTCAAACTTGGTCTAACTTAGTCTAAGGGATGGAGTTGTATCTCTAATATGGTCTAAAAGTGGAGTTGTATCTCCAAAATGATTTATGCTAAAATGTGGCATAAAATAGTTTAACATTAAATGTCTAACGTCAAATGCCATACCCATAAAAGGTCAAACATCTGAATAAAAATTGACATATTAAAATTCTAGGTCAAAGTGTTCCAAACAAGGTCTAAACTAGGAAAGGGAAAAGTTGAGTTACTAGGTCTTTTATCCAAATGCAGAGTCAAAAGATAGGCCCAAACAAATAGGCATACACTAGGACTTTTGGCCAAATGATTTTAAAAGCTAGAATTGAAACTAAGGCTGATGTGTTTTGATTTAATCGAACAAGTTTGGAAATAACTTTGACATAGACCCGGCACATGGAATAAAACATAAACATGATCAGTTGGCATAAGATATGAGGCAAAAGTCTTTTGGAAAAACATTATATTCTCCCAAATAAAGGCACAAATAATGATGAGAATAGGCATAGAACAAACAAACCATCAATAGTTTTTAAAATTGGGTAACCAATTAACTAAAGTTATGTAACCTAAAAGAGAAATATCGTTGTATCAGCCCCATGAATTAAGGCCTAAATAAAAATCAATCAATGTTTGAATCCAAACTTGATAAGGCTAATTTAAAACTCAATATTTGAAAACTAGGATTTGACCAAATAAGCTAGACAAGATCAGACAACATGATGGCATAAGACAAAGGCCCAAATGGTATATATGACATGGTTTGAAATAATTCATTTTTAATATAAGGTAAACTAGTTATGAAACAAATTGAGCATCCTAATAGTGTACACATGATCAAATGATGTAATCTATGTTATGTTTCAAAATAATAAAAGGCAAAAATGGTTTGACATGATTTGGGCAAGCATAATACTACCCTCTAAAACTCAAATTGACACACACATAGACAAGTTTAAAAGTTTTCAAGACATAAGTGTGGTGTAAAATGATCAACATAATGCCTTTTTAGATAAAAGAGTGACATATAAACAAAGTGGTTTGGGCATGGTTTATATATAAACAAATAAGTTTTAGTCTAAAAAACACCAAGTAAGATAAATGACCAAAATACTCTAAGTATAATCATCCAAATCCTAAAAAGGGTATGGCAATGTGGGATTGACTAACTATCAAGTTTCCAACATCTTTAGGGGAATGAATTACATAATGCCTTTCACATCAAATAATGAAAAATACAAGCATTAAATTAGGTGAACACAACATTGGCTAGTTATAAAAAGGTCTAGTCCTTTTTATAACGACTACATCTTGTTGTTCACTTAGTGTAGTTCGATGTCCAAATGAAGATACATCCCATGTGTAACTTCAATATGGATCTAAATGAAGTCAATGTCAAGAGATGAAACTTCAGGTCAAAGCTTCCCTAAAGAACTCATAAGAGGTGATGAAGTCCCTCTCACAATCCAATTTTGCATGAAAATAAAGAAATCATGAAATAGAAGGACTTTAGGATCATTTTCAAGGTCACCCAAACTTTGATGAGTTTTTGGGGAGTGCTTTAGATGATTTTATTTCTAAGCCTTGAACTAGGCTATTTGTAATAGGAATTGTACTTTTGATTCCAAATTTTCCCTAAAGGGGAAAAATGGAAGAGCATACATGCAACACCCCTCTCTTTTCTAAACAAAATTAGATCAAGCAACTATTGAATACCAAAAACTTTTAGAAAGATGAGTTCATTTTTAAGCACCAAATTTGAAAGATTGAGTGGTGTTCATTTGACCCCTTGGTCTTAAGATTTTAAACTTTAAAATCCTAACTTATGAAAACATTCACTTAAGAATCTACATGTTTCATTAAGCACCAAAAACAAGATTCCTAATTTATTTTAAAATCATGCCAAAGATGTCTTAATAGCATGTTTTAACAAGTTCTAAGTTTGTTGGTTACATGTCTACCCTTAAGGCATCACCCCAAAATCAAATATGTTAGATTAGAAAAAATTTAAATATATTTTCAAAATTTTAGGAAAAATATATGAAACTTAAAGCTAAACTAATGTCAAATTCTAAAAATTTAGGAGAAAAAATGTGGTTTTGAAAAATAAAATCATCTAAAATAGATTCGGTATGACCCCAAACCAAGCATTTTAAAATGGCCTATTAGCTCTCAAGTTTGTGTTTTTAAGAAAAACACAGTGATTGACACTGGTTATAAAATTTATGATGGTTACACTTACTAACTGATGATAGTTATCTAACTGATAATGGTTATACCAATAGTAATTGATGAAAGCTATGCCAACTTATAATGGTTTTACTAACTGATGACAGTTATTGTGTAAACTTATGACAAATAAAAATGGAAAACTAAAGTTTGAAATAAAATTTAAAGAGTTTTAATGATCCAAATGAAGATTTTAAATTTGTATAATGATCTTATTCATGTGTCAGATGCGTTTGGTCCCATCGGGTGTGCCATTATGTGAACTGGCAGTTTGACTAAGAAGAGGAGATTAGTATGGTGTTAGTGAATGAAACCAAATCAAAAACATACTAAGCTAAAAAATTCATGCCAATTAATAGGATGAGCTTAGTAACAAAAACAAATGACAAATTTAACTAAAAATTAATGAAAAATAACTATAATTCCTTCACCTTCCTTAGATGATCCAAATGCCTTTGTAGTAGTGGCTTGCTCAATTTTGTGCTCATGAAGTCCTTGGCAATGGAAGCTTGTCCACCTCCATCTCTCCTTTCCACCTTTGGCTTGTGGCTTGGCTTGGCTTGGAATTAATTTGGCATGGTAACACTAGTTACATAAATCTTTTGGAACCAATATTTCATTATAACTTTGCATAAATTAAGCTTAGAAATGATGTGTAAGGCCTCCAATTTATAGATTTTTGAGATTGATCAGAATCAACCTAAACCATCCATCTCAAGATTAAGATATGTGACTAAGGATTAATCCAATTATGTAATTAAAATTCATAAATAGGCTCATCAATATTTGGGGTAGAGGAGTAATTAAGAGGCATGGAGGGCTTTGATGAGGCATGGGAGGTATGAATCCTAATATTTGTGGCATTTATGGCCTAGGGAGTCTTCCTAAGAAATGAGGTCACCTGATGATGCAAAAATTCAATATTCATTTCCAAAACAAATTATTCAAAAATTTTCCATGGAATTCTTAATTAGGCCTTTATTTATATTAATTAACTCCTAAGCATATTAAACACTATACACAAATCACTCAAATTGATCAGAATGCCTTGTTATTGGTCCAATATTTGACTAGATTAGAATTGGAAGGCAATATCAGATGTGTTGGATCCATTATCCCATTTAAGATGTTATTGACAACAAATAAAAATGCATGCATCTTGTGCAAAATATTTGATAGGAAAGAACAATTTAGAGCACCTAAGTGCAAAATTGACATTTTGACTCAGAATGATCTGATCAAAGTTAGTTGGCCCATAAATTACATTACCCCATTTAGGGATAACCTAGACAAAATTGGCATTTGAATATGTGAGTTTCACATCATTTAGTGTGATTTAGTGTTTTTAGGCCAAATTGTGTATTTTGGTGGAAATTGGCCAAAATCCTGATTAGAGGTCATTGATGGCCAAATTTAGGTGTCTACACCTCATACAAGTAATTTTATAAACAAATGCCCAAACATATAATATAACTCATCTAAATCAAAACTCACCTTCTATATATAACTCTATATAAATCTAAATACATAGACAACTATTTATACTTCTACCTAATGAATTATCTACTATTGGCATCATTACACAGATTTAAGGCTTTATATATTCATGGTTTGACCAAAATTAACCCCAATTCTACATATGTATATTTATGTATGCTACAAAATTTAATAATAGAGACTGAGTATATTTTCTTTAACACGTATACCTTAAATTGGTTTGAACCCAATACATATAGATTTCATTCAAAAGGCCATAACCTTTGAATATATTATAAAAAACTATAATGTCCTTATCCAAATTCCAAGTTAGGTATATACACAATCAAATCCCACATAACCAATACATAATTTTATATATGTTTGATCACTAATACTTATATCCCCAACTGGTTTGATAACTAAAACTAAGTCCAAGACCCTACCTAATCTAGTTATAAATTCCCTTTAAATGAATTAACCATACAATAAATTCATAGGGTTTATAAATTGTAAAAGAATTAATACATAGATTTTATAGAGCCAATATAACCATGGCTAAAATCCAAAAGGTCTAACCCTTCCACTTAGGGTTACTCTGGGTTGGATGTAAGGATCTATGGATGGTTGAGCCATCCACAAGGCCCTACATTCATCCCATAATTTTTATAATTTCAAAAATAATTGTAAGCAATAAATATTTATCATTTATTTCCCATAAATCCATCAACTATAACATAGGAATTTAAAGTACATTAACAACCTATGAAATATGACTATAATGCCAAGGAAGTCAGATTTGTCTTCCCTTCTTATCTTGAATTACCTTTGTTTTACTTCTTCCTACTATAGTCCGACACCATTTCTTCATGTAGACTCCTTTCAATTCCCATAATGGTTTTTCTAAACATGATTGTTAACTTGAGTCAATGAAAGATTAGAAAACCTAATCATATTGAAATTTCAAGTGATTAGTATAATAATCAATTTATGCATGTATTTTGACTATACCAATACTAACATCAACTTCTCATAATGCCCATGCAAATCGACTTTATATAAAGTCTTTAACTATTATAATTACATGTAATGTTGACTAAAACACAAGTCTACATAACATAATGACCAATATCAATGATTTCAACCTTCAAACTAAAAGTTAACTTCCTAGATTAAGCAAATAACTATATACTTTAGCATAGATTCATCAAATGTAATGATGTCTATATAAATATTAAATCATAAAATTATCTATAACACTTTACATAACATTATGTTTATTGCCTAAGCACTAAGGCTTTATAGCAATCTTAAGTCAATAACATCAATCTAGTTTTACCATGCCAACTTAAGGTCATTAGTTAATGCCTAATAAATAACTATAACTCATTAATGTCTTATTCTAGGTCTATAAAACTATTATAAATGATACTAGTAACCTTATAAACATAAGTAGTCACTTAACAAACTGACTTAGCTAAGTAATATAATATGTCTATTAATACAATAAAGAATTTAAAATAAGTACTATTTATACAAAAACTCAGTTATAACCAAAATAGTATTAAGTCATGTTAAAACATTATTATATTCATTCAAACAACTAAGTAATAACATTAAAAATTATTAATGCAGTACACAATTAGATTAATGAAATCACATAGTTAAAACAACATGATCATCAAATAGAAACAAGATCATAAAAAACATACATAACAGAAATCAAAACATAATACAACTATCTAACTCAAAAAATAATAATAAAACATGTTAATCTACTATGGTGTGTGCATGGATTTCTAGTTTTTCTCTCAATTGTCCCCCAATGCCTCCATCTACACGATCCTCTTCAATGATGCCCTCCCTCAATCACACTCTGAAGAATGGATCTATCCTTCATCCACTTCACAAAAATAAAGGTAGTTATCCTAAAACATTAATAAATACATAAAATATTATTTTATAAATTGAAAAAACATGATCATAATGCACAGAATATAAAAGTATAACTATCTCATAAAAAATTACTCATGTACATTAAGCAACATATAACTGTCCCATAATTATAATATGACATAAATCTTAATTAAACAATATTTAATCAAATAAAAACCATAAAAATCTATGGATCAAAAGGTTATTTAGCTTAGAGAGAAATCAAGATTTGTCAGAAAGAGCTTAGTTTAAAATATATCATTCTTAGCATAATCTAGATAAGATGGATGGAAGACACATAAAAATATTTTAGGACCACCTTTTAATTCATAAAGAGGAAGCTTATGATCCATAATTATAATTGAAATATGGTAGGATGTAATTTTAGGAGCTAAGGGGTTATGCAATAAGGTCCCATAATCTAACGAAAGGCTAGAATGAGAGATGGTTTGATCAATAGTAACTAGCTCAACTTGTAAAATAATAAGGGATTGATTAAGGGAATAATTGGTTCTATTAAGTTGAGAAATGTAGTTAGTATGAGTAGGAATTATCATAGATAATTGAGGGAAATCAAGAGATGTTCTTAGGTCAAGGGATAAATGTGTAAAAATGACTAAGGGTGTGGAAATAGTCATAATTTCAATGGTAGGAATAATAACATTAGAAGCATGGTACTTGAGAATGTTAAATTGAAAAACTTTAGAGTGAGATAAATTAGATTGATTCTCAACTTATATATTCAATTAGTATGCAGATGATGTTATTCATCTCATGAGGGTTATTTTGGAGACCTTGACAAAGTCAGATGATTATTTCACTTGCTCTTGATCTACTTTATTAAGCCCATTTGTATCAAGGTGTGTGTATTGTTCATTATCATATTCCTCATTATTACTATCATTATCAATTTCAATGTAAAATTCATTTTCATCATGACTTGCCATTGTATAAGAATCTTAAGAGAACTCTATGTATGTAAAAGGAGCACCATTTAATCTAGCACTACATCTTAGAGGCACATAATATAGTTCAAAGTAACAAAATTAATGAAGAAAATAAAGTGAAGAGAAGAAAAAGTGAAATGTTTTTGTGTAGGAAATAAAAAATTCAACTCGAGGTTAAAAGAAAGAGCCTTTGTGTTTATATTTATCTAAGGTGATAAGATAAGAAAAATTCCATGTCAAATTAATCCAATGTTGAAAATTTTAAATTTTTATGTTACAAATAATATCTAAGGTTGAGGATTGTATTATTTTAGTGTCAATAATTTACAAAATTAAATTAAAACCCTAGGACAAAAATATAAAATCAATAAGTAGTGTTTGAATTGAAATGTGGCTTCACCAAAATATTTATGGTATAATTTATTAAAAAATTAACTCTTATTGGAAATGTAAACTATTTAATTCTAATCTAAGAATTTAAATATTATAGAATGCAATAAATTAAAAGATCTATAAAATTTAAGAAAGTTATAAATTGCTAAAAATAGAAACTAGGGTTAGGGTTAGAGAGATGTCCTTGTAAACTGATTTATTTAAAATTATGTTATTCACTCGATGACTATGCCTATTTATAATTATCTATAATTACATGAAAACAAAAATTTAATTGAAAATAAATATCTATTTAATATAGGGATAAGGATGTAGAAGATATATAAAGTCATGATGCATCAATGTCTATTACTATGGCTTTGTCTAGATAGACTCTGCATTAGATTTGAAATATTGGGCTTATTTTCCCCTTTTTATATATTGTATTATTTTATGTGGATCCTATTTATATGTGAATATGACATATAAAATCAAAAGCATATCCTACACAAGTACACAAAATAAGATCAAATTCAAAAAGGAGAAAAAGTGGGAAGTGGGATATGGCTAAGTTATCCTCTGAAAACCCCTTGTTGATTGAATGTTGCCTACATAGTCCAAGTGGACATAAGGCAAATGTAGTTATCCCTTTAGGTAATATATTCTATATTTAATTATAAATTTTTATTAGAATTATTGATAAATAAATGTCCTCAATTTAGTATAAAATAATGTTAACTTGGCCAATGATTGTAATAATGCAACATAATTAAAGTAGGGTCAGTTTTTGAATAGATAAATGTTTTTAAAAACCCATACATAAGATATTTCTAGATATAGTAGCTAGGGGTATCATGTTTGAGCCTTGATGCGATTTATAGGAAAATATTTTGAATATTTCTGATAACTGATCTATTGGTTTGCGTGGGAGAGTAGTTATGAAGCATGTTATTTTTAAAAGATGATATTTATAGCATAATGGACAAAGATGCACTACAAGGAAAGGAGATAGTGCATCCTTGTATAATAGTGTTCTCTTATCCAGAAGGGACAAATTATCCTAAAACCAAAGTGATAATAAAGTATATGTGGAATAGAGATGAATAAGAATAAAATAGGAAAGTCTTGGAGATATGCAAAATAATTGTGAGACTTTGAAGAATTCCTTCAAGATTGTGATTTATCATAATGATGAATTGACCAAGAAAGGTAAATATATCAAGGATAAGCATTTTAAATAATTTATTGATTATATTTTAGTTTTTATAGCTCTATATTGAAGATATAACAACTTCTATATTTGGTTTCAATTCACTAACACACCAATGGTCATGGTTTCAAGTTTACATAATCCCTAATTCTAATCTATCAAAAGACCTAAATGTTATTTTAAAAAAACACATGGAAATTTGGCATCTCATTTATTTAAGACTCAAAAAATAGGAAATAAAATCAAAAAGTAGAGAAAATGACTAATTAGTAAATAATTACCTATCACATGGCATCCAAATATGGAACATATGTTTCTTAATATAATAATTACACATTATACATTGATTTGTAATTATGCCAAGAGGTATTTTACAATTATAGTTGTAAGGGTAATGGTGGGCTATAATGCTCATGAGTGGTCACTTTTAATGTCTAAGTAATATATATCATCTATAAAATCTAGAAGGACCATAAAAATCTCATGAGGGTAATCATACATTACTATATTTTTGAAGACAATGAATCAAGAAAATGATAGACCAATTCTGGATAGAGAATCACTTAGGAGGCTTAGCCAACTAGTAAATTCTAAAATAATAGGTTTTATAATGATAGACACAATCCTTTAAAAATTTCACTAAATCTTCAACCTCAAACATTTTTTTCTTAGTTTTATCACATTTAGACACAAGTGAACAAACTAGCCCTTGAATTTCATATTTTTGTGTTTCTTTTCTCTTATTATTAATATCAAAAGCATGACTTTTTTTATACTAAGATATGTTCCTATAATAACATCTTAGGGTTGTGGAAAGATATAATAGCGTGAGCATGTTCACTTTTAATGGCCAACTTAATTAAAAAATAATAATTTAATATAATAAAACTCACAAAAATATTTAAAAATATATATAACATATCGATAAAAAAAAAATGAAAACATGTGCATCCCTCTGTTCTATTGTAGTGCACATCCATTCCTAATCAGAGAATGGTAGCAAGCATTGCCTCATTGAATGCAACCTTTTGATCAATCACCAAACCCATAATTAACACAATGTTAAAAATCTCATTGTGATTTTTTAGAAATCATAGAGAAATATGTTAGGAATTTAGATTTTACATTGACTAAATTTAGGTATTTACGAAATGGTAAATAGTAATAGTGATATTTATTGGATGCTAAATAGTAAATAGTTAGTGATTATAATTGTATGGTTAATATGGTAATATTATATTATGGTTGAGATATATTATTATTTGGTATAACAATATACCATATTTAGGTTTGATTAGTTGTAGGTTTTAGGTGAAATAATATTGCAGATATTATAGGAAACACTATTCCTATATATTTCTATGTATGTCATAAATGTATAATTAATTCAATGAGTATGAAATAATATATTGTGTATTGAAATAATTTGTCTACGAATTGTGTTTGGCTCTTTGCATGATTTAATTTTTTATATTGGCTCCTCCAATATCTATCATTAGTATCATATTAGTTTATGATGATGCTCATAATGAAATCATATTGATTTTTTTAAGGGGATAGTGGTATTGTTCTTCATCCTTGTGAATGAGAGAATCTTCTATGAAAAGATTTGTAACATATGTTTGTTTTTTTTAGAAGTTCACAATGCTTAGCTTGGTTAAAGTATTAAATTCAGCCAATACACATTTGTTATTTACAAGAGTCGTGGAGATATCAATTTGCATTTTTAATTTTTTATTATGATATATAATGAAGTTTTAATTTATTTGTACAACTCTCATTATTGTGCATTTATAATCAGTGCACAGTTTGATAGTATGTCATAAAAAATTCTATTTGTGATGCCTCAGTTGTGCATTCATTATATCTACAATATTCTATTAAATTTATCATGAGCTTGATGCCCATCACACATATTCATAGGTCAATCCCAATATAGGCCAAAACATCACTAACCAAGTTCTCTACTATTTTCATGGTTCCATAGCTTAACATATATCCAACATTTTACCTTTGCATTCAATGTAGATCTGATTCACCATCCAAACCATGCCTATCATGTGCATAGCCTTCCTTTATATCATTCATGCAACCATATCTATCACGGTGAATATATCTAGTGATAAGTTCTTGTTTAGTTTTAGTTGAGTTATTGATGCATTAAATCTTCACAAAGTGCATGCATCAAGATATTTCCTATATCATTACTTTTGTCGAGGAAAAATTCTTCCCATGTAGTTTCAATAGTCAACAAGGTTTTATTTTATATGTATTAGTTTTTTATAATTCAAAATTTGTGAGTTTTTAATAAGTTTTAAGTTGTATAGAGTTCTAATTTATGGGTCAAAAGACTTATGTAAGTCATTCAAATCAATAAGTTATTTTAAGATTATGTGTCATTTTCATCATTTAAAGTTTTGTTTATGTTTGTAGTTTGGTATGTATGTTTAATTTCAAGCTCTTCCAAGTATTAATGTTTATTAGTGTCAATTATTATGTATGGTTGAGTAGTTATAATGTTTTATTAAAATAGATCTTAATATCCATGTGTCAAGAGTCTTTATTTATGTCGATATTGTCATTTGATGTATTTAGTTTTGAGTTTAACCTATTTAGGTTATTTTTTATTTTAGTTATTATCAAAAAGTGTAAGTCAAAATTCTTTTTTATTTTTGATATAGATTTATTATTTAAAAAGAGTTTCTTGAGCTATTTAAAAATCTACATCATAGTTTTCAAAGTCAAATAGATCTATTAGTCATATTCAAAAATGAGTCAAAAAGTCATTTTTGTGTCTATGTCAAAAGAATCAATTTTCAAATGTGTCATATTTATGAAAATAATGTTATTTTCAAAATTAAAATTTTAAAGTCTAGAGTTTAGTCATTTTTTTGTAAAAGTCATTTTGTATATTAAAATCCAAAATGTTAAAAATAAAATGGATGCACTATCACTTGTACGTGACATCCAAAAAATGAGGAGGTTACAATTACTATTGAAGCAACCAATAAATAACTTGTCATAACCATTAGAGTATCTCATCAACATATCACTTGAGTAAGCAGTATCATCTATTGGAGGATGGAGGATACATAGAGGAATAAGGTCTTTTAGTGACATCTTGTCAATTGATAATGATGAGATTGTATCAATGTTTTGGTGACTTGTGTGGTGTGTTTTCATTATAGTTTTCATTGTGTGATTTTATAAAATAAGAACAAAATAATTTACCTATTCATGATATGTAATGTGTGCAAAAATTCCAAACATTATTCCCTGATGTGAAGACATTGTAAAAAGATAGAAAGCACCAATGTAAGTTAGTTCATGGATCTTGAAAAGGTTTTTGATAGAGATCCAAAAAACCACAAGGAGGTGAACAATATACAAAGGAGTTCCTATTCATCTCAAGGTTTGTGGTAAACCTATAAAACCATGAGATGAGTGAGGCTTTTTGTATCAAGGTCATGAGTCACATAGTTTGGCATGTTACAAGATGTGAGCATATTATAGATAAGAGTGTGAATGTTTTTGCACCATGTAAAAACTATGAGGGGAAAGTTAGGAGTTTATATTTTACATTGAGTAAATTTAGGTATTTATGAAATGGTAAATAGCAATAGTTGATATTTATTGGATGGTAAATAGTAAATAGTTAGTGATTATAACCATATGGTTAACACAGTAATATTATATTACGATTAAGATATATTGTTATTTGGTATAACAATGTATCATATTTAGGTTTGCACAGTTATAGGTTTTGGGTGAGAGAATATTCGAGATATTATATGAAACATTAATCCTATATATTTTTATGTATGTCTTGAATGTATAATTAGTTCAGTGAGTATCAAATAATATATTGTGTATTGAAAGAATTTGTCTGTGAATTTTGTTTGGCTCTTTGCATGATTTAATTTTGTAAATTGGATCCTCCAATATCTATAAAAATATAATCATATAAATATTTTTCAAATGAATGTAATCATTCCATTATTTAAATTGTTTAATTTGTTTTTTTTCTTACTGTGTAAACCAAACTGTTCAATAGAACATTGTTTTAATTTTCCAATATTTTAAATCCTTATGAAATTTTAATTTAAAGAGGCTTATTAATTTCTTAATACAATTTTTGGCACTTATAAATGAGCCACATTCTCAAGTTCATTATGTTTACAATGACTGCTAATAATGTTATGTATATGGGCTTCTAAAATGGACGCAATTAACTATAAATTAAGAAAAATGCACCATAAACAATTATATTATTTTTAACTAAATTTTCTAATCCATAAGGTGGAAAATAATTAACTTTTCCCCTTAAAAAAAACTTAATACTCAAATTTGATTAAAAATAGAAAAGAAATATTATATTACTTGAATTTATGGCTCGATCTTTTCTTCATTGTATTCTTGGTTTTTTAAACTTTATTGAATAATTTTAAGTAATAATTATTTAAAAATAGTTTAATAATTTTAAAGTAATAAATATTTAAACTACCAAAAATACTATTGTATCCTTTATATCAGTGGTCATTGCTCCTCCTCCCATGTCTTCCCCTACTCGAGAGCCTTCCATTCCCACACATGTTGTAGATGTGGTAAAGGACACAAATGTTATGCTAACAAGTGTTAGCATCTCATTGGTTATTAAAAACACTCCATCCATCTCTATTACCTCTAGATATATTTCATTATATTAATATCCCAATCCCTACTCACACCCAGGGGTCATCACTCTTCATTTTCATAATAGTTTTAATTTTTAGGTGGCTGATCAAATTATTGTTGGTTTTAAGACTAATTAGGTTTATGCTAAGTGCATAAACATATTGAATCCATTTCACAAGTGAAATAATTTCTATAAATACTATATCCCCTCTAGTTCCTCTTTAGGGTTCCCTTCTCTTTTTGGTGCCACCTAGTTGTCTAAGCTCCTTCCCCCTATTTTTCTGGGTGATGTGCCCATTCAATTCTCTATAAATATCCCTAACCTATTTCTCTTTTAATCCTCTATCCAAGAGATAAAATTTGATATTGGTTGTAAATATCTCTTTATAAAGTGTGTGGTAAATTTTCTCTTTACTTTTACACTCTCTTGTTGGTTTTATAAGATTTGGAAGTTTGTTGTGAACCCTCTTTCACCCTGCTTAGTTTTGGGTTTTCCCTTGTAAAATTCTATATCTCCTCTAATAGAGAATTTATTATTAATTTTGGGCCTTGGTTTTTTAATAACTTTGGTTTCTTTTTGTGCCTATGGTCCTCTTTCTTTGATCTGGACATGTCCCAAATTTTATCTGATCCACTATAGATTAGGCTATATAACCTTCAACTAGTTTTAAGGAATGAAAAGTTTAGTAAGTTGTTGGTGGATTGGATTGGATATTTTTTGATAATTTATGCCTCCTCCTATAACCTCAAGTTCATCAAAGCCTATACTATAGTCAATCACTCCAAACTGTTCTTCCATTCTATGAACCTGCTCTCTTTGCATGACTTGTGGACTTAGTTCTTTAACTATGAAGGAATCCCCTTCCACTTCTTCTATTGTAACCTTATTGAACCTTAATTAATTGAGTGTCCTTCCAAGTCAAGATGTCCCTCTACTCCCTAGTCCTTTCAAGTTTGGAAGAAGAAAGTTGGGACTCCTAATCAATAATTCATGTGGCATAATCATGACAAGTTATTTAATCCTCATTTTTATAGGGAGGTTCTTTTAGAGGACTATTTGAAGGAACTACATACAAATAATCCTTATCATACTCTTTTATAGGTTCATTCATCCTCCCCTCTTGGGCCTATAATTTATACCATTATTTAATTCTCTTCTAAAAGTCTTTGTGGTGATTTGAAAGTAGAGCAGTCTAGCAAAGTTGTAATGTTTTTTCCCATCCCCCCTCTCTTGCCTCCCCCATTTTCCCCATTTTTATCCCTCACACTTTGATCATTGACCCTTTCTCCCTTCCTCATGTTGATCCATCCTCATTTCCCACCCTTCCCTCTATGTCATCACCCCTCTCTTTTATCATTATCCCTCTACCTAAGCTTATCAAGAAACTCAAAGTTGATATAGGCTCCAATGATAAGAAGAAGGGAAGACGCTTTGAGGTAGAAAGGCTGAGTTTAGAGGTGGATTATTTTATGAGAGAGGGATCTTAGTGGATAATGAAATACTTTATTTTAAGTCATGAGAGAAGATAGACCCTAGATTTAGGCTGATGGATGCATCACATTAGTTTGGACTCCTTTTGGTTAGATTCCACTTTTGTTTCAATTTTTTGATCTTCTACATGTCAAATTGGTTGAAGTATCACTGAAGGACATTATTTTATATTTTGGGTTTGTCATGAATAATAGGCAAAGTTTTGATGACATAAATCTATTTTGCTTTGCCTTTAGCTATCTATGCCATGTCCCCATCATGATTGGGTTTTTATTATCTGTAGTGGTTTCTTGTTTATTTATTTCTTTTGCACCTTCATGTTGTCAAGGATTAGGACCTCTTTTATATTCCAACATTGGTTCATATCTCTAGCCAAAAGCATTTATCCCATCTAATAAAAATATTTTTTATAAAATCAATTAAATAATTTTAAATATAACTCTTTTGAAAGTAATTGGATCTTCATTACCTTGGAAATTTGAGTAATCTTGAATCATACCTTCATTTATGATTTTTTTTCTTACTAAAAATATATTATATTATAATAATAAATAAAATATTAAAATGAAATTAAAAAAAAAATGTAGGTAGTAATAAAAAATACATCCAAATCAAACCCTCTATGTAAATGTTTTTTAGTTATTGTTATTTTCCATGAAGCTTATTTTATTTATTATTATTTTGGAGTATAATAGTCTTGAGCTTAATAAAAGAGTTATTTGAATAAATATGGTTTCACAATGAAATATTTTACTTTACTTTTAAAGATTAACATTTTAGGGTTTTTGAAATCATAGCTATAAAATTATAATATCATAGTTAGCAGTATTATTTATTTATTTTTGTGTCATTAAAATTTTATAATTTTGAAATCAAGGTTTATATTATGATCATATAAATCCAAGAAGGGAGGTTATTATAGTGTTAGTTCAAGAAACAAAAACTCAAATAAAAAACACACTAATAGTTACACTCCAAGCCTAGAACTTAGGGGGAGCTTAGTAACAAAAGACAAATGAAATCAAAACTAAAATGCGAAGACACAAAATAATTTACCTTATTTGGGAGATCCAAATGCTTTGTTGAGTGGCTTGATTGTCTTATGCATCAAAGAGTCTTTGGAAAATGAATCTTGTTAGCTCCTTCTCTCCTTGGCATGATTGGCTTTGATGTGGCTTGATGTTGATTGGCTCAAGATTTTGGCATTATAACACTAAATCAAATGGCTTATCTCTCTCTAAATTTGAATCATAACTTTGGATTACGAGAGATTAAAATTAAATTAGCATAGATTTGTATTTATAGCCTAAGGATTTAACTCTCACCCAAGGTTAGGGTGGAGTTAAGGCTTGGAATGAGTTCAAACCTAAAATGGGTGAGTCAAGTATAACCCCAATAGAGTTAATAGTTGACAAGTAATCAATATTTTTAATTACTAAGCATGGTTCTCCAAAATAAATATTCTAGGATATTTCTAAAGAGCTTAAAAACTCATAAAGGCAATGATGAAAGGCTAGGATATTTTGAATTTTTGAATTTGCTTTTTTAGAATTTCATTAATTGTACATAAATAATTCAAATAGGCATTTAATTTGATTTAGCTTGTTAATTAATTATGATCATTAGCATTTCCAATATTTGAATTAAGTATGCAAGTGCCCCACTTAATAGGTTCATAGGTCAAATTAACTAGTATGATGTTGCAAGATGATTAGGGATGAATTTGTGAGAGGTTATTATTTAATATAATAGAATACCCCAATTAAGAATATCTCAAAATGATTTTGAGATTTTATGAATGATGCATAAGTAAATTTAGGATGTTTAGTTATTCTTAGGCTTAATTTGTAATGGTTGGTAGGAATCGGTCTGAAATCTAGTCAAAGGCCAATTGTGGCTAGTTTTAGGTGTCTACAATTTTCCCCTATTTGGTAAGGTGTTGCAAGCTATAGTCATAGAAACATCTTCTTAAATAATTAAAAGGTCTTATATGCCTATGATTTTAATGTAAATGAATGAAATTTAGATGCCTCCTCGAGGGAGTAGTTGGTAAAAAGGGTTGGCAATTGGTTCCTCAAAAGGAGGAAATGATGGGACCAAAAAGATGAAATGATGGGGTGGAAGAGACTAATTTTCCCATAGGTGGTTATAATCAGTGGCATATGGAGCTACCCCAGTTAGATAAATAAACAAGATGATTTAACCCCTAGTGTTAATAATCATCAGCATAGGTTGGACAAAAAAAGGTAATGATTTTCCCAAAGGAAATTATAATCATTTAAAAAGGCTTCGGGTAAAAAGAGAATTATTTTCCCAAAGGATTTTATAATCATCAAAATGGAAAACAATTATTTGATCATAAGTGGTTATAATCATTGGTGGGATAAAAATGTGCCCTAGTTGGGTAGATAGAGATAATGGTTTGTCCAAATGCAGTTATAAGAATTATCATAATGAAAACATGCCTTAGTTGGGTAAAAGAAAGAAAATTATTTGCCTAAAGTTAGTTTTAATTATTAACCTCTAGATGGATGAAAACATAATGATTTGCACATTTCTAGTTATAATCATTGGTAGTGCAAGTGGGATGGTATATAATGATTTATCTAGAGGTGATTATAAGCATTGTACCCTAATAATGGCAAATATTATAGTGGAATATGATGGGAAATTGGTATAGAAGAGAAAGATGAATTTAGGCAACCTGCTAATAGGGATATGCTCATCCAAACTCGCAAGGATGAAATTTTTTTCTTGTTTTAATTACTCTGTATATGGGATATGATCTGGGTAAACTGGGAATTGTTCAGGTGCCAAGGAGTATAATCATGACTACATTGCTTGTATACTTCCTAAGCTAATTTTTATTGTACATCATGATGGTATGCATCATGATAGAATACCATGATAACTTGGCCAAAATATTCACAAGGACTAACATGCGATACAATAAACAATAAAAAATAATGCACCAATAATAAAAACCATGATGACAATGTTGATGTGAAAATATGGATGGATTCAAGAATAATGCATAAGGAATCGCCCAACAAATGCATGTGGAGTAAATGGAGGCACAAAAATTATGTAAGCAAACAAAAAAAACCAAGAAAAAATAAAACAAAAATAATAAAACATAACAAACAATGGTTAATCACGATGTTAGTGCAAACAAAGAACAAATAAAATGATGGACATTGACCCTAAACTATACGAGACAATGAAGGAATATAAGAAAAGGAAAGGGGTGGATGAGGTGACTCTTGATGTATCAAGAAAGTGGTATCTACCCACATAGTTATATAGACACAATATCTAACAAATAACTTCAAACCAAATGTAGTTCTCCTAGGAAATGGGATAAAATAAAATCATGAGAAGAAAATCACGATGAATGTTATTGAGGAATATGGTAATGGGATCATAAAATGGAGAGAGTATGGGATGCAAGGCTAGTAAGGATGGGGAAACTAAATGTCAATTGGTTTCTTATGAAATAACTAGGAATCCCAGAATCCTTAAGGTAAAGAAAAGGTTAATGACCTAAATTTTCTAAATAATTTTATAGATGTTTTTGATATTTTCTATGTATATAAACTTGATTGAGGATGACGAGATACTAAATGGTCCAAGATCATAAAATGGTGAGAGTGTGGTAAAGGGTGACTGAGTTGACTTCAACATAAATTGAGTGTTTCCTACATAGTCCCAAGATGGGACCTCAAGCCACTATAGTTCCACCTTACAGGAAAAGAATCTAACTAGGTAGTAGTCGATTCAAACAAAATAGGCAAAGTTGTAAAATGGAACAATATGGCATAAGAATGGCAAGGTGTTACTTCTAGGCATGATAAATAATGGTATTCCTAATTTTCCCATAGTTATAATTAGGAAATAATAGCATAGGTCAATGATACTAATTTTCCCATAATTGGTTATAATTAGAAAATAATAGTATAGTTCAATGATTAATTTTCCCATAGATGATTATAATTAGTAGAATGATGATGAGACACTAATTTTCCCAAAGGCGGTTATAATCAGGCCCACTTTGTATAAAATAAAATAAGAAATGAAGGATGAAACTACCAAAATAATATCATACTTATCCAAAATATGGCCTCTATCTAGAATATGAAATTAAATACTAAAACTTGATCTAAATCTTCATGCTAAAATTTGTCATGAAACCAATTAGAATGCAACCAAGGTCATAGGGTTGGGTATGAAGGGGTAAAATAACTTGGTTGAAAGGAAATTCATGGTAAAATGGTAAATGGTAAGATGATATGGTACAAAGAATAATGTTAATATTATGGTATAATGGAAATAGGTCCCATAGAAACTACACCAAGTCTTTCAAGTGAAGTAACACTTGAGGTGTATAATTTTCATTAGATTATCAAGTTCATCCATGTCTAGTGTAGCAAGCTTGTATGCTCTAATTCCATAGTTTTCAACATTGAAGAAGGGGCCGATCTAGTTGGGTTTGAACTTAACCTTATTTTTCTTCTTGGTCATGGTGTGTTTTTTGTTTTCTTTAAGTATAAGATCACCAATTTTGAATTTTTTGTATATGACCCACTGATTATAGTGTCCATGGAGCCGATTATGGTATTCTTGAAGGTTGTTGACTATAGTCATGTGTTTCTCATCAAGTAACTCCAGCTCTTGTAGGCAAGCTACTCGATAGTCTTCATCATCGAGGACATGCTTCAAAGATATGCACAAAGAAGGTAACTCACCCTTAATGGGAAGAATGGCCTTAGTGTCATAAATAAGTGAATATGGAGTGGCACCTATTAGAGTATGATAATTAGTGCACTATGCTCGGAGGGAATGGAAAATTTGGAGGTGTTAATCATGGCCAACATCATTAATAATCTTTTTAAGGATGTTGATATTGGTTTTGTTAGATGATTCTACCTAGCCATTACCTTATGGGTAATATTTGGTAGAAAAATGTTGAATAATTTTGTACTCGACACATAGTGATTCAACATCCTTATTTTTAAATTATCTTCCATTATCAAATATAATATTGGATGGGATAGCATAGCAGCAAATGAGATGGTTAAATTTGAACTTGGAAATTTGTTCTCTAGTCATGTGAGGGGTATATATCCAACCAACTTAGTGAAATATTCAATATTGGTGAGGACATGTTTATGTCAATTATATTAAGTGGGTTTTATATTCCCAATGAGATTGAGGCCACATGTGGTAAATGTCTAGGGAATAATAATTGGTTTTAGAGTCTTGGCTAGGGTATGAATCAAATTGGCATGCCTTTGACATTTGTTACACTTTTTAACATATGTAGCTACATCTGCATCCATAGTTGACCACTAATACCTAGTATGTAAGAGTTTTTGGCTATGATATCCCCACTTGTGTGAGCTCTACATACTTTATGAATTTCCCATAATGTTAATGTTGATTCTAACAAAGTTAAACAATGAAGTAGAGTTCTATAAAAATTGTAGTGGTATAGGGTTGGTCCAAGTAAGGTATATCATGAGGCATGGTAGATAAAGTCCTTAGATTGTTTAGAGGATATGTTGGGTGGCATAATGTGGTCATGGAGATAGGAATAAAGCTCTAAATACCATATAGATATAGGACCAAAAATATCATAGATCATTATGATGGTTGAAGGTTTATGAGTAGGCACTAGTAGATTTTCAATAAGGAATTGGTATTCTCTTGCCATGTCTATATGATGAATCAAAGATCCAATGGTTGTCATGACATATATTATTTTGTTACTAGCCCTTGGTATGTGTTCAAATTATACATCAGTAATCTAATTTTTGAGAATGTAAACCATGGCCTTGTATGGTACCAACTTGTCATCTTTGGTCTAAAAATGGTTTGTACCCTGATTGATGATTAACTAAGACTCACCATAAACCTTGATATGTTGAATATTTCATTTTACTACCTAGTATAGACTTGCAATGAGTGTTTCATACTCATCTATATTGTTAGTATAAATAAATTTGACTCACAATGATTTAGGGATAAGATCCCCTTGTGATGTAATAAACACAAGGCCTACACCTGATCCATGTGATCTAAATGATCCATCAAAATACATCTTCTAGTTTTGCTCATCAAGAGGTGTTTCAATGGTGGTCATAATGGACTCATCTAGGAATTAGAATATTAGTGGTCCCATATCTATAAGGGGTACTTCAACAAGCTAATCTGCAAGAACTTATACCTTGATGGCTTTTTGGTTGATGTATTATATCTCAAATTTGCTTAACAACATGATCCATTTGGCCATGCAGCCTTGTAAATCTATTTTGGATAGTAGATACTTGACCAAATATACTTTAGAAATAACTAGGGTCTTATTATTTAACATTAATGTCATAACTTATGAGACATAAATACCGTAGCTAAACAAGTTTTTTTAATGTGCATATAAGTGTGTTCATCCATGACCAGTGTATAGATTAAATAGTACACAACATGTTCCTTTCCATTATCATCATGATGGGCTAGAATTTCCCCCAAGGATATATCTATGGCTGATAGATATAGTAAGAATGGCTTTCCTATCATTGATGGTAACAAAATAGGTGGATTGGAAAGATAGTCTTTGAGGTACTGGAAATCATTCTAAAATTCATCATTCTAATTAAATGTTACACATTTATTTATTAGGTGTGTAAAAGGATGAAATTTTTCATCCAACTAAGAAATGAAGCATTTGATAAACTGAATCTTGCCCTGCAAACTATGGAGCTTCTCTAAATTGGTTGGTAGTGTCATATAGGTAATGGCTTATATTTTAGTTGGATCAACTTCAATACCTCTATGAGACATAATGTAGCCAATAAATTTTCCTAAAGTATCTCAAAAAACATGCTTCTTAAGATTGAGTCTAAATTTTTATTCACTCAGTCTCTCAAATATTTTTTATAGTGCTACTAAATGACCAACCCTTGTTTTTTATTTACCTAGTATGTCATTGGCATAGTCTTCAATAATTTTGTGCATCATATCATGAAATATAATGGTCATGGATCTTTGGTATATGGCCCTATCATATTTGAGACCAAATGACATAACCTAATAATAAAACATTTCCCATGGAGTGGTGAATGATATTTTTTGTTGGTCTTTTGGTGTAATTTGGATCTAGTTGTATCCTAAAAATCCATCCATTAGTGAAAGAATTTTGTACAAAACTATGGAGTTGATAATCATGTCAATGTCTGTCACAATAAAGTCATCCTTGAGGTAGGCTTTTTTTATGTCTCTGAAATCATTATAGATTTTGATTCCTTTTGGATTCTTACTAATTGGTACAACATTAGAGATCCATTATGCATAGTCAATAGATTAAATACATCTCACTTTCAAGAATTTTTCCAACTCTTTTTTTACTAAAATAATAATTTGAGGATGCATCTTGCATAGTTTTTATTTCATAGGTTTGGCATCAGGATGTACAAAAATGTGGTGTAAAACCAAATAAACTTAGCAGTTAGAATAGTCCCAAGTAAATATGTTAATGAATTCCCTCAAAAGGGATGTCAATATGTCATGTTTCTCTTCAGTGAGGGATGCACCTAATTTAATCCATTTCAAGTCATCTAGAGTCCTGGTGTTGACCTTTGGAGTATCATCCACAAGAAGGATTGAATAAAATTCTAGAATGGTTGGAAAATATTTAAATTGGCCTGTAATGGTAGATTACTTTGTTTGGACTATCTCTTCAAGTTCTCTTAGGCAAGAGAAGTCTAAATCTCCCAATGGTAATTATGGCCATGTGAAAAATACTATTAGAAAATCTTGAATGATTATGTCAAAGGCATATTGTTTTACTGAACTGAACTCAGACCCATAATCAAGTTCATCATTGGTGGTCTCTTGATTTATGTTTGAGGAAAGTTGAACATCCCCATCTAATGACAACTAAAATAGGTTTTCACCACTAGACTAGCCTTTCTCTTTACTTTTTCCCTGATCCAAAATCACCTTAAAGAGGTTTTCACTTTGGGACCTCAATGTTTTATTCAATTTTTTTGGCTAAGGGTGTTCACCCATTCTATAAAATAGGTTATGGGATCTAGTTGGATTGAGAACCATTATTTGTAGTTTCCCAACAAAATATTGTCTCTTTGGCCTAGAAAATCACAAAAGGCCTCATTATTCTCAAACTCATCTACATGCACTATGGATTCTTATTAGTCCTATTCTATAAGTTGATGGTGATATAAAAGAAAAAGAAGATGATTGAAAATAATTGGTCTAAAGGTACAAATAACATTGGTGTCAAATAGATTGGTACTGGCAAGATCTTTGTAATGGCTATGATTAGACTCTACTTCACTATCAACATCATCATCACTATTCATTGGCATTAGAACATGAATAATATATGTGGGGTCACCCCCATGTAGTTTAAATCTGATACCATATGTTCCTTTATACCAAGAGGAATAAATTAGCTCAATTGTTCCTTATTGATTTGGATTGAATCCTTCTCCTTGATAGGCATGCTTTTCCATGATCATATTAGGTATAGGATACTTGCCATTTTTATAATAATCAGCCATTTTATCATTGTATAACCATGATTCATCATCTAAAAGTGGGTCCTCTTCTTAGCCAGAGGTCAGTGTGAAAATGATAGGTGATGGACTATGCAATTTTCCTTTTCCCTTGTGATACCATTCCATGCAAGGTGGCTTGTGTTTAGGTATTTCATAGGACTTGAGGTTATATGTAAGTTTAACAATGTGAAAGGTATCATGGGTCAAATATTCTTTTGGTACATTAGTTTTGATGGTAAAACTATTGGAAATTTTAGGAGGTGTCATGTGGGAAGATGAATCAAGGGAATCTGGTTCAATGCAATTGGCCTCTGGCAAATCAATAAGAATTTATTTCCCCTTGTCCTTATTATGAACTAGTTTCAAACCAAAATGGTAGTTATAACTTTTTTTTTCTCATATTTCAAATTCTTGTAATGTTTATAGGGTTACAAATATCTATGAATGGTGACCTCCATAATTGAATGAGAGAACTTGATATACTCATGTGATGTTAAAGTGATCCGGACAACAATTCAGATGATAATTCGGGTGATGGGTCCACCTCATTTGATGGCAGAACTTCTGAGAGCCATAACTTTTGCACTGTAGCTCCAATTGACTCGCCGTTTGAACCGTTGGAAAGATAATAATGAGGGGAACATTGTGAGATGGTATTTATCTCTGATTAATGAAGTTTTACCCCCCTAAAACCCAACGAAAGTGTCCCAAATTTCAATTTTAGTAGTCTAATCTAAAAATAGTAATTCCTCAAATTCCGTATTGTTGTAAATCGTGGAAGTCAAACCAATTCATATCCCTCGAGAATGGAGACCTTCCATGTCCTCCCCATACCTTCAAAACATGTATAAATGAATATGTAACCCGAAATGGAAATCAAACATCTTTTCTTAGAGATAAACATATGTTTGGGTCTACAATTTTGATAAATAAAACATCTCTTTTTAGAGATAGCATTATTTGAATTGTGTTGTTCTTATTTTTGAATTATATTTCAACCAAAGCTTTTTTGAGTTTTGGATCATAAAGGGATTACACAAATCTCATGTATCTAAGTTCTACCTAAAAGAAAATTGTATGAAAAATCAAGGTCTAAAACATGGCATAAGGCATCATGGGTCAATGGTCTAATAATAATTGGCAAGTTGATAGTGCCTTGTTATTCTCACTCTTCATTATCATAGGCCTTTATCGTAATCTTTTCTAGCTAAAAATTGGTTATTGTGTATCCAAAATGTTTGATGAAATTTAGAGATAAAATATTTAGGCCTAATCTATTATCATGAGGAGATAATCCACTTTATGTCATATGATGACAAATTCAATGTATAATGTATTATTATGCAGAGGGCCAAGGGATAACATATCACTTTGGTTGAAGGATAATTGATGGCTTGGGGCTAGATGTCCATCCAAATCTTGGAATTTATCTAGTCTTATGTCATTTAGAACTTTTGATTGGTGAAGGAACTCTATCAATATGTTATTCTAGATGGTAGATGTACGTAACAAATGTAAAATGGAAATTTGTGTGGATGTCTTCTACAATTATTCCATAATAACAAACATCTTGTCTTACATAGTGGTATATGGCTAGTTTCAAATGATAATGATAGGTTGGATGGGTGAAGAGGCAAATGGATGTGGGCTTGGGATGGTAATCTTTGACCATCAAGTTGTGATTTCATAATTAGGATTAAATACAAGAAAATCATTGATAGTAAATGATGGTTAAGAGAGACTAGATAAGATAAGTCTCAATTACTAGTGCACTTGTGTATAGTCATGGGTCAAAGATGAGTTATCTATATAAGGTCAAAAATTTGTAATCCCTACTTACTGGTATCCCTGTATGTGGCCCCAGATCAAATAAGGATCACTGCCATAGTTTGGTTATTTGGAATTGATTAGAAACATACTCATTTAATTGGTACTTGGTCATGGAATAATGGAGATGGTGTAAATGTGACCTCATATAATATGGCCTACAAGTTTGTTGTAGTCATGTACAAATGCATGGTAAGTTTATTGGTTTTTGACATTATTTTGGCCTTGGTTTCATCCATTTGGTTGACATTGGTTCTATTACTAGTGATATTATTGGTTTTATCTTAGCTTTTGATAATTTTGGTTATATTATTCTATCCTTTGTTGTTATTGTTTTTAGTTGTTATTATGTTTTGAAAAGGGTTTTGGTAAATACCTGGGGTTTGATTGGACATAGAATCTTCATTAACTAATGTTATCTCCCTATTTTCCAACATATTATGAATAGGATGTTTGATCTACACACAATGGTTCAAATTGTGCCCATTAACCCGATGGTATTTATAGAATTCATTTTATCTATACCAATCAAGGTAAGGAATACCCTTAGGATAGTACTTTAGCATAGACCAACTAATCATATTAGTGGAAACTAGCTTGAAAAACATAGCTTCAATAGGATCTTCAAGGTCACTAAAAACTTGATGAGTAGGCCCATTTTGCCTTAGAGGAGGGGTTTCAACGGTAAAGGTTATTGCATTTATTGAGCTAGTTTAGGCTATTGGAAAGGTTATGCTTGTTGAATTGGTTGTTGGTGAGGATTGATTTACATGTTTGATATGGATTGAGCAAATGATTTTTTCACCATTTGGACATGTCATGACTCAATTAATCCATTTCTAATAACATTCTTATTATGGTTAAATTTCTTAGATTTTTTATAATTATTGGCTTGGGATTATTGCAATGCTTTCACTTGGACTTGGTTTTGGTTTTAATTTTGGCCATTTCCTTGGTTTTGATTCTAATTCTGATTAGACAAGGTAAGATTGATAATCCCTTTGTTAATAAGGGCCTTTTCAATGATAAATCCTTTGTTAATGATTTCCTTAAAAGTGTGCACACATTATAGCTCTAGATGGTAAGATATCTCACTATATACATTCTTGGTAAACACAATGGCTAATTTTTTATCTATTAAATTATGGGTGAAATGGATGAAAAGTGATCTATATCACTATAGATATCTTGCAAAGCTTTTACCGACATTTTGTTTGGCTTGTGTCAAATCTACTAATGAAATATCATGCTAAAGATTGTAGGAGAAATGTTGCACAAACTTTTATAAAAGATAATCAAAATAAGATACTAATTTATTTGCCAATTTCAATAACCATTCCAAATCATATCCTACTATACTCCTTAGAAACAATAGTAGGAGGTATATGTTGATGTAGGTCATTATTTGACAAGCAACAAAGAATTTTGTTAAATGGGTCTTGGGGTCTCTTTTACCCTTGTATTTTTTAAACTTGGGTGGTTCATACCCTAGAGGAACTAGTATATGAAAAAATTCCATGTTTAATGAGTAGGAACATACATCATCTAAATTAAACTTCTTCTTTTTTCATCTTAGATGGTGGCAATTACATCCTTTATTTATTTCAATTTTTGTCCTAGGAAACTTGATGGAACATTGGCTTGAGGTAGAGGTTGAGTGATAAAAAGTAGATTATTATGATTAGGGTATAATGGAGGAATGGTTTGTGGTGGCAGTTTGGTCTGGATAGGGAATTGACTATGAATATGCATTCATGGATTAGGATGTATTTTTTTAGATTACGTGCATTATGATGCAATATTTTGGTTTGGGTTTGGAATATAGGCCTAGTTTTTGGGAAATTGGGGTTGAGATGGAAATATATGGATCTAAATGAATTATTTTACCTATTGTGATTGATTAGGGATTTTTTTCCAACTAAGAAAACCTAGCTAATTAAGGGTAACTTGTGAACCAAGATCATGTCACTAGATTTATGGCACCTTTTATGTAAAATATAATGGTTGTCTAATTGGTATTTATGGAAAGGTAGAACCTCTTAGTTGTATGAACCCCTATTTTGAATTTTATTCTTGTAGAGTGTTTGACATTTTTCATTAATCAATATATGTAAGTTATTGATTAGACATAATTTATGATTTTAATGGTATGTTGGTTGATGATTGAAGAGGTGCATTCATCACTACCTATCAAGGTGGAACATTGGTTTCCCCTTGTTGAGGTGATAGAATTTTTTGCCTCTAATGTATTGGTATTTTGGATTATTCTTGTTTTTTTTTAATGTTACTCATCACCTATTATGGTGGAGTAACATTCATCACATTTTATTGAGGCATGGCACTGGTTGTTTCTTGATTACTCAATCATTATGGTTACATGCTTGAAAAAGTAGTTGGTTGAGAAATAGAGGTAGTTAGTTGTGGTTGGGAGGTGGAAGTTCCTTCTCCCTAAATTTATGAACAACTTTTGGTGTTAGTTAAAGGCACATTTTTTGTGGGCTAGTTGTTTGTGTAATTACACCACTTTGGTCTAGATTGGATGACACTTACATATTGTCCATTATGTTTGGATCATTTGTTTGTGTAGAAGTAAAAGACACTTAATTAATATTAGGAGCATTAGACATGTATTAAATGGAATTTATTTGCATTAATGGGTTTATACCTTAATTTTATTGGTCTATTAATTTGATTAAGACTTATTGAAGGAGATAGCTTGATAAGAAGAGTATTTGACATGGTCATGTTATTTAAATTATGCATTAAGTTCAAATAGTTATGGTATGTTATCTACATATATATGAATTGGTCCTCCATGATGCTTTTTCCTATGGCTATCATATGTGTTCCTAATATGGCATCGACACTAGAGCTTGAGGATAACTAGAAAATGCATGTTCAATGTTTTAATTTTAAGGCATGTTGTAAGGCACTCGAACTAAACTTGTAAAATTTTCATGGGGGGATTATGATGAAATATTATCCCCTACCTCTATGGTTATAATTAAAAATTAATCCTTATTTGAAAGTAAGTGGTGATCAAATAAATATAGATCATAGGTTGATGGCATAGTAACATAGTTTGGTTATTGTTGAACTTGGTCTATAACTGATAGTATGCTAGCTAAGTGATGTGATATTTACTCTCAGTCTTGCTTCAAGTATGTAGGCATGTTGACCAAATACTAATCTAAATTATCTTATATTTTCCCCTCGATTTATTGTTGTAATGTGGATAAGGATCTGTCTCACAAACTACATTGTCACCATAGGGGTCTTGAACAAAGTCTTCTTATGTGACCACATTACCATATCATAGATTGTACATGACTCCACAACAAGTATAGTGAGACATTCAAATTAATTATGAATTTTTTGTTAAGAGGATTACAGTTTTATAAATTCAATAAAAATTTCCTAAAGGATAAAAGGATCAAACTTGGTCTACCTTGGTCAAATAGGTGGAGTTGTATCTCCAAAAGGTCTACGCTAAAACTTGGTATAAAATATTTTAACATCAAATGTCTAACATTAAATGTCTTACACAAAAATTTAAAGTGGATGAACTATAACTAAAATGCTAAAATCTAGGTTCAAAGTGATCCAAACAAGTATAATCTAGGAAAACAAAAGTTACTAGGCCAACTAGCCAAATGTAGCATCAAAAGATAGGCTCAAATAGGCATATGCTAGGACTTTTGGCAAAACAAGCACAAAATCTAGATTTTAAAAACAAGGTGAGAGATTTAATCTAACAAATATGAAACACTTTAGCATGGACTAGGCATTCAACTTTAGACATGAACTTGGTCAATTGGTATAAGGCATGAAATAAAAGGCATAGGGAAGATAAGATATTTTTCCTAAATATAGGCACAAACAATAGTTTTCAAATTGGGTAAAGAATTAATAGTTACACAACCCAAAAGATAAAGATTGATGTCTAGGCCAAAATTACACAAGGCATAAATAGATGTCATTCAATGTTTGAATTTAAACTCTGGCAAGGTTAATTTGAAACTCAACTTAGGAAACTAAGCTTCTTAAAAAAAACAAGTAGTTAGGAAAATATGAATGACATAATGGCATTAATAAAATATCCAAAAGGCATGTGGCTTTGGTTTCAAAAATGGAATTTGACAAATGAGGAAAATAATTCTATGAAATGAATCGAGCAACATAATGACATTGTCATGCTCTAAATATGTAATAAATGGTTATTTCAAGACTTAAAGGCATAAAAAGGTTTGAATTGAATTGGTAAACATAATGTTACCCTTTCCAATCAAGTGACAAACACACATAAAGATTTGACAAAAACTAAGGTAAAGGTATGGTGTCAAATGGATGACATAATGCCTCCTCAAAAAATGGAGTGATGTGTATGCAAGACTCAATTTTACATGGAATAACAAACAAAATAGATATTTTAGACTCAAAAACCATGCAATAAATGATAAAATTAAACAAACACCTAAGTGTAACATATTAGACCCTAAGAATGACAAGGTTGCATAGTGCTATTGAATTTTATCTATATATGTGTTCTTGAGAGGATTTTAAGTATTAATCCAAAAATAAAAATGAAGGAATAAGTAGGATATATACACCCACATTCTCTCAAGAGATTATAAAATTACATGCAACTTCAGGCTACTTGCCCTACAGCAATAGTATATCTGTGGCAAGTGGGTTATTTAAAAACCAATTTTTCAAGTGTTTCTATATGGTCCCAATTGTGGATAACATAAGAGATGCTCATATCAATTGAATTTACATCAACTATCTTGTTATGAAAAGGTACTATCCTTTTCAAAACTACTACATCTATCACTTTCTTAGTGTAGTTCAATGTTCAAGTTACCCCTATGGTCTGAGGTATTATCTTACTAATACATTTTATTTAACAGTGCAAATAAACATCTTAGTAAGTTGACCTTAATTTGTATATCCCATCATAGATCAGGGTCACAAAAATGCTAGGAGATGAATTATTGGGTCAATGCTTCCGTATATAATCTATGAGGAGGTGATGAAACCCTAAACATAAGCCAAAATGTATGAAAATAAAAGATAAGTGAAAAGACTTTAGGGTCACATTTAGATCACCCAAACCATATGAATTTGAGGAGGACCTTAACAACATTCTTTTCATGCCTTTGGATGAGTGAAAAATATAAACAATTAGTTATTTTGGTCACTCAAGTTCCCTAAAGGGGATGGGGGGAAATTATACACACATCAATAATTTTGCAAAAATAAACAACTTTGAAAGAATAAGCATAAAACCAAAAAACTCTTAAGAGTATGTAATCTAAGTGTGAGTGTTTATTTTATTACACCAAAGTGATATTTTTATGAATTTTTTCTCCCTTATCCTTAGTTTTAAAAATTTAAAAACCTTTTAAAAATCAACTAATCATTAAAAACACATAAGTTCCTTTTAGGCACCAAATATAATGTTCAAGACTTAAACACTTCCAAATTTATGTTCTTTTCCAGCTTAGGTCTTATAATTTTTAGAGGGTTTTTTCCTAATTTTAATCACTTGCAAGTATGAACAAATCATTTATAAAATCTTTCTCTTGATTTTCTCTATTTTCTTATCACAGAGACTGATGTTGGTCTAGAAAGGATCGATGTCAATCTTGTAAAAATTGATGTCAATCGGTATAAGGTAACTGACATTGGTCAATGGAGTTTGGCATTGGTCCTATAAAAAATACAAAAAACATAATATGATTTTCATAGAAAGATGGTTATCAAGATGGGCACAAAATCATTAAATAATACTAGGTCTTATAATGCAATGGTTAGATAAACGATATTCAAGCTCTTCAAACATAGACTAAAACTACAAAAATCAAGAAAAACTCATTAAACCACATTTTTATCACACCCTATTCTTCACATAGAGGTTGATTCCAATCTTAAGTGGATAGAAATTGTTTTTGGTAGGATCAATGTCATTTTTATTAGAATTTATGCTAGTATCTATGTAGAACTATGTATCACTAAAAAATAGAATATGTGAAAAACAATGTTAAAACTTGAATTTTGAAGATTCTTAAGCATTTAATAGAAAAATTAACAGGTACACATTAGTCTTATTTATTGTATGATATGTTAGATGTTCCACTGGGCATGCCATATATGATCATAGGAATCCAAGAATGGAGGTTAGTATAGTGTTAGTTCAAGCAACAAAAACTCAAGTAAAAAACACACTAACACTTTAATTACAAGTCTAGAACTTAGGGGGAGCTTAGTAACAAAAGACAAATAAAGCACAATTAAAATGAAAAGACACAAAATTTTTTACCTTTCTTTGGAGCTCTAAATGCCTTGTTGAGTGGCTTGCTCAACTTGTACATCAAAGAGTCTTTAGCAAATGAAGTTTCTTGGCTCCTTCTCTTCTTGGCACCATTAGATTTGATGTAGCTTGATGTTGCTTGACTCAATATTTTGTCATTATAATAGTACTTGCAAGGTAATTTTGGCATTATAACACTAAATCAAATGTCTTTTCTCTCTCTAAATTTACATTATAACTTTGGCTTATGAGAGCTTAAAATCCAATTGGCATGGCTTTGTATTTATAGCTTAAGGATATAACTCTCACCCAAGTTGAGTTATGGTGGAGTTAAGTCTTGGAATGGGTTCTAACCTAGCTTAGGTGAGTCAAATATAACCCTAATAGATTTAATATTTATCAAGTAATCATGATTTGAAATTACTGAGCATGGGTCTCCAAAATAGATATTTTAGGATGTTTCTAAAGAGCTTGACAACTCATAAAGGCAATGATTAAAGGCTAGGATATTTTGATTTTTTTAATTTTTTTCATTAATTGGACATGGATAATTCAAGTAGGAATTTCATTTGATTTATCTTATTAATTAATTTTGATTAACCATATAGCATTTCCAATATTTTATTTAAGTGTGTAATTGCCCCACTTAATAAGTCCATAGGCTAAATTGATTTTTGTGATGCTACAAGGTGATTAGGGATGAATCCATGAGAGGTTATTATTGCATATGATATAATAACCCAATTAGGGATGCCTCAACATGACTCTAAGATTTTATTAATGATGCACAAGCAAATTTGGGATGTTTAGTGATTCCTAGGCTTAATTTGCAATGGTTGGTAGGTATTGGTTTGAAGTCTAGTTGTGTCTAGTTTTAGGTGTCTACATATATAAGATTAAGTTTTCAAAATTAAGGTTTATAAAATTCTTATTTGGTTCATAATTAAAATTTAATTATTTTTATATTAAAATTTATGAAATTATGATGAATAATATTAAGACTTATAAAAAAATTATGGTTTTCAAAATTATTTTTTTGAGGTGGTAGTGGGTTATAATATAGTGAGTGTGTTTAATTTTAATTCTAATCTTTAATTTGATATTTATTTGACTATCACTTATTAAATTTTCTATTTAAAAATTTACTGATATTATTATACCATATTAATTTTTATTAAAAATATATTTTTATAAATGAATACTATTACGAGTAAAAACCTATTCACTATTATTGTACCATATTAACTTGTATTAAAAATATAATTTTATGAGTGGATACTATTACAAGTTAAGAACTTAAAACATATATTTTTAAATTTCAACTCACCCTCCATTGTCACACATTAATTGTCTCTTCTTTGGGATATTGATGTTGTAAAATATATGGTTGTACCATTATAATTATTCACTGGCATACATATCTTAAATAAATATATGTAAAAGACACCGAGAGATATCATTATAAAGATGTCTAGATATGTTTTTAGATTTTTGAAAAAATAGAATGGGCCCCTCAAGAATCATACAGACACTTCGATAATGATATCTCTTGTTGTATTTTACATAGATTTATCTAAGATATGTATGTTAGTTATACTTATATCTAGAACCTTCATTTTCAAATTATTATTAAAAATATTTGTTACATCATTCACAATCCAAGCACCATCTATAGCTACAATCATTTCCTCACCCATAATTGGTTTAATGAGAGAAAGGGCATTGATTGATAATGGATTAAAAATAAAATACAAAATCCCATCATTGAGAGGACCAAGGAAGAGGCATAGGGAATTAGGAGTCTCCATATAAATAACTAAAACCAGTGCAGAGGGACCACCAAGTAATGATAGATGGCTAAAGAGTAGGTGTCATATGACTCCCCTTCCACTTATTTTAAAGTAAAACACTTCCTCTAATACCAAGGACCAATAATATTTATGGATAATAATTAACACCAAAAAAACATTTCATACACTCCAAAAGGCTATCAAAATCAATTTTCTTTTGAATTATTTGAGGTCTTTGAATTTTTTTTTCTTTCTTATCGAAATAAATTTTTGAATCAATCCCAAATAAGTGTATTCTTAGACTTCACCAAATTGCCATTTGGAAGGTTTGTGCGTTTGTTTACAACAGTTTTAATGAATTATAATATGCTTTAGATTAAATTATTTTAGAGAATATAATTCCATTAAAAACTACATGAAAATATTAAATTATACAAAAATGATATAAATTAAATTAATTCATTGTTAAATATTTATGCTTTCATAGTTCATGATATGTATATATATATTTTTTTAAAATTGTGTTAAAGAGATTTTGGTATATGTTTCAAATCACAATTTATGATTCATCATTAAGGAAATAAAATTATTTATAAAATATTAAAAAAATAAGTAGATCAAATATTGGAGCCCTTACTACCAAAAGAGTTGTATAAAAATAATTTCATTTGACTTTATATTTATGGTAAAAGTCTTTTTTTTTAAGGGACCCAACCCTTTTACAAGCTGTAGATAAGGCCCAAACTTCTAGATAAGACATTAATGTTTTCCCATAATAAACAAAACATACAAGGTACACCAACTACATAACCCTGATGTAATAAGAAGAAACAACAAAAACACAATAAAGAAGTATAGAAGGAATAACTACTACTTGTGCCTATAATTAATAACACAACAAAGAAAGAGCCTGAAAACCCAGTCTCTAAGAGAGACAAAAGAAAAGTCAAACACCTCAAATAATCCAAGGCACCATTGAATAGATAAGATTTAAAAATAAGCTATAACCATTCTTATTACTTGATAAGAAATAAGGTCTTCCATCATCCATTAAACACCATCATGTAACAAAGACTTCACTTATGCTCTCAACAATTCAACTTCTGATCTACAATATTTCTTCTAAGTAGTACCCATGTCAGCTACTCACTTTGATATGTAAGGTCAAGGATAGGTTGTTTTCTTCTACATTTGAGAAAGAATAAATGACAAAATAGGAATAGGTATGTCCTTGGGTAACACATCTAAAAGAGGGGTAATCTCATGACCTTGAGGGATAATAAAAGACAAAAAAGGATGATATAACTTATCATGGTTGCATCAAATAAATTATTGATTAGGGGTCTCATATTTCTTCTTCCAAACCAGTTGAGAGGCAAGTGAAGATAACCCACAAGATCTAGAATGGCACTCAACAATCCAATACACAAAAAGACTACAATGGAAACAACAAAAGGGGAGTCCCTCAAAATTGAGGAACTAAGTCCAAAAACCATGGACTAAGTACACCTTAACTAAATGACAGATAGGTTTTGAAATATCCAAAGTCACACAAACTCTCACAAATCTTCTACTCATCAAACTTTCATCCAACTTCATGAAAGAACCTACCTGACTTAGTACTTGTTTGATATGGTCTTGTTTCCTCAAGAAGGGAGGAAGATTATAGATTTTGATCCAAATGGGAGAAGCTATAATCTTTTTATTATAAGGGTAAAATAATTGAGACCATGTGAAAAATAAAATCCCATGATTATAAAAAAATAGGGTCCCATCGACAAAAAAATCCTGATCAAAAGCAGTCTTAAAGATAACTTAGAAGAAACCAAGATTCATCCATGAAATAAGAAGGGTAAAAAAGAAACTCCACACAAAAATAGGCCAAAAAATAAGATTGAAAAGATAAATATGGTTCTGAATTTACTTACCAAAGAATGTTTTATTCCAAGATTCGACTCCATCTCAACAAACTCTTGTTTAGAGAACTAAATCATTGGGTTTTCCTCTAGGAAGGAAACTAGGATATCACCAAGAAGAATATAATTATAAGAATATTAGGGATCCATATGACTCATATTCATATTAACCAAAGAAGGGAGAGACCCATAAGATCTTGAAGCCAACTGAGCTTTTTAAAAACTACTACACGGATGGAAAGGTTTAGTGACATTTTTGAAATTAAAAAAAAAAATCCACCTTTTCTTTGAATATTCTAATGAAGAAATAATAGGAATAAAATAAACCATATTAAAAAATGTAGGCAAAGACAATATCCTTGGCTTAGCATAGTAAGGACTCCCTGACCGATCAGTAGTAAATGCATCATTGGAAGGATCCTCTATGTTCTTATTCAAACCCTTTGTATCTAAATTTGACTACATACCCATAGATGGTGGTGAAGATAGTGTTGAAAGGTTGAGCAAACCTCAATTGGGATCCATAGCCTTGGATGAACTAACACCAAAATTACGAGTAGACACTGATCCTAAAAATCTTCTCTATAGACCAAAACCACTCTTGGAAAGAGATGACGAGTTTTTTTTAAATGCAAACAACAAGGAAATAGAGGCCACTGCAAGTAATTTATTCAAAGGTGGAGCTTCCTCATCCTCCAAAAATAAATCATCTTCTAAACTAAAAACAAAAATGGATACCCTCAAACCTACCAAGCTCTACAAATTACTATTGGAGGCGTAGGTTAAATACTTAAATTTAAATTTCATTTTCCCTCTCATATCTATTAAGGGTTAATAATAACAATTTTAGTTGATATTTTATTTTTCATTTATAACCTAAAAAAAGGAAGATTCTTTAAAGGGTTTTAAATTATTATAAACAACCATTTTGGGGTAGGTTTTGACTTTTACTTACATGCAAATGTGGGGTCCTTACTACCCCATATGGGTAAAGGGTGTTGATGAAAACATTTTACTTTTTTTTTCTTATTTTTACAATGAGGTAGGTATCAAAATGTTTGAACATTGTTCATGTTGTACACACTACTATTATAATGATCCTAGACATGAGTCATATATTTTTCCATGCCTCCTTACCATAAAATTCTTGAGATACATTTGCATGATATTAATGGTAATTTTGGTGTGTATTTTTATCTAAAAATTAGACTCCTCTTTTTATAACTACAAATTATAATCCTAATCTTTTTTAAGACCTTTGGGTTTTTGAGGATTAAATATGTTTGATTATTTTGTTAGGTAATTTTTTTA